>JAODKF010000046.1:24746224-24761339 GCA_026779585.1 Mormyrus proboscirostris | reverse complement strand
CTGTGAGGAAGCATGCCATGTCATGAAGGCCCAGCTGGTTTGGGAACAGCGCAGGCTGGGCGAGCTCTGGGTGCAGTGTGAGCAGGACCGGGAGCGGCTGTGGGAGTCCGCAGAGCAGGAGTGGCGGGAGCTGGAGCAGTTGTGTGCCAAGTTGCTCAGCTGGGAGCAGGAGTGCGACTGCCAGAAGTATCTGGCTGAGGTGTCATTAAGCGGTTGCAAGACAGTGCTGCTTGACTGGGAGGAGCCAGCTGGCTCAGATGCCCTGCGTGATTGCAGGGAGGCATGTCGCAACCGGGACGCCACAATACATCAGGAGTATGCTAGCTGGTACCAGAGGAATCTGGACTGGCTGTGCGAGGCCATCCGATTTGGGGAGCGAGAAGGGGAACAGGTCCCCACTGGGCCACATACATCAAAGGGTCACCACCCAGGGGGACCTACAACACCAGTGCCCACCAGCAGCCCAGGGTCCCCAGTGCCCTCTGGCCACTCAGCTTCTCCGGCATCCCCTAGCAGTCATTAGCATATATATATATATATATATATATATATATATACTGTACATGTATGATATATATTTATATCAGGCTGTCTTTACACAACTGCCACTGCAATTCAGTAAAATGAAAACTTTCCTGTTTAGTAAGAAGGCTATTGTGACTTTTAGTAAACACGCTCCCAATTTTGACTGATGTTTATGTATCTAGGCTTAGCTAAAGATGCTTCATCTGTAGCTGCTTGCAGTCACTTTTAGAGACCTTATTAGGGAACTTTCAAATATGAAACTCCTGTTGAAGCGTCACGGATTAAAATGGCATGACTACGAAACATTTCAATTAAATGTTGCTCTTTTGTTACTTTAAGACTGTGACAGTGATTGTGACAGAGAAACAATTCGAATCTTGAATTCCATTTTGTGCAGTTATTTGCCATCGCTTCCAAAATAATTTCTTTCATACTTTTCATAATTTAAGGTAATATTATCTGAAATATGAACAATACACAATATTCTAAAAACAAGACAAAAAAACAACAATAGCGTCAAGCAATGACCCTTCAATGAAGAATAGAGGACTGTAATAATGTATTTTGATCAATCAGTTGTATCCACATTTTGAAATACATAAATAATAGTTATGAATGATTGATTAGGTTTAATAAATACAGCAATAACTTAGTTGACTAATCATAGACCTATGATTTATGTTATGATAATCATAACAATAAAACAGTCTATGAAATTAACCAAGAGGCTGGAGTGAGCGTCAGCATTTGCGCATTTTTCTTTTTATGTTGTCGTCATTGCAAATGGCTGTGTCTGTGTCTTCCATAGACCACACTCTAATGGGTGCGGATTGTCTTTTGGCAGAATTATTGCTTGCAATTATAAGGAAAACAGGGTTGCGGTTTCTAGCTGGAGAAATCAATTTAATTTAGAGGAAGTTTTCTTCTCAGAGTGCCATACTCATCTTGCTTCCCCAGTAAGAAAGTAAAATTGCTTTCAATATGGGATTTTCTACCCAGCACATCTACTTATACATTTTACAATTGCTGTACACCTTTGGTGTAATATTTTCCTTTGCTCATAATGTTTTATCAGTCTGGTTCTTGATCTCAATTATCCAATGAAGAGTTCTCAGACTGTAAAGGTCAATCACTCTCCAGTTTAGGTACTATGTGGCACAAAAAATAAACATTCTGATAAAAAGAAACATTTCTCAAGCATTTTATCTCTACAGGTATAGGTTGGTGCAAGATCTTTGGTCCAAGTGACTGGAAAACAGACCAATATGTAATCACTAGAAAGAAGTAACAAGAGAAAGAAACCAATGCAGATAATCTTGGTCACTGACTTTTCCTCCTGAATCAGCTGGAGCTGCCCTGTGCCCACCCCCATTCCCCCTCCTCACCTGACTGAAGTCCGCCGCCATCATCCCGGTACCCAAAAAATCAGCCACACACAGTCTAAATGACTTCCGACCAGTTGCACTAACAAACGGACATTTACGTATCCTGCTGCCTCAGCAGAACTAAGGGTCGGATGAAAGGGCTGCACTGGTGTATGTATGTTGTATGTAAATGGAGAATATTCAATATTGATAGCCATCCATCCATTTTTCTATACCAACTTGTCCTCTGCTGGGTCGAGGGGGTCCGGAGTCTATCCCAGAAGAGACCGGCACAAGGCAAGGAATAATCCAGGATGGGGCACCAACCCATCACAGGACACACATACCATTCATACTGTACAGTACATACAGAAAAACTGGTAAGCATGTTTTTGCACTGTGGGGTCCAATGGTGTCCCAGGAGTGCTAAACACTGTGCCACTGTGCTGCCCCCTCAGTTTTAACATTCTGTGCATTTTTCTTTGTGTTGCATTGCTGTGAAATTATGGTTTGACATTAGCCATACATTAGCCATTATATACTCCGCCAGTTAATGGAGTCTTCTTCTCCATGGAAAAAAAAGCCTGTATCCATCAATACATCTAAACTTCAACTGTGTAGAAAAGCTTTATGACACTGCTGAAAATATCATTATTATTATTCAAAAATTGTTGATCTAAGTCTTAGAAGAGACCTGTCTAAAAGGTTCTTAACCATTTGCTCTGTTTCCTTTTTTGGCTGCTCAAATTACAAGATATTTTGAGTCTTTTTAGATAAAAACAGCAAATAGGCAATTAAAATTTCTCCTACTGACGTAACACTCCAGTCTGTGCATTTCAGCCATTTTTGGATGGGAGGTAACACAAACTCAAACTACATAAGCAGACTTCAGTTTCCTGTCCTATTCATTCACTTGCAAGGCTTGCTGATCAGTACTCCCTATCCCCCATCCTCAGGACCGTGACATCTGCCTACAATGGGAATGTCAATCCTCCATTGAACTACCCTTCAAATATGACACAAATTCAAGGACTGAATTTTGCTGGGGCATGGGTAGGGGGTCTTAGCTTATTTTACGCCTTCACCACTCAAAAATGTTTAGAGATTACAATTAAAGTATAATAAATAAAAATCCTAATTTATGCTCATTTTGCTGTTCAACATATTTTGGAGAAAGCGTGGATGGGAGTCATTCAAGCCTTAATGAAAAAGAGCTTTCAGCTACAAAGGCTGGTAATGTCCACCAAGAAACGTGACGTCGGCTATAAAAATTGATTCACTGAAAGGTCCCCTTCTTCTGTAGCCCACTTATGGCAACATTTCCATTGTACACCCTTTCAATTTCCACACCTACACTTCCCCAGATCCAAGAAGCTGACCTTAAAGCTCAAGCCTGCCTTGTGTCTGGACAGGCCTGCCAGCTGTGCAGATAATGTGCTGTTTTACATCATTATGGCATAGGCTTTGATCACAATGTACATATATGTCCACAATTTCGTCAGCCATAGGAAGATTCCACTATATACTGTCCAAATTAATGTTTACTCCCTTACATTACCTATCAGATATTTATTGAACAAATACTGCATGACCCCTGTACTTTGTTCACTTCACTAGTAATTTTATCAGACAAAAAGCAGTATAACTTTAATGGTAAATGGGGTATATGAATGATATATTTGAGACATAACGTGGGAGTTGGAAAGAGGTAGGAAACGCATGTCCACATGTCCTGTGCGTTTGTTTGTTTGTTTGCAAATTTGAGAGTGCAATTTACTTTGTATTTAGTTATATGCGCAATATATAGTAGATACATGATTATTGCTATCATTGGATGTGGATTGATAGATGGTCATTATAACAAGTTAAGTGTTCATTTTAACTGGAAAAACTGTTGCATAGAGTCATTTGTTTTTAATAATTCCAGAGAGTTTGAGGAAGCATAAACTGAGAAAATCGGGGATAATTAAATGGAAGTGCATATTGGCATAGAAGTATGCACACGTACAGTAAGAAAAAAAATTGTTTTACCATTTAATCTATGAGAACGTGAATGCAACTTACCGTTAGCATTAATGTAATTTTAGGGCTTTCATGTTCGTGCTGAGAGATATCACAAAAATATGCTAACCCTGTTACTATTACAGAATGGTAAAGCAGCCATTGTTGATTTGTTTTTTTAAAAAAAACCTTAGAATTGCAAAATTCTAAACAGTGACTGTTTGCCTTACTTTTCAGCCTTTGGTTGGTAAGTAAATAAAACTAAAGGGAATTAAGGGAAGACACTTACAGGTACGACACAAAACATAGTTCACAATTTGTTTTGTCGGTAGAAAACTTCAGAAATTATCATTTGCAGCCATCAAGTGCAGAGTTTTCATCAGTGTGCTGTTTTATTTTACTTTAACTTTATTTTGCTGCTGTTTATAAGCCAGATTAATTAGGGAAAGCAAAGAAATGAAGTGCAACAAGGTAATTTTAGAGAACTGGCTTGCATCTTTGTGCTAAGTGATATCGCACAAATAGGCTAACAATGTTACTATTAGAGAATAGAAAAAACGCACCATAAGCATTTGTTTAGGAATCTTTTTCAAAAATTTTCATTGAATGTTCACTTTCAAAATGTGTCAGAAGTTAAAACAACACTACTGATGGGTGATTAAATCAGCAAATGGGTAGAACAATATTATTCCAGATGCTGACAATGTGAAATGGCACCATGATTTTGTATATTATCCCAATTCACCAAAATGCTTCTATCATTCATAAAAAGCAAACAGCAGCACATGCATTCTATGGCAAAATATGAAATGCTCACTAAACTGGAGGATTTGGCTTCTTAGAGTTGTGGTTCTGTTGTGTCGCTAAGCAATGCTATTGTCGTCACAACTGAATATAAGGTTTGCTCTTATTGTTGGATATAAACACTTAAATCCCAATTTGTCACCTCTAAGGCAAAATAATACACAGTTGTACTGTCCAATCATTGTATTTTTGAAAGATATCTGTAAGTCCTTACAGCTGCAGTTTGACAGTTTCTCAACCCAGGAGATTAACAAAATGTACAACAACATTAATACCCATTGCTGTTGCATTTTTATTTGGCTGTAATAATCCTCAAGAGTATGCTCTTGAGTCTGTGCCCTGAAACAATAGATCTCTGTAAGAGCTGGGATGAAGTAAACAAACTGACTTTGTTTAAAAGATTGTATCACAAATCCCTCTTTAACAGATGCTTCTATTTGTGCTTTTTCTTCTATTATTTAGCTATTCTTTATTGTACTTATTATTTAACCTTTCTGAAAGGTTCCACTAGAAGCCTAATCATATTCAATGGAAATTAATGGCCATAGATGTTCCATATGTATCTTAGCCGAAGTAAGCGATTTATGAAAAGTGTTTTCAAAGTTGGTACTTGGTATTAAATGTGAACTTTACTGTTAGATAAAAACATCAAGCACTGAAACCTGTTGCATACACATTTTTAGTTATACTCTCAGTCCTTACTTGTCTTGAGCACTACATCTACGCCAATAAGCCTTATAATGACTTATAATGACTGCCCCTAAAAGCTCGTGATCACCTGTAGTGCTTGTACCTAGTGAAAGTGGTCTGAGGAGAGAAAAACCACGCACCGCCGACTGGATGCTGGGTAGCACAGACTTGTCAATGCGAGATGTGAATGACGCTGTCCTGTATGATGCAAGCTAACATAAAGCTACAGTACTATAGTAGAATCATAGATGATGGTCACACATGTGATGTGTCACGACACACAGCTCAACAGGCCTTGCTTTGTAGACCATGAGCACCTCATAAGCCTTGCTTGGTAGACCGTGAGCACCTTGTAAGCCTTGCTTGGTAGACCGTGAGCACCTCACAAGCTTTGCTTTGTAGACCGTGAGCACCTCGCAAGCCTTTCTTTGTAGACCGTGAGCACCTCATAAGCCTTGCTTTGTAGACCGTGAGCACTTCATAAGCCTTGCTTGGTAGACTGTGAGTACCTCGTAAGCCTTGCCATTTCAGGAATGCTGTGACCCAGTCATCTGGCCATAATGGTTTTGCCCTTGTTAAGGTCACTTACCCCTGCCCATTTTTTTTTAATTCAATACGTCGACTATAAGTATCGAATCTTGCCTTAACATGTAATATATCCCAGACCTTGACATACTCCATTTTTACAGGATTATTCACTTCACGTTGGGGTGGTCATAATGTTTTCGCTCATCTGTGAATAATTATAATGATGACCAGTGACTGGCAATTGCTTAGTTTCATAAAAATTTCAGTGAAACGTTTTTCTGTATCTAAACCTATTTACAGTTATTTTCAAGTTATTAGCAAAGAATAATTTCACTAGAGATTGATACTTGCATAATGCAGCAATTTTCACAGACATGCTAGCGGAAATTACCACACAGTAAATTTTTTTATTAATAATAATAACAATAATAATAATTGTACATAGTAAATT
Source organism: Mormyrus proboscirostris (assembly GCA_026779585.1). Classification (NCBI taxonomy): domain Eukaryota; kingdom Metazoa; phylum Chordata; class Actinopteri; order Osteoglossiformes; family Mormyridae; genus Mormyrus; species Mormyrus proboscirostris. Next base: position 24,754,976 of record JAODKF010000046.1, on the reverse strand, counting down.
TTGATGTACACTGGGTGAAAAGTAACCTTCAGTTTTACTTCACTGTCGATCTCCAAACCCGGCAACGCCTTTGTCGAGTTGACCCATCTGCAGAGAAAAACAGAAGCGATCTGAAACTGCTGTAGCTAGTCTCTCTTTGTGGTACAGCTTGGGTATGGGTCAGTTCCCACATGCCAGTGGAAAAGTGCCACAAGTGAGAGGTCATTAATTAAAATGCTACCACCAAATTTTGTGGTTATAGTTGACTATAGTGGTGATTATTGTCCCCCTGTTTGCATCCATTACCACTCACTTGACGTTAGCTTTTTCTCTTAATGTTTGTGTGGATTTCCGCTGGGTTCTTTGGTTTCTCCCCACAGTCCAAAGGCACGCAGTTTTGATGAATTGGTATCTCTGAAATTCCCTTAGTACTTATGTGTGCCTTGTGATGACCTAGTATCTTATTAAGAGTGTACCCTGCTTTCAGTAAGTAGTTATGGACGATAGATTTATTTCATATTTAGTTATTGTTTTATTATAAAAATCCTTCTCCAATGTAACAATTTTTATATTCAACATTCTGGTGAACTGTGTCACATTGATGATGTGTTTAGTAGTATATTAATGAAAGGTAAGTGTTCATCTTAGGATTGGACAAACAGACTTTAAAAACAGTTAGCATTCACAATGCTAAAATCTACAGACACATTAGAAAACAGATGTTCAGCCTGCTTTGGCATTTCAAGGTCTTGCAAAAAAATCATTTGACACTGACAAATCTATTATGGAGGGACTGCATTTTAACCCTTTCAAGTATTAAAACCTTCCTGCCTTTTGGTTTATCAAACCATTTATTGCCCATTATTTTACTCTTGGAATGGTGGCCTCTTCAGGGAGAAGCAGTGCAGAGACGGAAAAATACACACATGCATATACTACGCCATCATTACAAAGCACACAGAGAATCTAAATGTTTACTCATTGGATGAACAAAAAAGTTTGGTTATACCACTCCTGAGAGAACAACAACTCAGATGGATAATTAAAGATTCATTTTATTCCCACACACAATCTGCTGCCTATCTCCACCTCTCTTTCACAAACTTTGGTGAACAATTAGTCTGCAGTACAGTGCAGAAACCAACAAGCATTTTAAATAGTTATCACATTAAATTGCACAATATCTCTTCCGCCTCGCCTCCTTTGCCAGCTGTCTAACATCTTAGCTGGAATCATTTATAATTAATTGAAACCCTTTATTATTCCTAGTAAATATTTACAAAATTAAGACATGTCATTTGGGTTTGGCATTACAGCTAGTGCGCTGAATCGGGAGTGATCACTCAGTATTTAAGTGCCAATATTCAATAAACAACAGCAAAAGCTCCGTAAATGTGGACTAGCACCCAAGTCGACATATGATAAATAAAAACTATGAGGTATTACGTAGAGGGTTTTATTTCCGGACAGCAATGGTTGTTTTAAAGTGCTTTTATAAATAAAGATGATATGGTATGGTGACATATCTAATAGGTCCATCGTCAGAAAACTGGAAATCAAATTTGACATTCAGTTGTGCATTTGACATTTCTGTTCATATTGGCATCGCAACTTTATGGTGACTTTATAGTTCATGTATATATATGTGTGTGTGTGTGCGTGTCATACGTTGTATATCCTATATAGAAAATTTCAAAGGTACATTAAACTCATGTGGGTGAAGTTTAAATAGGTATGCCCGTGTAATTGAGAACAGGATGAATAAAGCCAGCTCTTTTAATGTCTTTAATATTGTCTGGTGGTTTCTGTGATTTACTGAGGCCAAGCCACATGCTATGTTTGTTTTTAAAACTATAGTTAATAATTATTGAAGGGATTTATTGGATTTTAATGAAGAGAAAACACAATGTTTAGCTGTACTGATGTGTAAAACACATTATGATTTTTATTATTTTATTTGCACCCTACAGTATAATGGGTTGGTGCCTCATCCTGGGTTGGATCCATAGCTTCTGGGATATTCCCTGACCTCCGCCACCCTGCACAGGAAAAGCAGGTACAGAAAATGGATGGATGGATGGATGGATGATGAATCCCATAACCCTGGAGTGATTACCTGCAGGAAAACAAGTGCTATAGTCACTTTTATAGCTACGTATTCTGGAGGTTGACACAATAGGTTTTTCTGATAATAACAGCCAGTTATAACACTACAGCCAAAACACTGTAGGTTCATATTTCAGTACCAAGAGAATTACTACTACACTCAACAGCTGACAATGCATTTACGGGAAAGTTTAAACATTCAGGACACAACTGAGACTGTTGTGCAATATAGCTTTCAGTACTTACTTAGAGTAAAAGACATTCTGCAAGACACATTGTGTGCTTATATAAGAGGCAATAAAGAAACATGTTGAAAAGTGACTGTGAAAAAAATGACCTCATTTCCTTTTTGCAGAAATAAAAAGGCCATAAATGCATCGGGTTGCCATGATTTGTATGTAAATCTGTCATGGCAGTGTATGATGTAAGCAGGAAAAAGTAGTGACGATCTACAAAAAGGGATTTATTAAGGAAACCAAATACACTACAAGCAAAAGGACCCTGATGGGTCAAAGACAGCGAAATGGGGAAAACTAACTATAACAAACCACAGGGAAACAAGGTCCAGGAAAAAGGCAGCACTGGGAGCGGGCACAGGGCAAACACAGCAAAAACTCAATGACTCACTAAGGAACTGAACACAGGTAGGTACGTAAGTACTGAGGAACACCAGGGCAAACAAGGAACAGGTGGAACACATAATCAAATTAACAAATCGAAAAGGACACAGACTAGGAACCCCCACAACTGGAAGGTTCTAAGTCTTTGAGCTGCTCACTCAGCCCATTGGGCCAAGCACCAGGCCAGGGAATAGAGATGGCACACTGGGGCTGAAGGACAAGAGGCAGGATGGAGAATAGGATGGGCAGCAACACCTACTGGCCAAACGGGGAGGAGACACAAAGGGCAGGGTGGGATGGGTGCTGACCCTGACATAAAGCAAGTTTTATGCACACATCTGTTGTCATTGTCAAAAACTGAGAACCACCCTGAGAGAAAATATGAGTATAGAAGTAGAGAGAGCGACTCAGTTTCTGTTTTCCACCCCATCTTAGCCTGTTTCTGTCTCTCCCTCACACTCTAATAACCTTCAAAACATCATAGCTGAGAGACTAGCTAACAAGACTATGGAAAACCAATATAGAATAACAGATTAACAATCAGAATAGACCAAAGACCTGTATCCGGAAGCTGGATTTCTTGGATTGCTTAGCCACATAAGTTGTATCCCAGTTTAAATGGACTTTATCTTCATTCAATTACATTACCAGATTACCTGGGCTGACAAGTCATTTGGGTAAACAACAAATCTGGTTTTGCAATACAGCCCCCTGGTGTAATACATATAAAAGCAGGGTTGTCCTGTAACAAGTGCCATTCTAAAACAATTCTCTAGAATGACACAGACCAATGCAATGTGAAAGGGCTTATCTGTGTCAAGTTCTTAGTAAAAGAAATGTAAACTTAATGGGTACATTAAAACACTGTACACACACACGCAAATCAATATATATGTGTGTGTGTGTGTGTGTGTGTGTGTGACAAAAATACAGATTTTACTTTTTCCTTAAATTAATGAGTTGACTGCCATTTATAAGAGGGGTGGCTTGCTTGTATAGTGGTTAGCACTGTTGCCTCATCCCTCTGGGACTGGCTTCAAGTCTCTGCCATGATTCCATGTGTGTGGAGTTTGCACGTTCTGGGATAATTGCCCGTGGGAGTGAGTGTGCCCTGTGGTAGTTTAATGCCCCATTCTGAGTTGTTTCCTACCTTGCACCAAAAAGCCCTGGACCCCCCAACCCTGAATAAGACAAGCAGTTTCAGAAAATAGAAGATAGAGCATTATCATAAAAAGTGGTACCATTTAAAGTATACACCCAGAGTACTGCTTAATAAAATGTCACACTGATTGGTTAGCTGATTTTGCTCAGAAACATTACATATACAGTGCTTTCATGTTCACAGGCCCCATGACCAGTTAACGCAGCAGACTGAAAGTCTATCTGGAGGACCCATGACCAGCTGGAGAGGAGAACTTTGAATACCTTGCTAATACTTGACCATTCCTGGCCACAATGATCAGCCCCCATATCTGCAAAAATACATAGGCAGATAAATCACTTTACTGGTATAATAAGGATGTATCAAAATGTTCTCTTTTCTGAGCTTTTTTTCCTGAAAGAACTGCAAAGGATAGAGAAACTCCTATCATAAATCAATAGATGTGGCTTTTCCTGTATCCTCTCCTCTTTAAATTTGGATTGGTGTCAAACAAACTGAAGTCATTATAACGCTTGGGGGCTGGAGTGTATTAAAGATTTGGGTGCAGGACCCCTGGATGTATAAGGTGCAGTAACATCAGCATGGGGAAGTGGCTAATTTGTGCTTCGGCACACACAGACATAACATTAATCATTTGTTGCCTGGTAATGCTTGATTTTTATGCCCAGGTCATGGTCTGTTGAGTTGAAATTATCCCAAAGTATTTTTCCATGTATTAGTCACATGTATGGTCGAGAGCCATAACACAGTCACACGTCATCAATGAACAATCGATTTGCACAATTCAGTGGAGCAGCACCGTCAAACTGAACACTTTCCTCTATTGAGCATGCGGCATTCTAAGTGCTCCAAATTCTTTCCCATGGAGGGATAAAGAAGAGAAAGAAAAAAATCTTTTGTAGTCATTGATAGCACGCAGACTTGTGTTCCATTTCTCATATAATTTCATGTCTCACGCTTGTAACTTGACATTTACCCAAGTCTCCCAGTCTGTGGCTCTTTACTTCTGGTGGAATGTCACAGAGTGATCTCAGTCTGATTCCAGAGTCCAGTGTCCCCTGCCCCACGCCCAATAGTCTGTTTTTTTTTCAGTGTCTCCACAGCAGCATTTCTCCCTAGCCGTTCCTCCAGCTGAAAGCTGTCCTGAAGATAAACAATGACATCATCATTTGAGCTGATGTAAAACCCTTGTTTGCCACTCCCAGTCAAGAGTGAACATTTTCAGAGTAGTACTCTACTTGTACGTGTTTCTTTTTAAAATGTACTTTGCTCAGAGCAAAATGCGGAACCACACCCCATAAATCAGACAGTGGCATACCTCATGTCTGCTCAGACCTAGCTCTACATATATAAGGTCTTCGTGTTTGCCCTATTTGAATGAATCCCTATGTAATTCATTTTTGCACATCTGTTTCTAGATAATGTGGTGGCTTGGTGGGCAGCACTATTACTTCTAAGTTCCAGGGTTTGAATCCCACCCCTGCTCAGCGTTAGTGGAGTTCACACATTTCCCCTGTGTGGGTTTCCTGTGGGTTTTTCTGGTGTCCTCCTGCAGTCCAAAAACTTGCAGTAATATGAATTGATGTCTCTAAATTGCCTGTTGTGGGAGTGCTCTGCAATAGTCTGGCCTCCTGTCTAGGGTGATCCTCTGGTTTCTGGGATAGGCTCCAGGTCCTTCTCCTTGACATTGCATTGTCTAACCCATTGAAAGATGGGTGGGAGTTTCAGATATTCCTTATATGTTGCCTGTTGTAGATATTAGTTGTGCACTGGATGACCCTATGTCAAGAGTCACAAGAAATAGGGCAGGGGATGGTGTGCCATCCAGATCCCAGAGGGAAAACACACATGTACAACTGGACTGCAACATTTGTTGACAGTTTGAAAATGCCCCAAGAAAGAATATACATCAGACGGACAAGATTGATACTCATACAGGGCAAGCCACAGACCTTTTCTCACATCCTAAAAAGAAAATATTTTTTCGTTTTGTCGAGAAAGAAAAATGTAATATGTACATTTACGTTAATAAAGCCCGAGATTTTATCTAAGAAAAAATATGCAATCCAAATTTGATTATTATGAGTTTTTGCTGTGTCATTGTGCTTTTATGGGTGTATGTTGTTTAGCAGTGCCCTTTCCTCTATAATAAATTAAATCTGTTCTTAGTTGTGCAATAATCATTCAAGCGAAACCCCCAAGCTTCAAGCTTTGTTTATAACGACGGATTGGGCTACTTTATTGTGACATTTGTTTAGAGTAATCACATGTGTTATGGCTTTAAATCAAATAGTTTCACCCGAAAGCAGTCAACTGTAATTATGAACTTTAATAGTATGCATTTAATGACAATAACATATATAACCACACCTCATTATGCTACCCTACAGCTATTGTAAAAATCTATTACTTTTGACATATGGATATAACTTATATTGTCTTTAATTTAAGTTGTTCTTTCTGCTTTGCATGTATTTCAGTAATGTCAAAAATAGCATTCTTTGCATAATAGCCTCATATCATTGAGTAGATTACGCATCTAATGCTTTGTTTTGCATTTGATACTTGTATTTGATGGCCAGTTGAGGAAGAGCAAACATCTCTTTAGGCCTCTGGAACTGATCCCCAAAATGCAGCTGAGTGCTCTGTGGGAGGAGGTCCCCTGGAATTACAGGCCTTGCTCTATTCCAGATTCCACCTAGGTGGGGTTTTGGCAAGAGGTATATTATTGCAGCAGCTGTGGCACATATGAATCACAATATGGTGCAGTAAGAGAAACACTGCATCAGTTTCCTGCTGGACTGGTGATAGTGCTCACTTTCTCTCATTGCAAATGGTGAGTGAGGACAGTCTTTAAAAGCAAATTCTACATGATGGAGCGTGCCCAGTATCTGGCCCTTTGAAGCCCAGATTCTTGCACACTTATATATTGCATTTTAAGGGTGGGGATCTTTCACATGATATGTGAAGTACATAAATAATTTGTTTTGGTTTAGAAGTTACTTTTGTCCAGACGACCTTGCAAGGTATTATAATTTTCCATTTTGCCCATTCATACAGTTTATTTATCTGTTTTCCGTTCAATGCCTTGTTTGAATTTATTGGCTGTCAAAGTAATTAGTCAGTTATGCACTGAATAGCTGTCTAATCATTACTACAGTAAACCAGGGTATTCAAGAGCTTAGTTGTTGTTGCTTTCACAAGGTAGGCATTCTTGGCAATTGAAGTTCAGAAATATGGCTCTCTCACCATACGTTGATTGTTTGGGATGATAAGCATAAAATTGTTTTGTACTGAATATGCAGTGCTAATAACCATAGCCATAGTTGTGGAACTGAAAACTAAATAAACAGCTAAAAATAACTAGATGTTTTTATATTGTAATGATAAACATTTTTTTGTTTTATTTAAAATAAAATAGTTGTCTAAATATTAGATGACAAATAGGCTTGGCCATCATTACATTTCCATTGAATATCAAACAAATAAATATTGTAATTAATACCAGAACTTTGTTGGTTGTATATTCATATGATTTCACAAAATAATTTAACAAACAATCGAATTATGTGTTTTTTTTTCTGAAAAAAAATACATGGATTTTCCATTAAATTGCAATATTAAGATGTTCCCCATTTTCAAACCCACCACACCCATAAATATGATGGATCATTCCCTGTGACATCGGAATTGAGGAAGTGACATAACACAGGTATTTTTACTGTCACCTTGTGGTTGTCAGGCTCAACACATACACTCTGTTGTATGAATACATGATAGTAAACAAGAAGTTAATCAATAGTGATGCAAAATATTTAATGATTTTCTAAGTTCTGAGTTAAAGGAGAGAGCTAACACACAAAGGGAGACTGTGTAGCCCGAGAGAGCTGGGTGAACGTAGGTCGTAGATGTAGAAAAGGGCGTACACAATTCACAGAGGCGGCATCACCTGAAGTGACGCTGTCTCACCGCTTTCAGGTGCTTCCAGCTTTAGAGCCGGAAGAGACTGGTGAGGCAGGTGGGCCCTTGGGCACCGAGGAGCCGCTTACCCCCAGGAGGAGGGAGGTTGTGGTAGTAGGGGATTCAATTATTAGATGTGTAGATAGTTATGTGTGTACCTGTGATAGAGGGTCCCATACGGTGTCTTGCCTGCCTGGTGCCCATGGTGATCATAGCATAAATAAATTAGCATGGTGCGATTGGAAGCATGCTAATATAACGCCCATATTCAAAAAAGGGGATAGAAGTAATCCAGCAAACTATAGGCCAATCAGTTTAACTAGTATTACTGGAAAAATAATGGAAGCTATAATCCAAGTGAAAACAGTAGATTATCTGGATGTAAATAACATTCTGAGGGAACATGGATTTAGGAGCGGTAGATCCTGTTTAACGAATCTACTTGAGTTCTTTGTGGAAGCTACAAGTGAAATTAATCACAAAAAGATGTGATCTACTTAGATTTCCAGAAGGCCTTTGATGTTGTCCCCCACAAATGGCCCTTGCTTAAGCTCAAAGCTGTGGGGATTTTAGGAACTGTGGCAGCACGGATCAAAAACTGGTTAACTGACATGAAGCAGCACGTAGTTATTAGAGGCACAAAGTCACGGTGGGCCTGTGTTCATAGTGGGGTACCGCAGGGTTCAATGTTAGGATCACTATTGTTCCTAATATACATTAATGATATTGACACCACTGCATATAGTAAACTGGTTAAATTTGCAGACGACACCGAGGTGGGTGGTGTAGCAGATACTGATCTAGCAGCAGAGAGGCTACAACGGGACTGGATTTAATTAGCAACTGGACTGATACTTGGCAGATGAAATTTAACACAGATAAATGTAAGGTAATCCATGCAGGGAGCAGAAATATAAAGTACAGA
>JAODKF010000046.1:24729471-24740258 GCA_026779585.1 Mormyrus proboscirostris | reverse complement strand
AATACTTGGCTTGCCCTAGGGCGAGAGTTCGCTGGTTCAAATTTGTGAGCAAAATATTGATAGGGTGGTGGGGTGAAAAAAAGATGTGAAATTGGCCATCCCTTGATGACGTTAGCCTGGCGTTTCAAGCCAGAAACTGATGACAGGCACAGGCTTGATGCCCGCTCTTCCTACAAACAGGGCGAGTTACAGCAGCATAGCATGTAACTTAGATTCGATATAGTGCTAAAGATTGCTTCACTTTTAATACACAATTTTGATTTATTTCAGATGATCCATTAAAACATGAAGTGCAAAACCGCACTACTGGTATTTAATTTGAATCGATAATTTGAATCGACATGTATCCTTTCATGTAGTTTGTTTTTGGGTTAAAATTTACAGTGTAAAAAAAGGCCAAGTCTTACATTAACCAAAAGCAATTTGTCAACAGTCTTGCATTCTGTGGCCTCTTGTACCATATAACAATTAACGTATAGCTCAAATATTGATTATAATCAGACAGTGTTCTTCTGTACACTAACAACTTTCATTTTACATAATGAGTCTTAACCTGGCCTTTTAATAGTTTTGTGATTATCGGATAGGTTTGTGATTGCTTGGATGTCTGGCAAATTGATATTTCTGCATTAGTGGGAATAAATCAAAGTTTTGAAACATATACACATGCTTTCACAGATAAAGAGTGTTAAAGAGCACCAGTGAGAGTTTTAAACTCAGACAGGCCAGATTCAGCAAAGGGTCAACACTTAGCTCCCTCTGTTTTGTTGAAGAGTGTAAGTTATCTTACTCACCAAGTGATAGATGCATCTGCTCTTCAGACATCTGTATTTACTCAGACACAGCTAATTTCCCAGGGAAGCACAAGAGAGACATTCAAAAGAGTATTTTTGTGGGAATTGAAGTAGGGAGTTAGAGTTAGATACATATGAGTTTACTCACCCATAAAGGTACTGATGGGGCTACGCTGAATGAAACACCACATTCTGAGGTTAGTAACTGCCTGAAGGGTTTTCTCAATAGGCAGATTTGTTCTTTTTATTCTACAAAACAAAGATGTCATGAAGGAGTTTATAGCTTCCTAAAATTGTTAATTTCTGAATTTGATTGCAAGCCATACTTCACCATCTCTGCCTGTGAGATAATTTCAGTGTGATTTTATCAGTTGTTTTTTTCCAGCTAACTACTCCATATGATTAACCCGGGGACACTGGGACATGGTTGATATCTTATTTGGAAAGGTTTATGGAGATTATGTTTATGAAATGTAGGCCCATTCAAGAATCCAAGAGATTCAAAAGCTTTGTTGTCATTTAAATAAGTAGAAGTGCAATGAAATAGTTCCTTGCGTACCTCCCTCCAGACTTAAACAACATATAACAATAATTAATGATAAATAGCCAATAACAAGAACAGTAGTTAGGGCAAATAGCATAGATGCAATGTGCTGGCAGTTAATAAGATAAAATTCTTTATTTGCAGTGTGAGGACAGGTACATTAGAATGCTTTGCTTCTCCTATACTCAGTCCTAATCTTCATGACACACATGCAAGACACAACACAGGGCTAGCCAGCATCTAGCAGCCCTGGAGCTGGGGAGTTTTCCAGACATTCCCTGATTCATGTTAAAAAAATATTGCAAATTGGACTATGAAGCTCCACCAACTTCATTTTTTTGCTAATTTACATAATGTGAAAAATCTTCTTCTTCTTTTTTTTTTAATATTTGTGCTAGACCATTCATTCAAATCATACAAGCATCTTGAGACCATGTGGACAAAAATGTTTGATCAGGCAAATTGTTCAAATGGCACAGACCAAAGAATTTCTTGGGTGTGCCCTTATTGAACTTATGGACCAATTTCAACAGAACATTTGATTCTCACGAAACTTGCTTTCTAAAGCCACTTCCTAAATTTCACCCAATAGGAAGCACTACAACTCAAAATAGTCAAACTGGTTTATAACTTGTAACCCCCCCCCCTATAATCAAAACCTGTCAATACAACACCCTGAACCCCCTTAAAAGTGTGGAGACCTCAACCCCCCAATGCTCAAACCACAGTTACAGCCCCACATACATATACAACCTTCAGTGCAATATCGAGGGAGAAAAAACTCAGTGAATGCATTGTAGCTTCACATATAAAATGAAATAACAATAATAATAATAAAGTTTTAATGCAAAAAAGTAAAAAACCTACGACCTAAGGCTGTTGGAAATAGGGGGGGTGAGGGGAATGGCTGTCCCCCCCTTCCGATAACAAGAAATAACAGTATGTTCCTAATCTTTTAATATGAAGCCACACATCACTGAAGCCAATTCACTGCACATGCAGAGCACGAGGATGAGACATACACCTAACAAAGACTGCAGTCCTGAATCAGACAAACATTTTATCACAAGGGTTAGTTTCTTATGTTTTTTTTTTTTATGAAACTATACCTTAAACAGTGTTTCTCTCATTTAAAAATATGACATCTTTATTAGTCTAAAATAATGTTTAAATCTTTCTAGCATCACATCCTTTCGCAATGTGACTATTACGTGTGTGTCCATTGCGATGTCAGCATGTACATTGTGATGTCAGCATGTACATTGTGATATCAGCATGTACATTGTGATGTCAGCACGTACATTGTGATGTCAGCATGTACATTGCACCTCACCCCCCAAAATAGGTCCAACTGACACCACTGCTTAGATCCATGTATATTTAGCAAACTGTATACATGCAACAAATGTTTTCTGGTTGTTTCCATTACTATAGTTCTATGATTTTGACCTTATTCCCACATAGTGTGGCGTTTGTTTATGCTTGATTATCCTTCAGATGTGGAACAGATGTTGATTCAGATATTTGTTCTATAGAATAACAAAGTTCCAACGTGTGAAGTAGTTCCATTCCACTCAAAATTATTTCCACTCAGGTTCAAAATTATAAACAATGCCAACCAGATTCAATATGTAATTACTACTGAATATAAATACACTATATAAAAGTTCACAGTATATTCATTTGTTGACATGTGAATCGCATATGAAGTTTCCTGATTAGTAATGACGTTTCCATAATAAATATCCATCAGAGAATGACCCAAATGGACATTACTGAAGGGGAACATGGATGCTCTGAAGTATGTAATTGTGACTGATCTGAAGCTCTTCACATTTCCACCACAATTTCGACCCAAACAGTACATTTTGGATGATTGTAAATTTATTGTTTCCCTTTTTTAAACCGTATATCTACATCATTGATTTACCAAGAAGAAAAAGCCACTGGTGTGTTAGAAAATATTATGCGATTTGTTAAATATACCAAACCACATTTAAAGGTAGTTAAAGACAGGTGATTACTTTTACAAAGTGATTAACCCCATTTTGTTGTAATCACAGGTCTTCGTTTAAGGTACATGGTTCTTCTCCATTAACTATCAGATCCTTCTTCAAACCAGCCACATTTTCATATACATGTGATGACAGATTTTTTTGAAGCAGAATAATTTTAGTTGACAATCATCTGCCAGAGGTAATAATACTATTCATACAACAAGTCACACCTATAGTGAGTCTGCCTTCTTTGGTTCTCACATATGCAGAAACATTTCTAGGACATTTAACTCAATTTCGGCTATGATTGAATGAAATGGGGGGTGGGTGTGATAGCCGGCGGTGATGGTCGCCTAGGACGCAATATTGGCTAGGAACTAGGTGCGGAGTATAGCCAAGCTAACTACAGCCCTGTCTCTCCCCCATGTGGAAGACATAGGGAAAGTCATTGTACCTTGGAGTTCTTGATGAGGTTGACAAAGAACAGGGAAGCAATAGGCACTGAATAGCATTATCACTCCATTTAAATGTTACAATGTTAAAACCTACAGTACAAGGCATGAACAAACAAACAAACAAATATGATGGTCACCTCAGGACTCTTAATCTGATGTGCAATGGGCACAAATGATATAGCAAATAAGTGTAATATTTTGCTTTACACCAGAAATCACATTTTTATCATATTTATTGCCTCCCTATAATCATATCTATCTATCTATCTATCTATCTATCTATCTATCTATCTATCTATCTATCTATCATTCTGGTTGTTATCTAAATTGTATTGCCTATTTTTTCAACCATCCATCCTTCGACTCGTACTTTAGGAGGTACCAGCTCACTTTCATAAGGGGTAGTGTGCCCCTCCTCTTGGGGACCATGACGAAACTATAGTGGGTGTAATTTGAATTCGAAGAACCGAATGGCTTTTCCATGTTTAGGAAACGAACTCAGTGTAATCTGCGAATTGAAGTTAGACACTTGCTTCTCCGTTCAAACAAGAAGAGTTCTCAATGCACTATAATAAGGAGAATTGTTAGAATTGCTGTGCACGCGGGTACAACACGCGACTTCTGAATGGAAGGGAACAGTCTAACGCATTGGAATTATTAATACAACTGAAACTCATTTATGGGATTACAAATTTGTCAAAGGTATTATTATTATTATTATCATCATCATCATCATCATCATTATAGTTTTGCAGTAGAAAAGTTTAATATTTCACAAGTAAAAGAAATTAATTTCTGTGTTTTTTCCAGAATGTGTTTTTCGCACCAATTAGATTAATAGTTTGAAATGTATTTGAAATGTCAACGTAACACTATTGCAATTCTAAATACTGGTTTTATGCATAAATTTTGATAAATTCTATATATATATATATAAATCTGCTATGTGTTTGGATTAACTGGATTAACTCTCATTCGCACATGTTTCATGATCTGCTTCACTGTATAATCCGTTGTATTCCAGTGAATTCTATATACTGTATCTCATTAAAATCTCCTACACGAAAATGCAGACAGTTCTGGTATTTGTCTATGTATTGAAACGGGTTTGATACAAGTTTCTGTCACATTACCTGCTGACATTTTTTTTGACTGAAAGCATACTCGGAATCGGAAAGCATTGTTGGAACTCTGCTTTTGATTTTACTGTGTTTTAGCTCATGTAATATATTGATATATTGAGCACTGTCAGGTTCAATTTCGTGGCAAAGCCTAACAGATGTTCAATAAACTGTTTATACTTGACAATATCAAGCATGACAAGTGCTCCCGTTTCTTAATTAATTTAACCACTCCCATAAAATTATGCTGGCCATACCACACTTTAAAGCAGAGATCCTTTTTTGAATGATGTACAATATTTTTGCCACTAAAATACACTATTATAGTTTTCTTCAGACTATAAATATTCCCCAGTGTTGCTTTGTTTATCTTAGAAGATGCTCCATGAGCTTCTTTGAATCGAAGTTATCTGCCGTCTTTACATAGAGTATACATGTATGCAGCGCTCTTTGATTCTGTTCTTTGACCAAAGTTGTACTGCTTCTTCAAAGTTGATTTAAAATATAAAGGGTCCTCTTCATCAGCCTCCCCCGGTTTGCCCCGATTCCTCTCGCTTTGTCAGAAGGCACAGTCATGCTTGATAGTTTTCCAAAATCTTTTAGAAACTTTGCAATATTTTATAGCCATCTGCTGATCTCCTAAAGGTTTCATGTTGCCCGTTGCTGAGTTTGTACTTGGATTCATACCATCTCATAAAGGAGTGTTACGTGAGCTTTATTCTGGGCTAATAATTGTTGAATCATAGCAGAGGGGGAGGATAAATTAGCTGTAAGGCAATTGAACAAACTTGAGCTTATTAACAATAATTACTACTGAGAGAATGTACAGTTTTCCAACTAATGTTTAAATTATTTTAAAAAATAATTTAAATTCATTTTAAGAATATGTTGGCTTTGCTGTTGTTATAACAAATAATTATTATAACTACACCTACTGGAACTTTAAGAAGCTGTCTGGAAAATGGCTAGATGCAGAAACTGCTTTTATAGTAGTGGTGTATAATATGGCTTTTTGAAACACTGATTGGTGTATTATTTTTGTCTTTTTTTTCAGACCAAGGATGTTTTTTAACATAAAACATATCCTGTGGTGGTTATTTTATGTACACCAGACAGTTGATGGTAAGATATGAAATATATTCCAGTCTTGTATATCAGCTGTAATGTTTCAGGTTTGAGTTGACCTAGTCATTTTGACATGTATCCAGCAATGCCAAAACTTCTGTGGCTCTATGTATTTAAAAGAACAGTGATTAGGTCAGTTACATGTTACCCTGTAGTACGTCGAAAGAACATACGATTACTGAAAACAAATATATAAAACTATGTGAATAACATTTGTACGTTGACTTTTTATTTATCACTACCTTCAGGCACTTTTCTGGAACTGAACCCCATCGGCGGCTCTCTTTCTGGCAGGGTGATCCTCCCCTGTCACTTTACTGCTTTCCCCACTACCATGCCCATCATCAACCGCACTGAGAGGACAGAATACTTGCGCATCAAATGGACAAGGATGGAGGGTGATACTGAAAGTACAGTTCTGGTGGCACAGCAGGGGAAGATTAAAATCGCATCAGGCTACAGGAAACGGATTTCAATCCCCAGCCACCCCGAGGACATTGGGGATGCCTCCCTGACGATGGTCAAGCTGCGTGCCAGTGATGCGGGGCGATATCGCTGTGAAATCATGTATGGAGTTGAGGACAAGCAGGACACCGTTTCCTTGGATGTCAATGGTAAGAACCTGCTTATTTTTCTTTTAAGCAGTGTTTTATTTGAAAATGGCACTAAAGCAAGTATTATAATCTATTCATGGGCTCCAAGATCAAATATATAAAAGTCTTTTGTGGACATTATTATAACTATAAGGTGACATGTTTCGCTTTTTTGTGCGTAGATCAAAATTTCTACTTTGCCTATTGATCTTTTAGTACTGGATGTTTAAATGTGCAGAACAGAAAAAAATCCTACAGAAACAGAGCAAACAGCCTATCACAAGTCCACCTGAGGGTTATTTTGGTGTAAGTCTGCATTAATATGAGAAATCTATATTGATAAGAGGGTACTGTAGCATAGAAGCTCAGTTGGTGACAGTTTAGTCCTGGACTTCGCAGTGGCAGGTTCACAGTGAAGGTACTGGCATTCCCAATTTTCCTGTTCTCTACTATAACACAGAAACATGCAGTTACTGTAGGACAACCAGTGGTCCTAAATTGTCTGTAGGGTTGGACTGGCATCCCATCTAGGGTGACCTGTGTGTTCCCAACTCTTTATCTACTCGATAAACAGTTAGATGGAAAAAGATGGATAGATAAACGATCTCATAGGATAATGATATTACAACTTTATGCTATATGCACAAAACATAGGACAAACGAGTATAAAATAAAGCTACTTCATGGTGAGGCCAGAGGGTCTTTTGGAAGCTTCTGCAAAGACAGTGTTGCTTCACGTCACAACTTTAAAAATACGCATTGAATCATTTACAGAAAAGGCAGTGCAAAACTAATATGGATAGAAGAATTTAGTTGCAAAAAATACAGCATTTAAATAAAATTATGATTCAGCACCTGGTTTAAAACATAGGAAAAGACAGAAGTTTATAATCTTCATCATATGTAATAACCATATCAGTTAACTGTGCAATAACCCTCCACCTAAAATGTTCAGGCGATCAGAGGAGGACCAGTGCATTTATCAAGAAAACAGTTACAATCATTTATATCTATGTTTGCTATCCTTATGTTCTTGAACTGCTTGAACAAAACATTTCCCAGCCTCTTAATATCACAATCAGTAGACAAAGAATGTTTACAATCTGTGAACAATTAAATGAACCATCTTCTTCATTTTCAGTATGAGATCTACTAGCCTCGTTGTGAAGTAGTTGTGATAGCTTTAGTTAAGGTGTCCAGTTGCGTTTACATGAGTGTGGTTCTAATTCGGGAATTCTGAAATAATGCCAGTTATACACTTCAGAAATGCAGATTTTAATAAGAATGAATAGCATGTGGATTAGCTAACAACAAATTATTAAGGGAAAGGATTGTTCTAAATATCAATATGAGTATTGTCTATATTGTAACGGTGCTTTGGCAGACTGAGAGGTGTTGAAGAAAGCTTGATAACACAAAACTCCATTTTTTCCTTCCTTTTCCCCATACCTTCTTTTTAAACATCAAGTTTTAAGAGACCCAATACCAGTAATGCAGAACTTCTAACCATTATTTACAGAGAGGCCCCTTAAGGCCACGTCAAAGGCTGGTCAAAGATAGCATGTACTGCAATGAAGTACGATGTAGAACTAGTGTTCATCCAGCTGTCTCCTATAATTCCATTTCAAATAAAATCAGTAACACTGGGGCAATAAGCGCAGGGCCTGAGACATGGGACGCCTTGGATGGGATGTCAGCCAATCAGAGGACACACACACAAACTAATGGAAAATTGACTGATTGACTTAAATGTTCATTTTTGAAGTAAGTGAGGAAGCCAGAATACCCAGACAAAATCCACATAAATATGGGGCAGAACGTATAAACGCCAGACACACATCAGGCAAGTTTCATACTCCCAGCCCTGGAAGTGTGAGTTTGCAATGCTAACCAAAAAAAAACACTGTGCCACTCAATCTGTGACTTAGCACTCTCATGATGCACTGTGCATCACGTTACATTTGCCTGACACTTACACCACAAGCATTCACCTGTCAAAGACCCCATCCAGATACAAGTACTGCTAAACTAAGCAGATAGTTGTTCATTAAACAGGAATGCAAATTCTGCTTGACAACTTTGAATAAACTAAAGATATCTTTGTATTTTGTACAGGTGTTGTGTTTCACTACCGGGCAAACATCAGCAGGTATAGTTTGAATTATGATCAGGCTGTAAAAACTTGCCAGTCTATAGGAGCCACAATTGCCACGTTTGCCCAGCTAAAATCAGCCTATGAAGATGGTTTTGACCACTGTGATGCTGGCTGGATTGCAGACCAGACAGTTAGGTAAGATATTTCTGTTCATATAGTCTGTACTATAACAAGGTGCAAAATCTGTGATTTGGTTTAACAATATTTTGCAGCAATTTATTACTTCATTTTAACAATTTTTTTTAACAAATACATTTTTGGCTAGAGTGTGACAGTTTCTTTGGTCTTTTCATTAAAGAACATTAACTAAATATTTCTGATCTTCTATTAAGATATCCAATCACAAAACCCAGGGCTGGTTGCTATGGAGATAAAATGGGAAAACCTGGTGTTAGAACATATGGAGTTCGAGACCCTAAAGAGACGTATGATGTATATTGCTATGTGGACAAACTCGAAGGTGAGAAAAGTCAAGCGGATCTAAATAAATAATTTTGAATTTCAAAGTGCTAAAATGTTAACAGGTGAACATGTTTAAAAAAAATTATACTCATTTCATTAAAAAATCATATTGAAAAAAAATTACTTTGTTTTATTGCTCTGCCTTGTTCCATGTACTGCCTGGAAGTGCCTCAGGCACTGCTGTGATCCTATATTGATTATATTGGTCACCAAATATTCATTTAATTTTGGTCAGACAAATCAAAAAATTCCATAAATTATTTGTAATCTTGTTTACATTGATATATAACTTCTTAAAGCCAAGAATCATTTTAGCTCGCATAGTTATTTACTGGTTACTCAGATTGAGCTGTTTATAATTGCGTTTATGAGATTTTTGTTCCTGGCCGATGTCTTGTCAAGCCACTAAAACACAATTACATTATTTGCATAATAATAACATATTCTGGGTTAATTGCAAAGTGCGCAATGTATGTCAGTTTTTCCAAAAATATTTGCAGCGGTACAACATTCTGATGGCTTCGTCAACATCACAGCATCTGTGTGTCTGTATACAGTATATATATACAGGTACATATATTACATATCACACAATTGCACAAAACCATCATCTAACTGAGTTATTTACAAAACAGTAGACAAAATTTCAGTTTTGTGACTGACAAAAATATGCAGCGAGGCAGATTGGTAACATATAAATTTATCTGTTTAGTAGATACATTTCAGAGAGCAGGATCAGCTAAGGCCTTGGAGCATATCAAGAGCCCAATGGTAATATCATTCTATCAACCACAGGATTTGATCCGGCAGCCTTGTGAGATCAGGGACAACATCCAAATCCATTGAGCCACACACCACCTCTATGTGAAATATTTTAGAGATTTATTAATATCTTAGAGTCATTTAGATGAAGCACTTGGCTATTCAACTGTTACACACATTTGTATCTCCAGGTGAGGTTTATTATGCACCTGTCAATTACAAGATGACCCTAGAAGAGGCTAAAGAGGAGTGCAAATGGAGGAATGCGATCCTGGCCTCCCCCGGCCAGCTTCATGCTGCCTGGCGTCAGGGTCTGGACAGATGCGACTATGGATGGCTGTCTGATGGAAGTGCCAGATACCCAGTTTCTAAACGCAAGTCCCAATGTGGAGGTGGCCTTCTGGGAGTCAGGACCATGTACCGTTATCATAACCAGACAGGTTTTCCTAGCCACAACTTAAAACTAGGGGCCTACTGCTTTAAAGGTAACTCAGCTTTAAAAGTCATATGTTAATGATTCATATGTTAATGATTCATATGTAAATTCAGAAAGAATATGACATACATATACCATGTTACATATTTTATGTCCACTAGTTATGATTATATTCATGATACATTATTGTTTTACAGAATTTGTGTTTTTTTATGCACTTATATGTCATGCACTGTGGGCAGTGGTGGCTTAATGGTTAGGGAAGGGCACTAGTAATTGAAAGATTGCAGGTTCAAATCCCTGACCAACAAGGCACCACTGAGGTACCCTGAGCATGGTACCG
>JAODKF010000046.1:24683642-24695554 GCA_026779585.1 Mormyrus proboscirostris | reverse complement strand
CCTAAATCCATGCTGGCTATCCCTCAAAATGTTATTTGAGTCCAGGTAATCTACCATTTTCTCTTTGATTATAGCCTGCATAACTTTACCATATAGATTAGCTACAATGAACAAGAACAACATTTACCAATCAAATAATTTATATATAGAATTGTTGGCTCTTTCATTCATAGTATATCAATGTCTTTTCCACAAGCTAACAAGTATGTTTATCATGCTTGACTGCTGAACTCACATTTTGAATTGTTAAATGTGTGTCATCTTTGAGTAAAGAACACTCAAAAGGTTTAACAATGCATCATATTCCACAACTATCCAATTATCTACTTAATATAAGGTGATGGGTGATGAGAAATCCACTGAAGTCTACTACCTTAGTGAGGCAGAAAAATGTTTGACAAGAAAATACCTTGTATTTTAACCTGTACACCGCAAATGAAGTAGAGTTAGCATATAAGGAATAAAATAACTACGCATTTACACTGTTACCACAATCGATTGTTGCATGTATTATTTTTAAAGGTGAATGTGTACATGCGTACCAGTTATGTCCATCCTTGCTTATAAGAATGATTTTTATCTAAAATTGCTCTATTAGGACTTTCACATGCAATTTAGTGAAATCAGTAAGTAAAATTATCTCAACTGCTTTGAGCTATTTTTCAAAGCCTCCTCACTAACCATTTAAGATGTCAAATGCGTAAAGCCGTGAGCATTGCAGGACCCTGCAACTCTATCAAGTTTGTGCTGCTTCTCAGCTCAAGGGGAGAACCGTTAATTTGCACTGACAAAACTGGGCTCAGGCTATCAGACCCCCATACCAGTGATCACACTGTGCAAGAAAGCGCCGGCAGGCACACCCTGTGGACTCACTGACCAGAAACCCACCCTTCCCACTCCCCCTCTTCTTCTCCTCTGCCCCCGTCCCAGGTCACAGAAAGTTTACATAGAATGCCTGAACATGAGAAACATCAGCCAGGGTTAATGCAAGAAATGCACATACTCATGTTTGGTCTTTGGACACAGTGCAATGGGTAACATGGTCTCAGTCTGAGAAGAGTATGCCTTAATATTGTGAACATACAGAAAGTTATAGGTAAATTCCATCATTGCAAAAGACTCTGTGGTGCCTCTGTGGTGAACAAAGAACCATAACAACCCCACCTGTAAAGTTTCAGTTGGCTGATAGTCTGGGAAGCTGATTACACAGTAATCCATAAGTATACTCATGCTCCTTGCATTACAATAGTTTGACTTAGAATATTTCAACTTTAGGATAGTTATACACTGTCAGTACAGTAGTCATAAAACTTTGAATTTTGATCTGTTCCTGGGCTAGCAATATGCCGTACGATACTGTCTACTTATGCCAAACGATGGTAAGAACCATCTGGTCATGCTTCCAGTCTTTGTAGCAATTGTGAGCAATCGTGATCTCATACACTGTTTAACATTTAATGATGGGATAAACTTGTATTGATTAATACATTTTTTAAGTACCAGTATTTAGCTAGCTACAGTAAATATTTACTTATTCAGTTACAGTACTTATTTATATACTTATTTATTTATCATGTCATATTCATATTTAACTTTTTAAAACTCATTCCTATGAAAGCTGATGTCACTGCCCATAGATGTATTCAACTATGTAAGATCCTGTTATTGATCAGCGAATTCCATGTCAACTCCAAGGGTCACAGCTGTATGGATTGTGTTTCTAGAGATTGTCTATATTGATAATTTTTTGTATATTGCCAGAAGAGTACAATAGAGCCTTTGATGTGCTGGTGTGGCAGCCAACCTAAAAAGTCTCCTTTCTGGCAAGAGATTCATTTTTTTAAATTGTGATCCCTTGTCTGCTATTACCTAAGTAGTGTTACCAGTCAACCCACATTGGACCTAGAGCTGGATGAGCTTATCATTTGTTCCAATTTTTGTCAGCTTACTAATACAGTTGCAATAACCTCAAGTTGAACCTTAAAATTAGAAAATAATTACTCCTGATGGAAACTCACATTTTGCTGTCAAATTACCCCATGCCTCATTATCCTTATTCTTATCATCTTCATCATGTCAGAGTCCTAATAGGCATAGTTCAGAGTGCATGGAAAATGAGGCAAATGTAGAACTGAATAAAGTGCATCAGCCAAACTCTGCAGTCAATCTGTTGCTCAAAATGTTTTTCTGCAGTTAGAAGCAAAAAAGAGGTTCTGTAGTGAAGTGAAAAAGAGAAAATTCCAAATGCATGGGAGGACTTACATTTATATATTTCTGTTTCTATTCAAATATGTCTTGGAAATATATATTTATTTAATTGTTGTTATTGTTTTGACATCCGTGGACAGTAGAACAAACATAGTGTGTAAATGTGTTTTTTAAACCCTGGCCAGTACACATACCTAGTCCCTGATGAACCCACTTCCCCCACATCCAACCAGAAAACAGAAAATGTGTCTAGTTCATCCCAGCCTCCAGTTAAGCCCCCACTACAACTTGATGCTCCTTTTGGTGTTTTTGCATCCTATTTCATCCAAGTAAATGTGTTTTCCTGTTGTTCTGCATCACTTATCTGCATCCATCCCAAATTTAAAATCCTAGTTCACGGTCCCTGTACCAGACATTCCATCTGAACTATACTCCTCTCACACATTCCCCTGCCTTATGTCTAATATGTGTATTTTTCAAGCCCTTAAAGAGAGAGAGACACAAATACATGCAAACACACTTATGGAGAGAAATGCATGACTATGTTTATTGTCTGAGCTTTGCTTTACTAAAAGTCCCTTTTATCAAAATGTGTGACAATGTCTGACATTTTCTGAACCTCCACGCTGTTTTGGTGTCACATAGAAATGGTTGTTGTCATGGTACATTGGCATTAAAAGGATATTTTATGCAAGATGAATGTTTTTCTCATTCCTTCTTTATTTGGCGGGGCACAGGTTCATCTGTTGTCTTAAAGAAACCTAAGAGGAAATGTACTGACAGTTTATAGTTTCTGCCTTTCAAAGTCATTTTTGCTGAAATTCTGCAAAAATAAAATAAGTAAAAGTAAATAAAATACTCAGATTATTTAACAATTCAATTGCTTGAAGAATTTAAAAGCTGGACAGTGTGGCTTCACACATCCAGGGTTTGATTCCCATTCCTGGTTTTGTGTATGTGGAGTTTTATATACCACTGTGTTTGTTTAGATGAACTGATTTGTTAAATTGCCAATTGTTTATCATGTCTAGGGTGTCCCTTGACTTTTGTCCTGTGTTTCTTGGGGTTGGATCCAGGCACACACTGAGAACCACTGTTGTGCTTATGGCAGATGAATAAGTAGAATGATTTGAAAAACAGTCTAGCTTCCAGAGTACAATATACTATCATCATGGGCCACGTCTGAATAAAGGAACAAGAACCACTAGTACACAGGGAACTGTCTTTAAAATATATCCTTAAAAAGAAAAAAAAAATCTGGTCAGTTGAAAAATGAAAAAATATGGATATTGCAATAGCTTCTAAACAATATTTGGAAGAAAACCTTAGCAAAGTTCATCCATCCTTTTTCTGTAACCATTTATCCTATTTAGGGTCACGGGGGTCCGGAGCCCACCTTAGCAAAGTAAAGCATAAAAGCTGAAAGGTGAGCAAAAAATGATGATTTATAAGGAATGAAAATGATCAGATAAATTTCATACGCAAATTAATTATATTTTTATCAACATTTTATTTTAACTTTTTAAGTTTGGTACAAGGAATAGTTCCATGAAGAATAATTCATAAAAAGAAAAAAAAATACCAAAATTTTCAAAAAGACAGGACTTAATGCATAAAAAAGCAAGTTATGACCTGCACAGTATTCCATTGCAATTTTTAAATGTTTTAAATGAATTGTTTATTCTGTACTAAAAACAGACTCATCCATTTTTCAATCATTTTCATTCACTACTTGTGCTATACAGGATCACCAAACCATCACAAGCAAAACACACCATTCATGCAAACATTCACACCTACAGTACGGACAACTTGGCAACTCCAATTCACCTGATGGTATTTCAACTAATTTGCATGTTCTCATAGCTGTTTTATGCGCAAACAGGCTAAGACTGTCACAACTTATGATGTCACAATTTTGAATTTCTTATTCTTGCCCATTTGCATTAAAACTATTACGTAAATGAATCTGCAAATTAAACATCACCAATGTAAAATTAATAAGAATAAACAGTGAAAGAACATTACTTTATGTTTACAGAAACTGAACATAGAATAAAAAAAAATCTATTAAAAAAGGATTATCACAGTTGGAGTTCACACTAAAGTATTTAGAAAAAATTTATTAATTCTTGACTATCGTTTCGCTCTCACTTGAGGGCCTTGAAGCAGTAAACACCATACAACTTGTGCTTTTTATCAGGAAAGCCAACGAAGCGCACAGCAGCCTCAGTGGGGCTGCAGTATTTCCGTGGCTTTGAGATGGGGTAGCGTACGCTGCCATCAGCAAGCCAGCCAGCATCACAGCGGTCATACCCCCCTATTTTCCAGGCAGCATATATCTGCCCCACCTTGGCAATCTCAGAACCATCCTTCTTGCAGGCCTTCACAGCCTCATCATATGTTAGCTTGCTTGCTTGAGTCATGAAGTAGAAGTGCCCTTTAGGAGAGAGGGAAAAAAAGCAATTTTGTATTTAAAGATCTAAAAATGCTTCATATTAATAAAATGAATGCTAGTATCACCCATCCTTTTCCAAATCACTTTTCCAATGAAGTGTTGCAGGAGACAGGGGTGGGTGAGTGAGTGGGTGGGTGTCTGGGGCATGATACACTGGGAGAACATGTAAAATCCAATGAGTGTGGGGCTGGTTTTGAATCCCTAACCATAAAATAAATGCAATATTTATCATCATTTCAGCTCATACAACAAATTGTGAGGCAATGATGTCGGGCAACACAGTAAGTGACAATGACACCTATTTTTATTATCGTTGATAACAATTATAATAATAATAATAAAAATAATGAAGTGATTGACAAAATGTAGTGATAATAATCACAGTTCATGAGAACAAAGTTATGTCACAACCCTATTGTGCTGAATAAAATTATAGAAATTTCACAAAAAATGTCTTTAGTAAATGTACATTAGTATGTGTACATTCAGTGTTGATCTGACCTTTATAGTCTGAGGTGAAGCAGAAAACATCATAGTGGTTGCTATGCTTATTCTGTGATCCATAATTTCTCATGCCTGCAGCTGCATTCTTGCCACCGCATGGTTCCCTGGGTACAGCAATGGGGTACTGCACAGAACCGTCACTGAGCCAGCCAGCGTTACACCAGTCAAACCCTTCTTTCCAGGCACTGTACAGCTGGGCAGTGGATGCCATAATTGCATCCTGTTGCAGGCAAGCTGTCTCTGCATCATAGAAATTCAGGTTGTAGCGTCCCAGACGAGGGGAATACGGGAACACAACACCTATTGTTCAAAGAAATAAGTGAATATGATTATTGTACCATTTAAAAGATCCATTAAAAGAGAACAATAAAAACCAAAATATGAATTAAGAGTAATTAAGGAAGATTTGGAAACAAATTCTGCGCAAAGTAAAAAAAAGATCATACATATTGATCCATAGGGTATTTAGCTTTCAGTATCATAACATATGCATACTGTATACCAGCTTTACCTAATATTGCTTTTCTTTCCAGTGGCTGGAGTGCTAATCCTGCCACCAGCCCCCAAATTTCTCTGTAAGTTGGAGGACTTCTTTACAGAGCTGGATGTAAATTAATGTCATACCCAGAATTGCAAATTAAGGCAATTGCAAGGGCCCCATGGAGTATGATCACTCCTGGCATTTATAGGATTCAAACCAGCAACCTTCTGATTACTGGAGCAGATCCCTAGCTTAAGAGCCACCAATCCACCCACCATATTGTATATGCAGAACTGGAAAAAAATTATGAGACCACTCTATATCATTTTTTTGAATCTGCATTGTAAAATCCTGGTTTAATCTTGGTTCTCCTGGCAGAAGGTTACACTGTGTGGCAGACTGCTTCCAGGTTCAACGTTTCTAAGACAGCAGTATACTACAACAAGGTGAAGCAGGATACACTAGCAATGACCAAAAACCAGCCAGATAGACGGTAGAAACAACTTTCTAAAGCCAGAGACGACCATCAACTTATCCAGTAGTGCCTCATAAATTGATGGATGATCCCAAGTGACCTTTGAATGGGAAACATTAAGTGGTGTGAAGTGCACTGCTAGGGCAATTCTTAACAGGTTACTAGAAACTGGAAGAAGCTATTACTCAGTGAGAGGCAGGGAAGAGCCTGGCTGTACATTTACACAGGTGAGAATTCTAAATTGAGAAATGTGAGAAACTGAAAATTTTGGTGTAGACTCTTAATCTTTTTCCAGAGCTGTATATTGTATTATGTGTTCTTATTTGTGTTCCAGTGGAT
The DNA here is from genome assembly GCA_026779585.1 of Mormyrus proboscirostris. Classification (NCBI taxonomy): domain Eukaryota; kingdom Metazoa; phylum Chordata; class Actinopteri; order Osteoglossiformes; family Mormyridae; genus Mormyrus; species Mormyrus proboscirostris. The sequence continues at coordinate 24,689,089 of JAODKF010000046.1, read as the reverse complement.
TGTAAGAGTGCCTGGTATTGTTGTAAATAAACGTGACAAAGTTATCTATGGAGCAATAATGTCACAGTCTTGAGGCAATAAGTATGCTAGATGGACAGTGTTGGCACAGGAATCATATCTTTTTCCCAAGAAAGCCATTATGCAAATCTTAGCACCACAATCATTATACAGATGCACATGAAGGAACACTCACAGATACTGCTACAGATCATGAATGCAGGAACAGTAATTAAATAACATTTTATTAACTACAAAAAAACGATAAACGAATGTCACGGATTTCAATATCCTAATTCACGCCGTCTTACTGTGCTGATCTGTTTGCATTTCACTAATCTGGCCCCTTTCCAGGAAACATTGTACCTGCAAAATAAGCAACGGACGTCTAGCTGGGGAAAACGAGGGAAACTATACTACCAAATTAACCTTCACAGATAATAATTAAGAAATGTTGAAAACAATAATTCTTGGACAGTCCTTATGTTTCTGGTTAAAGGGCATTTGTCTGTAATGAATGTCAACTATGTTTAATAACACTACTGCCAAAGATAAAAAAGATGCGACACTTCCAATTTGACTAATTGGTAGTATGACAGTTCATTTACTGTAGTGTGTGGAAAATCCCCCAATTTACGTGTCTTAGTATTCTTTGTATAGCTCACTTTTGTGCGGCAGCAATTTACCGATATGGTTATTTGTATCTGCCTCAAGTACGCAACTACAATCTTGGCAGATTACTCTGCTTACCTTGCAGCTCCAAAGTGATAGTTCCAGCGCCATCATCCATGTCGTCGATGATCTCACATTTGTACACACCAGTGTCGTGGAGTGTGACATTAGTGATGACCAGTGAGGCGTCATTCTCATCTGCCTCTCTGAGGTACACGCGGTTGTGGAAGCTGCCGAAAGACTTCTTGTAGACGCCCATGGAAACCAGCACATCCACCTCGTCTGGGTGGTCCAACGAAAGCTTGGACCATCTGATTCTCATTTCGCCAGTGGCAAAGAAGTCACGTGAACTGCCTTGTAACCTGCAGGGTAGCGTGGCATTGCTGCCCCGCCGAGTGACAACTTTGCTCTCCTGTGTATGCACAGACAGGCGAGAGCCATTTTCTGAAATCAAGAAATAATATTTTGTTATTGTCACACCTAAATTAAACCTTATTCAAAGGTATCTCACGAGAGTTAACTTAAAACTTGACCAGCCTAAAATTAGTAGAAAATAAGGGGTATAAATCTAGTTGGGTAATTATTTTATGTTTTTGGATTAACAGGTCATCGTACCTTTAATAAAACAATGCTTATTTTAAATATAATACACTGAAAAGGCATATCTCTGAGCTGAACTGAAGTTGCTTCCTGCAACTTAAATAAGTCACTATATTTAGTATTTTTTTAGCAGTGAATTCAGCATGTCTGCTGCTTATCCAGGTCACAGGGACAGCAGTCGCTGCTCTGATCCTCCTGTCAGTCTTCTGCTCCATTCCACAGTTGTAAACAACATCAAGAGATATTTGAACTCCTCCGCTTGAGGTAGTAACTCATCCCCAACCTGAAGTACGCAATCCACCCATTTTTGGTTTAATGGTTTTATGAGTAAACTCTCACCTGCCTAACACCTCTCACCCATGGCAACTAAAGCTCTAAAGCCAATTAGCCTGGAATACACCTGTCAAGGCCCCTGCCTTCAACTGCCACCTGATCCACAATGCACCACACCCTTATGGCTCCTCCTGTAGGTGGAGAAGTGAATTACGTTCTGGTGATGTTTTGTTGATATTATACTTCCCCAGGAGCCATCTTCCTGCCCACCTTGGGCAGATTAGCACATTTCAATTGAACAACGTCACTTTACAAAAATCAGGTGGAGGCTCAGTCTGGTACATGTACTGTAGCACCTCATAAAAATCACACAAAGTGTTATGAATGAATGAATGTCACATTTATACGGTGCTTTTTAAGATACCAAAAGCATTTTACAGTGCCAGTGGGGAGCCACTTGAACCACTACTGTGTAGCAGCTGGAGTAATGACTAGCATCCACTTTTTAATCTGCTATCCATGGTCAGGGTTGAGGGTGGGGGGAAGGGGGGAGCCGATCCCAGGCGCCACAGGGCACAAGGATGGAGTATATAGTTTAAAACTGGAAATGTATACCAAGATCTGACTTCTACAGTCAGACATCTACAGCAGTCCTACAGGCAAGACTGGAATGAATAAAACCACAACAAAAACAAGTATTGGAATGTGGTGGAATGAACTTCCCCTAGATGTCCGAACAGCTGATTCATTGGGTGCCTTCAAACGATGGCTAAAAGCCTACCTCTTTTGGAAGTACTCAGATTAGCATTTCCAGGATTATACTCTTGTAAAAAAAAAAAATACTTCCCAACAGGGCTTTTAGATTGTCAATATTCTTAGCCGGGTTCTATTGAACCAGTATCAGAATGTATTCACTAATGAAACTAAGCACTACGTAAGCCACTCTGGCTAATGGTGTCTGCCAAATGACGTAAATTTAAATGTAAACAAAAAAAGCACAGGAGTATTAAATATATTAATATTTAAGCCTTACTGTCCCATTATCAAAAACGTATTGTAATATATCACCTGGGATTGCTTTTAGTCAAACTATGTTTTAACCTAACCTGTTTTATTAAAAGTTGTGAACATGAGAGTTGGCAGTCTAAAACTTTATCCTTTCACAACAACTCTGCACTGCACTGTGACAGTGTGGCACACATAATTCAACAGAAAATCAAGTACACATGTATACGCCAAATATATAAATAAAAACATAATCTAGTATTATACGGGCTACTCACTGGCTCCCTGTGGGCCACTTGTAGCTCGTGGTTAACATGTTGTCAACCACTGATTTAGAAAATGACCTTTTTATATGGAACCTACTGTACCTACAGGTAACATGTGCTCAGTCCACCCTGGGTAATTTTAGTAAGGAGAAGTGAGATCTGTTTCTAGTTTGGACAGTAAATTCTTTACTGACCCTTTACAGCAGTTAATCCCCTAAATGATTCAATGTTTTAGGCTTGTCCTCATGAAGAATAATTTTCATATGTCTCTTTGAGATGAGTAACCATTGCGAAGCATTAAGCATCATTTTCTATGTGCTGGAGGTGGCACACAGACACACACGCACACACGTTTGAATTGTTTAGTCACTTATGGTATGACACATTTGACGCCACTTGGATATGATGTTAAACTGCATCCGGCCCTGAAAGCGGTCCTCCACCTTGCAGGAATAAATTTTTTGGGGTAGTTGGTGGGATTGGCACTCCACCCACCGTAAAACAACTCACAACAGCTTGGAATAAACAGGCACGAAACCCTACTGCTCTGCTGCAGCCACCCACAGGATGGCTGCACACACCACGAAAGGGATGGGGGAAAGCCTTTACGAGACTCATCCCTGGAAGAGAGAAACCACTGGAGAGCTAATAGGGTCAGGTCTATTGGGAATCGGAGCTGCTGTGGTGCTGAGGCGTCGCCTGCTGCATTGCGGCCCATCCGGGTGGGTGCGTGAAGCGTCTTGTCTTTCTGGTAAGATGATCCTTCTCTGCTGTCAGGGGAGCTTCGTAAACTCTGCATTTTGGTGGCAGCAATGTCTGAGGTATGTAGTCCTGGGAGTGGCCAGATCTTTGTAGGTGGGTATACCTACTTTTGGTCTGGTCGGTCTGGTGGCTGCCATACTCAGAGAAGCTGTTGCTGTAGTGGATCGGCTTGGTAGTTGATGGGTGCCCACGAGGTGACACTCCTCTGGTCATAAGTGACTTCAATGTGACCACTGGCACTGAGTCGATCTTCATGGGTCTGGAGACCAGGGTGAGAGTGGCTCCATATTTCTTGACTTTGCAAAAGGTCATGGGCTATAGGGTCGCTGGGTCCTAGCTCCAACATCCTGAACTGCATCGTTGAGCTTAGTACTCCAATACTGGGGCTGGGGCAAAGGAGATCGATCACATACTCATGGTCAGACACTAGAGGCTCCTTCAGAACTGCAGGGTCTACAGAAGTGTCCATTTTGTGAATTCTGACCACAGACTTCCATGATAAGGCCCTGAAGGTTGCTGAGGGTTGTTGTGGTGTTGCCAGTGTTCCCAGAAGGAGGTGCTTCATCTCGCAATGCACCTGAACATTATCGAGACGAGTTGCAGCGCATGACTTGGTGGCACTCTCCCTGTGCACTAAGAATAGTCCTAAACAAACTGAACTTTTTACATGTTTTTAAATTCCTCCTTCAGGTTTCGCCTCATACCGTGTCTTACACTCTCATTGCCTGTGGCTAGTCGCTGCACTCATTGCCAGTCCCAGCACCTTTCACACAAACAGGATTTGGTGTCACCAACAAGTCCAGATAAGTAGCATGATAGATATCTGATGGAAACTCTAAGACACACATAGCGTCTGAGAGCCGATGTACCAGCGCTGATCACCTTCGATTTGTCTCTGATCTGGGAGTTTGTCGGAAATTTGCAAAAACTGTTGGCGAATGGAAAATTGGGGCTCTATATGCATACACAAACACACACACACACATAGTGATACTCAATTGATTGACAATCGATCCACCTCCCCCGGTCGGCAAAATGTAGTGTGGAAAGACACTAAGATGTGCCATTCTTTGACACATACAGTAGTAAACCTAGTTTAACAAAAATAAATAGTGTAACGTGGCTGTTATGCTGGTTGCTAAATGCGAAATTTTATCTTCATTGTTTTACAAAAAGGAGCACACTCCTTTTTGGTCTAGAATGGAAAGGACGTAGGTAAGACATATTATTAGTAGTATAAAAATTATTTTTAATATTTAAATATTGTTTAGTATATTAGTAATATAAACAAAAATATATTTGTTTACTCCCCATAAAGTTAATTCTGATGCAATTAATAATCAGGGAAACAAAAAAACAATTTAACTACCAAATGTACCAATTTGTATCAAAAAAAAAAAAAAACTTGCAGGATACTTTTAAAGCAGACTGTGCAGTACATACATTCATACATACATACATGCATGCATGCAAACACACTCCTCACCTGATACGTAGACAGGCATTTTGGGATCCATGTTGCTGTAAGCATGGTCGAAAATGAATGCAAAGGCAAGCAAGGTAATCATCTTTTTATGCAACAAGGGGTCTCTTTGCTGAAAAAGAAGAAATATGTATGAAACGTCAGAAAACTGGTTTCAATGCACAGATGTATTTCTTTTGTGGCTGGCAGTTTTTACAGCTGCGAGTCTGAGTGCTATTGAAAACTAGGATTCCCCTGAAGACCCTCTTAAGTGCTTTTACTTCAAAAAAACCTGGTTCAAACAACACCCCTGTCACGGTGCGGTGGGTAGGTGAGCGAGCAAGGAGGCAATGCGAGCCAGTCGTACGGGAAACGGGGTTTATTGGAGGCAGACAGGAACGAATCACCAT
>JAODKF010000046.1:24664250-24682871 GCA_026779585.1 Mormyrus proboscirostris | reverse complement strand
ACACAATCGGGCAGGAACACCAGGTAATGAGGTGGGCGTGGCACACGGGAGGATCGGACGGAGCGGATCATGACAACCCCTTTCTCAAACAAGCAATTGTAAAGATAGAATTTCCGTGAACTAATTTTTTTGTGTCCACATGGCTTTACTTAAATTTAAAAACTGTGAAAATGTGTCTGTGAGGCCATGTATTTTGGTGACTCAATTAAAAAGAGAGAGGCAAAGCCATCAGCTGAACCAATTCATGGTGAGACTGATTCAGCAAGTTAGATGGGCCAGGTAATCCTATATGAGGAATCAGGGTTTGCTGGGAACGTCTGGTCAAAACTTTGGTAAAAGATTAATTCAACACACACCTCTGGGGAAAAAGAAAATTCTACCATGTACCAAATGAGCGTCAATATGGTCAGAGCTTTTTGTTATCGCAGAGGTTGTAAACAGCTGCGGCTACAGCTGCCTGTTTTGGAGCTAACTGTGGGACCCACTGGAGGACACCTCTGGCGAGGGAAGATATCAAGTTGAGGAAGGAGGCCTTCATGGAGTGTTTGCACATGGGTCTCCTAAGCCAACTGAAAGGTACTGACATGCCAGAAAGGCCGGAGCAATAACAGGTCCATGGGCCAAACCGGTGCATACGGGGAGTATTGAGAAGCAATGGAGAGTTTCAGGGATGGTTTGGAAAACCCAGAGATGTCTCAGGAGGGGCAAGTGAAACCTTGCTCAGGGTGTTTAGTTGGGATAGGGAAACTCTAACCAACTCACAGGACATTCCTAAGTGATAGAAGGAACATTTTGAACTCCTCAACTCAGTGACATGCCCTCTTACAAGAAGCCAAACGTCTGATGTATCAAAGTCTATCACTGAGGCTGAAGCCTTTATGGTGATCATTGTGATGGACATGCTGCAGGGGACGATTAAATCTGCCCATTTGCTCTTGTTAAAATTATGTATGAATTTGTGTTTACATGCCTGGAGCAAATCCCCATTCAGAGGGGGTGTTAACCTCAACCATACCTCCGTCAAGAGTATAGTTTACTCCACATCCATTCATGATTTTCACGGACAGCATACCAAGGCAAAGTTGTGGCTGGAAGGGCATCCAGTTTAAACGGCTAGAGGTACGATCTTTTCTATCTACAGATGATGTTGTATGTCAAGCATGAAGCAGCAAGGTTAAGAATCAGCACCTCCAAATCCAAGGCTATGGTCCTCTCTGGATTGCTTCTTTTGGGTGAGGGGAAATATTTCTGCCCTTAGTGAAGGAGTTTAAGTATCCTGAGATAGTATTCAAAAGTCAAAAACATCACAAAAAAGGAATATGGTTTTGCGCATTTATATATACACACATACACAGCTCTGGAGAAAATTAAGAGTTACAGCAAATTTTTTTTTGTTTCATGTATGTATATATATATATATATATATATATATATATATGCAGCCTGGCTCTTCCCTGGTTCTCACTGATGAAGGGCTTCCTCATTGCTTTATGGAACCTCAGTCCTGTGTCTAGGAGCCTGATATGAACTGTCCTATAACAGTGCAGTTCACCACCACTTTTTGAAAGTCACTTGATGTTAAAGCTGGGCAATATCATATCGATATTATATCGCCCAGTCCTTGATGTGATCCTCCTTCTCATGAGAAACTTTTCGGTCATATGTCTGGCATTAGGAAGTTGTGCCCCAGGGGCATGTATTTGTATGTGTGTACATGTGTGTGTAATATATATATATATATATATATATCCTTCTGGACTTTGACATATAACAGACACCATATGTTCAGGCAGTAGCGACCACAGAAGAAAATATTTAAAAAAAAAACATATTTGTTAGTAACTTCTGTTGTTGCTGCCCATCTTTCAGGGCTAACTGTGTGGTGTGTTAGCCATCTGTTTTAAATCAGTTAACATGACTGGTTCATTGTGCTGCCATCACTTAGCACTGCCTCTGTCTTCATATACAATTTCCCATCTAAGTTTCAGCATGTGAATCAATCTCATATGTGTACATATAGTGGCAGTATTCTTTGTAGTAATATTCACCCAAGAAATACCAAGACATTACAGTATGTGCTATTCTATATGTGTCAATTCTGTGCTTCTAAACAGTTTGGGTAAGGCCATTTTCTGTTCCAGCATAACTGTGCTCTCATGCACAAAGCAACGTCCGTAAAGACAGGTGAGGTTGGTGTGGAAGAACTTCATTGGCCTGCACAGAGCCCTGACCTCAAACCCATTGAACACCTTTGGGATGAATTAGAACAGAGATTGTGAGCCAGGCCTTCACGTCCAACATCAGTGCCTGACCTCAAAAATGCTCTTCTGGATGACTGGGCAAAAATTCCCACAGACATACTGCAAAATCTTGAGGAAAGCCTTTTCAGAAGAGTGGCCACTGTTATAACTGCAAAGGGGGAGCACCTCCATATTGATGCTTACTGATTTAGAATGGGATGTCATAAAATTTCCTACGGGTGTAATGGCCAGGTGTTCCAATACTTTTGTCCATATCTTCCAGCTGCTTATCCAGTAGAGAGGCATATCGAACTCCCCACACAGAAACCTAGCCAGTCATCCAGCTGCTTATCCAGTAGAGAGGCATATGCAACTCCCCACACAGAAACCTAGTCAGTCATCCAGCTGCTTATCCAGTAGAGAGGCATATGGAAATCCCCACACAGAAACCTAGCCAGTCATCCAGCTGCTTATCCAGTAGAGGGACATATGCAACTCCCCACACAGAAACCTAGCCAGTCATCCAGCTGCTTATCCAGTAGAGGGACATATGGAAATCCCCACACAGAAACCTAGCCAGTCATCCAGCTGCTTATCCAGTAGAGGGACATATGGAACTCCCTGTACAGGAACTTGATCTTCCAGCTGCTTATCCAGCAGGAGTAGAATTTGTGACGTCTCAGAGATGTGAGGCAACAATGTTACCCATAAAAACAATTGCAGCACCCATCTCCTGTAAGCTACTAATAATTAAAATAATAACTGCATACAGTAGCAGTCCCAAAGTCATTTTAACATCCACACTGTAAAATATACATTACGCTTCCCAGTGGCGGAACAACTGCACACAAGGCCCCGGGGCAAAACACAGATTGGGCAACCACCTCCCCCTCCAAAAATATTGGGCGCTGCAGCATATTAGCCTACAAACTATTTTTCTGCGTGAGAAATACAATGTGTGGCTTGAGTGCGTGACAAAAAACTAAAAAGAGTGACTGTCACGCTCAATGCGTGACACTTCAGAGCCCTGACCAGGTTAATTAGTGTGCACGCATCGTCTTTATCATTATCATAATGCGTTCATGCCTCTGGGTATAGCCCATTCAAATGTCACGTAGCCTAACTTTTTATACATATGTAACGGTGCCGCAACAGGCACAACCCTCCAACCCTTGTAGCACACAGGGAATAGGCAAAGGCAAACAGCTCCAAGAATAAAGTTTATTAATCACAAAACACACTCACACACACCCAACTACAAGAAGAAAGGGATAACTCAAATCCCACTTGTACAGGCTACAACCCCCCAACCTCCACTCCCACCAACTAGCCAAGTCCTAATGGACACGCCCTCACAGCCTAGCCTGTGCCAAGGTACCGGCGCATGCCACACCCCCCTGGAGCAGTCAATGTGGGTTAATCACTCCCTCGCACACACGGCACTCTTAGTAATCAGCACTGACCTCTAGCGCACGCCAAAACTTCACCACAAGTAAAAGCATCAAAAGAATCACCATCCGGTGGATGCACTCGGTGTGCAATGCATGCATCAAAAACCACCCCAAGTAAAAGTCACCACCTCCCTCACGGGACACTGGACCCCGACTACGTGGACAGCGATACTCGCTCCCAGTGTATTCCGCGTTGCGCGCCTCGGGGGGAGTTTCAGTCCAGAGACCTGTGAAATAACCTGTCGAACGTGGGCACATCCAAGGAAAAGTATATTAGTCACTCGGCACTGATCAGAATATGAAACCTCCGCCATAGCCCGCCCCTTTGTCCAGTCCTGCCAAATTAGCGAGGTGGAATCCAGCACGGCGCATAGAACTGTTACCATTCACTCACACATGCACACCTACAGGCAATTTATTAATTCCAGTTAGCTTCAGCATGTCTTTGGACTGTCGTCAATCCCTGTTCGTGCCTGCCATAAATGCTCATCCTGCCTATGCCTTCCTGTTTGCCAATAAACCCCTGTTGTCTCTGTTAAACTGGCTGCTCTTTCCTCCATTACCTGCTCGCCGCACACGAGCTCTGACAGAATGACAGATCTCCCAACTGACGCACTGCAGCAGGACGAGGATCTTTAGCTCGTCCTGCTGCATGAGGTCACGTATTGGAGAGAGCAGCCGGAGATACAGGAGGACCCAGCACTGCTCGACCTGGTAACATGGAGCTGGGATCTCCTTCAGGGAGTTACCCCGGAGACCAAGGAGCGTTACATGGAGGAGGTACGCTCCCTGCTACAGCAGCTGGTCCGCCGGTTTAAAGAGGAGCAGCCACAGCCCCTCGCCTGCACGGAGGCAATCCTGCCTCCACCTACATGGTCCAGCCGGCGCAAGGGGAAAGGAGAGGACGGCGCCCCGGCGCTCTTTCTAGGGGCATGTTACCTCTTCGCAGCCTCTCTTCTGACAGAGATTCAGGAGGAGCCCCTCCTGGTTTGGCAGAGCCCTGAGATCACCGCAGCCACACAGCCCCGGAGAACATCCGCCCCGATACTTCGGGACGGCCGCCTCAGTGGCTGCCTGTGGGTCCGGTGGCGCCTCCTCGGCTATCACCTCCGGGTCCCCCTCCGATGCCACGTCGCCCTCCTGTAGTCCCTCCATCGGCGCCTCGTCAGCTGCCTCTGGGTCCCCCTGCTTCGGCTGAGCGTCGGACAGTGCCTTCCCTGGCTCTGGCTGCGCCGTCACCTGCCGCAGCTTCCCCCTCCTGCCTACCTACGCCGGTGTTCCCTCTGTCTGTCCCTTCATCAGTCTCCTTGCCCCTGTCGTGGTCCCCTCCTGCTCCTGCCTCCCTGTCTCCTATGGCCCCTCTAGCTGCCTTCCCTCGCCCGCCTGGGTACTCTCAGGCTCCCCTTTGTCCCCCGACCTTTCCAGTCTGTCCTCCCTTGTCCACTCCTCTGCCTGTCTCTGCTCCACGTCCCTCTGTTCCTCCTGTGCCTCCCATGTTCACTCCCGGCCCTTTTGTTCCGCCTGCTTGTGTTCCCCCTGTGTCTCCCTTCTTGATCTGTCTGTCTGCGATCCCTGTTTTGTGTCAGGTCCTGTCCTTCTTCTGGTCCCTGTTCCTGTTTAGTGTCTCCGTTTTGTTCCCGGTTCCCCATTTATGGGTTTTGGTTTTGTCTTCCAGGTCTTGCCCTCATCTCATTCGCCACCTCCCCTCGGGCGCGCCCGGTGTGCATGCCTTTGGGGGGGGTTATGTAACGCCCAGCTCTGTCCGATCCTCCTGTCGGCCACGCCCACCATGTTACCTCGTGTTTATGCCCAATTGTTTCCACCTGTTGCTTGTTACTGCCAGCTTGTCCTGTGTATTTAGTCCGCGTCTGAGTTCAGTCCCGTCAGATCTGTCATTGTCGTCATTCCCTGTTCGTGCCTGCTGTAAGTGCTTGTCCTGCCTATGCCTTCCTGTTTGCCAATAAACCCCTGTTGTGTCCGTTAAACTGGCTGCTCTCTCCTCCATTACCTGCTCACCGCACGCGAGCTCTGACAATAATAAGTTTATGTTGATTTTTCATTGCAGTTTTATACATAGCGGTCCGGTAGCTCGTCAGCAAAATTTATTGTGAGATAATTGTCTCTCTCTTTTTTTGGATGGTTGGGGAAAATGTGTACTAGTTCAGTCCAGCCTAGTCAATGGTATAGCACAAGATAGAAAAGCCACAGATCTGCAGAACCTAATTACATTAAGACAAGTCGCATGAAACACTCCAGGGTAGCCAAATAAATTACTTTACCGTGCACTCGGAGCTTTGCTCTGAACTGTGTATATATGTCTGTGTGTGTGTGTGTCCATATGTCTGAAAATGTGAGTAATTAACCATGTTTAACCATTGAAAATACGAGTTCAGCCATTGGGCAAAATAAAGTCACTTGCTTGACAAGCACCTTGTTGTTTTGCGAGTTAGAGTAAGCTATACTGTACCATTTCCTAAGTGAATGAACCAAGAGTTAAAAATACTAAATAAATACTGTTTTTATTGATTGTAGCTAATCTCTGTTATATACTGTAATTTAGCATTGCATCAAGAGTGCAGCTGTAGCTCAACAGGTCGCTAATGTGGAGCTCTTGGGTTTAAATTCTAGGATGCACACAAATTGTAGTCCTTCCCTTTACTGTAAGTTTTTTTGGTTAAATGCATCAATTAAATGTACATCGTGCACACAAAAATAAATAAACAAACAGTCAAATAAGTAAATAAATAAACTGTTTGTGCCCATGGTGCTGGACAGTGAGCACAGGGCCCACTAGAGGACACTGGGCCCTCAAACCACCCTCATGAACTCTTATGATTGTCTGGTCAGAGACATTCACACCAGTGGCCTGCTGGAGGTCAATTTGTAGGGCTCTGCCAGTGCTCATCCTGTTCCTCCTTTCACAAAGGAGCAGGTACTGGTCCTGCTGATGGGTTAAGGACCTTCTACGGCCCTGTCCAGCTCTCTTAGAGTAACTGTCCGTCTCCTGGAATCTCCTCCATGCCCTTGAGACTGTGATGGGAGACACAGCAAACCTTCTGGCAATGGCATGTATTGATGCACCATCCTGGAGGAGTTGTACTACCTGCGCAACCTCTGTAGGGTCCAGGTATCTCCTCATGTTACCAGTAGTGACACTGACAGTAGCCAGATGGAAAACTAGTGAAAAAACAGTCAGAAAAGATGAGGAGGGAAAAATGTCATTGGCCTCCACCTGTTACACCATTCCTGTTTTGGGGGTCGTCTCATTGTTGCCCCTCTAGTTCACCTGTTGTTAATTTCATTAACACCAAAGCAGCTGAAACTGATTAACAACCCCCTCTGCTACTTAATTGACCAGATCTATATCCCAGAAGGTTAATAGACTTGATGTTATACTCTGATTAAAAAGTGTTCCTTTGTAACTGGATTGTGCAATAAATGTATAGGTGTAATTTTAGACCTACATGTCACAACTCAGAGGATTCAGGTAAACACACATTTATTAACTTTCACATAACCAGGGGATCTAGCAAGAAAATCTTCACGTTTGTGAGTGTGGGACTAGTACGGATTAGATGGGCGGAGCAGGTGCTGGGGCTGTCCAGGGAACACAGTGTCGTCGTTTCAGACAGCCCCCTTTTCTAAGTCTAGTTTTCTAGACTTTTTTTTTTTTTTTCTTTTAATATTACTGATTGAGTAAGATAAGAGTTTCTAGACCCACAGTTGCTTCTGAGATACTACTACTAATAATAAGCCATAATTATTCCAAATATGCAGGAACTACAAGCTGAGTCGTACCTTCATTTTTTAGCTACATAAACATAGACAAGCACTGAAAATCTGTCAAACTTAATGTCCTTCTTGTTGTTAATGTCCCTTTTCCTATTTAAGGAGCATACTGGAACACAATTCTGCAGACTACAAAGTTAAAGTTTTTTTTCACATTTCTAAATAAGCATTTAGCATTTTACTAGGGTTGGGTAGTGGCACACATGCCCAGATTCCATTTGATTCCGATTCACAAGCTAATGATTCGATTCAATTCTGATCTGATATGCAGAGTCACTGGAAACAAACTGGTAAAACCACTGAAGAAAGGCCAAAGGCTTCTATACTTAAATATTTTTATTCAAGGTATGCTTACTTAAGAACAAAACCAACCTGTGTCTTTCAAAGCACAACTGACTTCTGACTGAAAAGAATAGCTGAAAATAAAAATGGGCAAGTCTAAAACTCACATGCCATGTTTCAGAAGCACTTTACCTTAAAGATACTTGATCTTTTATATGAGGAACATATGGGTATATTTAGAGCTGGCCCTGACCTCACAATTAAATTCACAAGTGCCCGATTGTATTTTATTTAAATTCTGTTCAATCTGTGTTTTAGACACATTTATTAATGTGCGATCAAATCAGATCTGTTATAAAAACAACCATAGGCACAGCACTATATCATTACCATTGGAAAGCAATGTAATTTATTCTTGTATGTGCCCATGAATATACAACAATATTCTCATAACAGCAGGTCACATTGAATACTATTAATTTTCTCTATATATTTTATGCTTTTATTTCATTTTATTTGTTTTGCTTTCTTATAATTTTATTTTGCATAAACGGAAGCATTGTACTGAATATGATTGGTGTGAGAATAATGCCCTGCATGACTTGACTTGTTTGCATTCACATGCTCGGGGTATTCCATTACCATGATTGACAATGCACCAAGATGGCGGCACAAGGCAATTGTGCAATACTATTGCAACCCTCCATAGGTGAGAGAGAAATCACCTATATGATAAGAGAACCAAAAAAAAGGTAAGTTCATCCATCCTGGGATTTTGTGAATAGATATCGAATAGTCAAAACCAGGATGGAGATTAATCATAAAAATCAATATTTTTCACACCTCTACAAATTATACCATCTCAGCATAATTCTGAGCTATTGAAGGTCATTGAAAATAATGAAGAAGAGACATAACAGCTTTAAGCACTTTGTCAAGGCAGCATAGGCACAGATTTATGCAGATTTGGCTCATTATAATTTTATTGCCTTTTTCATCTTAGTGCCTCAGTATGTATAATAACTGACTAGCACCCAGAACAGCATTAAATGTTTAAGCTGCCACTGCCAGCATTTTCAATATCTTGCAGTTATGTACTGCCTACATTAAAGGCAAAGGCGTTTGTCTGAAATAACCACAGTTTCAATTTTGTCTTCAAATATTCTAAATCATGATCCAACTTCACCCTGAGACCCTGAACAGGAGACTGGAAGATGGATTAGCTCTCTGTTGTCCCTAAAAGCCAGAAGTAATTACATAAGGCCCTTTTATGGAGAATTTCATTAATGCTAAGGAGTAGTGTTTTGTACATTTTAAATGACTGAAATCGTACAAGTCAAGTAAGATTGTTGTTATTGTAACCACCAATAGTCAAGTAAAAGTTTTAAAGTTTTTTTAAAAAAAAACACATACACAAGGTTTTAATTCAAAATGATTGCTGACGTTGCAGTCATTCTTTAGTGGACTACAATTACACAAACAGATGCCTGTGTGTCATGCCCTGAAGAGAATCATGAATGGCATGAAATGAGCACCGTTCTCAACAGCAGACTATGTGTTAGCTTTTTGCTAAACAATTTGGAATATAATCTGAAATACCTCAGTCTCATGAGACCTTAATACTCTGTCTGCCATTGAGTCCCATAGCTCTTTGATGAGATGTCATCCATCTTGGAGTGCCAGGTTCACCTAGACATGGTCCAGGTCATGCTGGATCCACCCACTTATCTTAGTTAGGGTCATAGGGGAACCTGCAGTCTATCCCAGGCAGCACATGGCACAAAGCTTGATTTGTTTGGCATGGCAGTATATCACTGAGCACATACATATGCATATACACAATTATTCTACATGGGGAATTTGCATAATTTCCTGCCTTCGGACTGTAGGAAGACCCTACACAGGACAGAGAACAGGCAAACGGCAGACATACACAGTGGAGGCAGGATTCAAACCCTCCACCTGTGGATATGTGTGGTAGGTAACTCCTCTATTCACAGAATCACCACGATACACAAGGGATGGGCTTGACTGTTTACATACCAAGCACAATAAAACAGCAAAACGGAACAATTACACCCCATTTTAAATGGGATGTATACAGGGACGGATTACGGACCGGGCCAGCGGGGCCGCTGCCCAGGGGCCCTTGGGGTGCAGGGGGCTCGTGGGGGGTGAATTAAGTGGTTTCACCTTTGGTACGTGACTCGTGTTTTCAGCGGCATTGCTGCTACGCTTCAACCACGTCTCCATTGTTAAGAGTTTTCAAGGCGGCAGGGATTGACAAGTGATGCCTTGTGGCTCTGGGTTTTTTAGGATAATGAAATTGAATACGCAATTGAAAATAAAATTGTTTATGAACTTAGTGTCCTGCCCCGCTCGTCCGCTCCTTCCGTGTGTCACGCCCCCTCATCTACCCCGTGTGGATTCCCCGTGTTCACCAGCTGTTTCCTGTTGCTGTCATTAGTTCAATGTATTTAGTCTGTGTTTCAGTTTGTTTCCCCAGTCTGATCATTGTAGTGTCAATCTGCGTTGTCGCCTGTTCCTTCGTGTCCGCTCCCATTAAACCATGTATTTTCTCCGATCTTAAGTCCTCCCGGCTTCTGCTTCCCTGGTCGGCACCGTGACACTTACACTTAGGTTTCATTGAAACATTTATTTAAAAAAGGATTTTTGCATGGATACTTATATTTAAAATCTTACGTACCCCCATTTGAGAACCACTGAGGACATCCTGATTTAAGCTTTACGCCTTTACGTCCGAGGTCCATAGTAAATAATATATACTAACCGAGAGACGCTTCCAAGCGCAGGTAGAAGGACCTTAGCAGATGTATCGCTTAGTATAACGGCCGTAACAGGTGTTGGAGAATGACCCACCGTCCATACCTAACTTGTGATACAGTATGCATACAGTAATGTACATGTAAAGCACAGATAGAATATTGAGATACGTCCAAATTGACTTGCATCCAGTCATCTTGGTCCGAAATATGAACGCTAGTCGGCCACGTCTGTTCTATTGTACGATTTTAATTTGAACTTTAAATACTCCATTCAAAATTGCAAAGTCTAAGTACTTTTAAGATCTTTTCTTCAAGTCTCCCCATATTACGTCCGTCTTCGTTTAGATTTTTATTAAATGTTCAGTTCAGAATAACCACCACATGTGTTTAAAACTGTTTAAATGTCTCATTCATACCAAGCGATCGCCAGGCTAAACGGTTTAATGCGAGTCTCTCTGAACAGCCTGCGCCTTAGAGACCGTTTAAGTTTTAAAACTGATAGATGACACTCATTTCTACACAGAATCAAATTGAACATCTTCTTAATCGTGACATAATTTTCCTTTACAAAAGTCCTCAGTTAACTGGCATTTCTTTTGATAGAAGCGAATCCTGTATATGTCCACAGTATAAGTTTATTTATATCAGCGCAAATAAATTTCATTACCTCCTCAGACCAGAGACAAATAATACGATTTATGTTCATTGTGATGGAAACATTAATAATGCTAAAAGTAATAAATAATTTTGGGAAAAAAAAAAACATTTAAAGGTATATATATATGCATATTCAAAAACTTCATACGCAGATATTAAACCTTAACAGGAAGACAAATTAGTGTTTTATCCTGACGCATATAGTTATATAAATAAAAATGCCACTGTGTGTTTAATTACTGAATCTGTCAAGGTTTTAATTAATCCATTGATCAAGAAATGTTTTCATAGGTCTATTTGTGGTTGGTCTGATTCGATAGCATCAGTGGTACGGAATAGTCACGATTCTCATCAAGGAACATTTTTAAAGTTTTAAACAGGCCGACATCGCCACTGTCAGGAAATTACTAGAATTTAAAGGAGGGAGGAAGCTCCCCTGAAAACTTTAAAATACTGCATAGTTATGCGGTGAAATATTGTAGAAAATGATATTTTTGAAACGAATTTGTATTAAAGTCGTAAAAAATAAGAAAAAAAAAAACTTATGCCATTCTCGGATGTAAGAACATCACAATTATTCTTTAAATCAGTGCAATGAAGTGCCTAACTTTGATTAGTGGGAGTCAAAGATTTGACCTAGGCTACCCATATGTCAAAATATATATTTTACATACATTTTCTCCATGATGACCGAAGTCACCACAATATAATTTACACCAGAAACAAACCTAAATGAATGTGTGGTCATCTTACCTGCTAAATGCGCCTGTCCGGACTGAGTAAAAACACTGCGTCGACTGAGTAAACGGACTTGCTCATATGTAGTAGGTCACACGTCATAGACAAAAACTACGTCCTACGGCAATCTTTGCTACTCCGATTCATTCGTACTACAGAAGTTACCCAGCCTAAATATAAGATAGATATATACGATTAGCATTGGATTGTTGTGATAGGTGTCACGTAACATCCAGTTGCGTAAAGTAGGTGTGTGGCCACCCCTAGACTTTTAAGAGCAGATGTAGGAATATATAGAAATAAGTTATTTGGCTGTAGTATTATCCTGTGGTCTTTGTAATCGATAATCAAAGTGTTATACATACATATATTCTGAATATTATTCAGAATTATTTATTAGTAGATGTAAATTCCTTAAAACGCTTTTCATCTTAACTGACCATAATCTATACTATTTAATACAGAAGTCAACTTAATACAGAAGTTCCTTCAAGCAATCAGGCAAAAGACATTTGTTTGTGGTAATTAATCACCATAGCATGGTAAGCATGAGTCTTGTATAGGCTTGCTTTCTTAATCTTTATATTAGATTGTGCATGCATTTATACTATGCACATATTTAAAATATATGGAATCTGCTTTAATAAGTAACAAAATACAGTTTTACATCAGTTTAACAAATCAGAAACGGCTACTTATCAAAATTGTGTTTACATCTTTTATGACAATAAAGGCATTTCAGTGTTAATGTGTTGAAATTCTTTTAGGCTGATGTACAGCTCAGCAGGTACAGGGATCTACGTTATGCGTGTGTCTGGAAGGTCGCCTGATCGAATCCTGTGGTCAGCAGAGCAGGCATATCACTGTTGGGTCTTTGAGCATGACCCTTAACCCCAACTGCACCAGGAGTACTACATACTGGCCAACCTTGTGCTTTTGACCCTTAAACTGTGGAACAAAAAGGAATGTATGAAAATCCAAGAATTACAATGGACATACTTTAAATATAAAAAGCAAGCAATGTGAATAATTCAGTCTGTATCTGTATCCTCTCTGTACATTTGGAGAAAATTGAAATATATCATTCTGCAAGAAGTTGGAATTAAATTATGATGTATATTCCACTTGTCCTGCATGGAGTCTGGGTGGTAATGTAGGACACATGCCATGGGACACCTTGGACGGAATTGTAGTCTGCAAGGGTAATCACACACAATACTGGGAGACCATGCAACCTCCTTTTTAAACAACCAATGCTGGTATGAGATGGCAGCACACCACCAGTAAAGGACTGTGAAGGAGTTCTTTAAAAGTTAGATATACTGTATATACACACACACACACACACACTGTGTATAGTACAATACAGTACATAGATATGAATTTTACCTTTTCTGCGTGTTCCTCCTTTTTTATCATTTCAACTATACAGTTCTTTTATTGCAGAGTACATTTTTAATCTTGAGATGTGGAATAAACAATATAATTTGTATTCTGTGGGCTTTGGGAAAGGAACAGAAAGGAACAGAAAACATTGCAAGAGACAAGTGTTGAGAAGAAAGAGGTGAAAACAAGAGACGTATAAAAACAATGTGAGGCTGCTGTTGGTTACCAGCACATCTTGAGCAAACTCTGCTGGTAACTAAATTAAACATTACAGCAGCTTGTTACAATCAATAAAGGCACATTGTAGATACAGCTGTGAAACACAGATGGGTATTAGGCTGACCAGTGTTAACGTGACTCTGGATTTTAAAGGAAAAAAAACATTGAGCCTTGTTCGACGTTTGATGTTGCTTGATTGAATTAGAAGGTCACCCATTTTGCATGTAGGCCTGTGCTGTCAAAGATATTGGGAACTGGTATGGCAGGTTGTAGAACTGCTATAAAAGCATGTGTTCTTGCATCTTTTGTTGTTCATATTAAAGTGTCTATTTTATTGTATTATTTTTCATTCCAGATTAACCTCATTGTGTTTAAATGTTACCATTTTATTTTTTGTGATTTAAATAGTGCACATCCCCTGACCTTGCACTGGATATGTGGCTGGTAAAATTAAGATGGTATTTATGGGGAAAACAAAGCGATTGTTCTACTAATGTTGCTATTTTTTCCTGGGGTATGCTTTATATATTAATCATTCATAGGTACAACAAGATAAAGTATGCATAGGAAAATAAGGCTTTACAATAACATACCATGGTTATTTGAATAAGGGACCAAATAAGAAACCATTTAAAATTTTCAAAAAATGTGCAATATCAATCACAAAAGATTATGTTCCTCCTTTACTCTGCAGCTGTGTCAGACCTATTATATAGTATAATATAGCTTTCATGGGAGTAAGTGTGACTACTGTTTACAATCTCCAGACCACACAATGCAACTATTTTTGCATGTATATGCATATATGTTTCCTCTAGTAGTCATCTGTCTCAGATGGAAGGCCAGAAGCCCAAAAAGTGAGTTGTGTATTTCCACAAAGATTGATTTATTTTGGGAAATTATTTCTGTTATGGAGCTCCCCACAGTGCAAGATGGGCATTTGCATGCTTCAGGATAAAATTGAAAACAAACTCCTCATGATTCCATGTTGTACTCTTGAGTGCTTTAGCTCCTGCATTCTGTATCAAACTGTAATCTTTATTATGACACTTTAATCTTTCTGTCAATGCTATTGACAGTGCCTTCCGCAATTCTTGGCACCCCTTGTAAAGATTTGTAAAAAGGATTAGAAAAAATTCACCTTTTGGTGAAGTAGCTTCATCTCACGCTGAAAAAAACAGCTTTTGATTGAATTAAGTGAAATAAAAAATACAAATCCGTCATCAAAAAATAATTATTTTTAACAAGAACACATGTGCACCCCTGGAAATTATAGTGAACACGATGTAACTGAAGCATGTTTCACCTGTAAATTGTACATCTTTGAGTTGATTAGTGAATGGGAACCTTCAAGCAGTAATCCATGACTTCCTGATTAACTGGGGTACAAACATGAGGTGAAACAGAGGCCAAACGCCCGTAGTCATCAATTAACATGGGAAAGATAAAAGAACACACAAACCAAATGAGGAAGAAGTGTGTCGACCTTCATAAGTCAGGGAATGGGTATTAAAAATAGCTACTCCCCTGAAAATGCGCATGTCTACTGTTGGGGCAATAATAACAAATTGGACATGAACTGGAACTGTTACAAACCTGCCCCAATTTATTTTGTCCCCACATACAATGAGGAGGATTGTAAGAGAGGCAAAAAAATCCCGAAGAATCATTTGGTGACAAAGTAAATTCTTGGGGTTACCAAGTCTCAGAAAAAACTCAGACACTACCTTCACACTAACAGATTATTTGGAAGGCATGCTGGAAAGAAGCCTTTTCTGTCAGCCAACCACAAACGTAAGTGCCTGGAGTATGAGATATGCTACACCTACTTTCACTGGAAACATGTTGTATTGTCTGAATAAACAAAAATTGAGCTTTTTGCCAATAACCATTCAAGGCAAAAAGAAGGATGGCTGTATTAATTACCATAATACAAAACTGTAAAATAGTGCTTCTGTGATTTCTGTGATGTTGTGAGGGTGTTTTTCCTCAAAGGCCCTGGAAACCTCGTTAGGGTACATGGCATTATGGACATTTTAAATCAAAATTTGGCTGCTTCTGCCAGGAAGCTAAAACTGGGCCATCACTAGATCTTCCAGCAATACAGTGATCCTAAGCATATGTCCAAATCAACATAAAAATTGTCAGCTGACTGCAGAATCAATAATTATAAATAATTATTTCTTGATGCAGGATTTTTTTTTCTTTGATTAAATGTAT
Source organism: Mormyrus proboscirostris (assembly GCA_026779585.1). Taxonomy (NCBI): domain Eukaryota; kingdom Metazoa; phylum Chordata; class Actinopteri; order Osteoglossiformes; family Mormyridae; genus Mormyrus; species Mormyrus proboscirostris. Next base: position 24,667,103 of record JAODKF010000046.1, on the reverse strand, counting down.
TTCAATGAAAGGTTGGATTTTTCTCACTTTTTCAGTATGACATGAAACTACTTCACCAAAAGGTGGATTTTTTCTAACTTTACAAATGTGAAGGGCACAACAGAACTGAAGCATGTTTACTGAAACCTACGACAAAATGCAAAAGATTTGGTAAAGCATAAAAAGTCAAGAAGAAGAAAGAATGCACTAGACATATTTAATTGCATGTAGAAACTTTACAACCGTACAGAATTTTATGTAAATATTAACTGGGGCTTTTTTAGATTATTGCATTGTGTTATTCTATACTTATAAACCCAGAGCTATACCAGACATGTGATTATCTGGGATGATGAGGCACAAATTCATCAGAAACTGAACATCAGCTTGTCTTTATGTCTTCCAAACCTTTGAACCTCTACATATCGAGTAAAGACATTCATCACCATTTTTCATACAAGTTTTCACTTTGTACCTGTCAGTGTGATTTATTATATGCTGTATTTCATTGTTGTTGCATCTACTCACAACTGTGTTTCTTGCAATGGTAAAGCATCTGTTAAAAATTCCTTTTTATTTGTCAATATGCAATTTACTGTCAGGTTTTGATATTGCCTTATTGCAATGCAAAATCCATTCTTCTACGACTAAAAACTAAAATATTTTTTGATTATTAAGGGCATACCTGTTATTTTTAGCAGTTTCACTTATTTCAAATTCATTTTAGTAGAATATGATCAGTGTTAATGCAGACCCAGAGGAAAGAGGATGAAGGTGCTTAATTTTACTGCTTTCAGTAAATGAGTGACAGGTATTACATTTTAACAGAAACAAGATGACTTTATAGTAGTAAATGTCAAAGAGAATGGTAAAAAGGGCAATTACACAGCATGGAAAATCCTTTATTATAATGACAACTGAAGAAACAATGGTGATGAGAAACTATACCAAATTAGAGGATAGCCCTCCACCTGTTTGGAAAAGGAAGAGAGTTGGAATGTAAGATTCTTGTAGCGAAAACTTCAAAAGAGGACTGATGGAAATGACCCAGGAGTGACCCCGATACAGCAAAAAAATATGCTGATGGAACTTCCCTCGCTGAAAACTTTCTTGAGGATAGGACACTAGATTATGAGAAACGGGTAGGCAGAGCACATTGCAGAAGAAATGGATAAATACCAGCTAGACCAGTGTTACTCAAATGGTGGGGCACCAGATAATTGGGAGGAATTAAAGATCATTTAATGAATATGAAAAAAGTCCATCATCAGAGAATTTGAATGTGTTAGGTGTGATATTTTCATACTCAAATATATAAGCAAAGATTTTTAATAGAGACCTTGAAACCATGCCTTGAAACTTGACAGTATGCTGTGCAACTGCTATCACTTTAGGACAGTAATATTTATTTTTAAAGATATTTTGTCATGAAATATCATTAACTACAACGTCCAGGGACAAAAAATGTATTTATGCTTGGTATTACCTTCCTGAAAATTACAATTATTGAGAAACATCTTCATTGTGGATGTGATTTTTAATGTTATAAATTAATGTTAGCATTCATAGATCCATAGAGCAGGTACCAGATCATACTGAAAATGTAAGTTTTCATTTGTACACTTTCAATACAAAAGGGCTTTTTGTAATTTATACCCTCTTTGTCAGCATAGAAATATGCATACTATCTAATCTTTTATAATCTTATGTTTCCTATGCATTTAGTCTTCTAAATAAAAATATATAAATAACAAATAAATAAATACCATCACACATCATAACAAATTACTACTGTGCTCTGTGTTATGTAAATTAAGGAGTTTCATCACTGCACAGGTTGCTGACATACAAGATACAAGGATTCCCTTGATTAATGCCTCCCTCTCCCAGATTTAGCCAAATGTCATATGCATGCTACTGCTGTAGATCACCGGTCTAAACAGTAAACAAAGTAACTGTCATCCAGCATCCACTAACCGCAAGCCATCTGAAACTTCTTGCGTAGACATTCAGTCAGCTGTGGTGGACAGAAATTTATAGTCAGTATTGACTTAATGTTTTTCTTCTACAACCTTGAACAAGAAAACGAAGCAGCACTTCAGTTGTTCATAAGAGAAGCACCTCGAAACCCACTTCTCTATTTCTTTAAAAACAATACTGCCCCCTAGAGAGAAAATTATGTCATGCTATCAGTAGGTAAATAAACAGCTGAATACAGCTGAATAAATTCAAATATACCATGTGCTTGTATGCATTTCACTTGGTATGTGCCCCTTTATGAATGCGAGTTTTCTACCAGCAAGCATGTGCGGCAGAGGACTCCCTGCTTCCATAGAACTAAATGACAAGGGAGTCATTCCAGTTGTCTGAGCTGCCAGTGGTAATACCAGTGTGGGCCAGTACAGCCTGGGGAGAGAGAGGAAGCTGGAATTTTATTCCAAGGAATCATGAACATGGAAGGTAATAGCTTTTAGACAGCAAAGTAGCTGAGCAGATTGTAGCCATATTCCCAGACAAATATTGTAAAGCAGCCTTCATAATTTTAAATAGGTAAAAAGCCTCAAATTATGTCCTCTTTTGCGTTTTCTAATCATTAGATGCAAAGTTCATCTGTTACAGGATTTTGTCAGCCTTACAAAAATCCCAGGGGGCTGGTAACACTGGCCTATAACAGTAAGTGCTGACATTTACCACATACACTCAGAGTAAATGTAAGTTGCAAGCTGAGAACATATAATGTAATTTCATCTCACCCCCCTCCCCCACTACATACTACTACTTCATTTTTTAGCAACATACTGTCATGATCCGCTCCGTACGATCCTCCCGTGTGCCACGCCCCCTCATTTCCCACGTGTATTTCCCTGATTGTAC
>JAODKF010000046.1:24624752-24656443 GCA_026779585.1 Mormyrus proboscirostris | reverse complement strand
ATTAACTGGTTAATTTGGAATTTCTGTTTCCGTTTCTGTTCAGAACGATTAAAATTGATTTTGTTTTCGTTTTTGTTTTTGTTCCTGTTCAATGTCATTTGTTTTCGTTTTTCGTTTTCGTTCCTTGAACCGGTTCAGAGCCCTGGTAAGAATTTAAAAATATTTTTATATACCTGTTAGATGTATTCCTAGTTTGTTATAAAGAAGTATTATCTTACATTTTAAGATGTAGTTTGATGTGGAAATATTGTTTTTTTTGCCATGGAAGTGCATTTTGACTGCTTCACTCTCATTATGGGATGTGGTTAATTGGGTCTTGACTGTGGTCCTTGAGTTAATTCAAGTATGATAACACATTCCAAAGAATCTTCATTTGTACAGTCCGACAGTTCAACTCAAATTTTGTATGAATGTTTTTAGTGCCAAGAACCACAAAAACAAAAGCAATAAAGCAAATGAAACACTAATATCATTCTGTAAATTGTGCCACACAGTGGGCAGCCCAGTTTTGGAAAATGTCATGACTATCAATTACATAATGTGAAATATATTGAATAATTGTCTAAAATATAGCTGAATGCATCTCATTATTCATTGTTGAGTTTGTTTTCAGCAGTCCTATAACAGGATAATAATCCTCTTTAGTGTTTCATATTGTCGGTGATTAATAAAAGTCAGAAGTTATGAACCAAACCGTGGCTCAAAAGCGGAGTCTGAATGGAACCGTGGATTTGGAGAATCATTACACCCTGAATATAAACATTAGTCATCACTTACATGGTACTTTGTGGTCTGTCTATATATAATATAATCAAAGACCACTTTCCAATGCCAAGTGTGGTAATGTGTAAGTGTGGATCAAATGGGACCAGTGGGATAAAGTCACTATTTTGGTAATATCATGGTAAGCTTTCCTTCAGAGAAAGCTATAAGCCTTCAACAGCTCAGAAGCCTTAACATCAGATACACTGTGGATAATGTAAAAAGACATTGGTGGTACTTTGGCAATTTAAAATCCAACAGGCAAATGATTGGTGATGTGTACAGTAAACTCGGCCGAGAACTTGCGCTACTTAAAACTGGAAACACTGACAACTTATTTCACCACCTGAAGCATTCAGCAGAATATCCAGAATACATGTATTTGGGACAAGTGGCAACTCGACCTAAACTGGGAAATAGTGGTGGAAAAGGAACAGCGAATGATAGTGTGGATAAACAGAATATTCACAAAGTAATTTAATGCCCAAAAAGGTTACCGGGACACTTGTCTAATTGGTAACCATTCTATGCTTAATGGGGTACATATGTGGGTTTTGGTGACAGTGACTAGAAATTGGTTTGGAATAATACAACCCCTATTTCCAGAAAAGTCCCCAATCCCAAAATACAACAAATATGTCATTTGTTAATTCATATGAACCTTTTTTGAACTGACAAAAAGTACAAAGAAAAGGTTGCCAGTATTTTTACTAACCAACTCAGTTGTATTTTGTATACAGTATATACTGTAAACATAGTTAGATTCTGATGCTTACAACATTAATAATGCTACCGTTTACACCATGTCTATTGGTAAGGTACTGTATATTTGCTTGTTTACATAATTGTTCTAAATGAAGAGTAATGGCATTCTTCAGATTTTGGTAGCCCAATTCGACTAGCCCATATAAAAATAATTATATTGACTTGAGAAAGCAATATAAAAATATAAAAATAAATAAATAAATAAAACAAACAAACATCCTAAAGGACATTCTCATCGTTTCACGCTAACCACACAATGGCATGGGCACCAGCAGCAAACCTGGAAGACAGCAGTCTGTTAGAATCGCAGGCATTGAGAGGAAAGCAAAAGGAAACAACTCCTAAGACAATCCCTGCGGCGGCATTGTGGCCAAACATCTTAGTGTTTGTCTCACTTGACTAAAAAACTTTCCTTCAGAAGGCTGTGTCTTTGTCCATGTGATCAGTCAGAAACTTTTCTTGGGCTTGAAGGTGCTGATTCCATAGCAGGGGCTCCTTTCTTGGATGGCGGGCTGTCATCCCATGACAACATAAAACTGACTGTGGAGAGTGACACTGGAGTTCCAGCAGCTTCCAAAGCATGGTAGACAAAGAGACTACTGCGCCATGCCGTATGACGTGTACTTACAAACAATTGTCTGAACTAATGATCTTGGGATCTGTAGTTGTTTAGAAAAGATTCCAAAAAACTTGAGTGAGCATACAGTCCTCTTTTTCAGATCTGCACTGTGTTCTTTGGAGTTTCTCATTGTGGCATGTATTGGTCAATCTAATGAGGTATGCCAAATGAACCCTTTTTATGTTGCCACAGAGAAACTACTAGCTGTAGTCAATCATGATCACTGACAAGCAGTTAAGAGGCTTTGGCACCAAGTTATAAGACTAAATTAATTTTCTAAGCTGGTGTATGCAAATTTTGACTGTTGGTTTCAGAAAGCCGACAATAAATAAATAAATTTTTTTAATTATTTTTTATAAATTTATAAATTTTATTAATTTATGTTATATAATCATTCTGCCACAGAAAAAGAAGAGTTGTAGAAATAATTGGAAGTGCAAAACTGCCAGGACAAACATGTTTGTGATAGGTGCATGTAAACTGTATGTTGTTCAGTTGATCTTCCATCATATTGGATTGGTATCGCTGTCTGCATCAGGAGCTGCTGGACTGTAAGACAAGGCAAACTTGTCTTAAAAGTCATATATACAAGTCAAACACAAGCTATATGGAACAGTAGTCTGCCAATTAGCAACAAAGTAGAACTTTTTGAAAAAGCTGCTGTGTTGTTCTACATTTTGGCTGGTGTAGCTGCATCATCTCCTCCATCTCCCGCCACTGCATTAGTTTTAAATGTGAAAGTAGCTTGTGATGTGCTCTGACATTCATCCAGCATGACCCACAGCTCTGGATTCCTGACCTCAACCATATTATCTTTCATGCAGTAGGTCTTGAATTGAAGATCAACTAGGGATGCCAGATTCAGGTCGTCATCAGGAGCAGCATCATATTTCTGATTCACTTTACTGACAACAATAACCTTGATGGTCTTGCTCTAAGTCATCAGTCTCTGGCTTCAAGAGCTCCTCATCGAAGAGCTGCAGTTCAAGTTTCGGGTAAGACACGTTCACGTATGTTTCACCAGAAAGGGTGTAAGTGAGGTCAACAAGAGGATTTAGACCCATGTGGACAGACTCCAATGACATCCATGAGGGATCCCATGAGGGATCCAAATGCCTTGCGTTTTTTATCAGCCAATAGGACTTTTGCAATGGCCGTCCCTGCTCCAGAACTCATTGTATCGTTTCATGGCATAACCCCCATTTGGGGGGCATGACTTCGTGACTTGACTTGGACTTGGAATAGGGTGACCTGACTATGACCCTGGTGGACACAGCAGGAGAAGGAGCCGTCCAAGGATTACAATGCAGTTATTTCGACAGCCCCACTTTCCAGTTTAATTACATATTTTCAAACATGAATCATGCAATTTAATTAGCTGAATTTCCACCAAAAAGCATCTCTCCATCTTGTTGCAATGCAAAATAAAGACAATTTACTCAGTTCACAGACAGCATTTTATTTACCGATGAGTTTCCATGTAAGTAGCTAATTTTCATATGTAACACAGTAGACACTACCCAAGAACACCTTCCCTTCCCACTCTTCTACTTTCTATCCTGTCACCATAAAATAAGTACAATTTTTATATACTTCTACAATAAAATGATGAAATTCAAGACACAAAAAGGCCAGGAGTTGTGGTCTGTTTTTGGTTTCATTAAAAAAAAAAAAGAGACCTGTATGTAAAATTCAGTACACAAGCAATCCACTAAAAAATGACATGGATTTAAGGCAAAAGTCAGTATAATCCAGTCTGGTGAAGTTGTGAAGCAATTATCCAAAACAGGACCACAGTGAAACAAGAAGTTGACAAAAAGTTGGTCAATTAAGGAGGCTACATAAAATAAAATGATAAAAATGTTTCATTACTGTCTCCCATAGAAACTGAGTTTGCATTTTTTCCATGCATGTGCACATGTGGGACAATTATCAGAAATTTATTTTAAACCAAAACATACTTAATTAGTCAGTTTAGGTGATATATTTACCGGGTCATCATTTGGAAGCAAAATTAGATTTCATTTTCAATGTTTTTTTTTCAAATTTAAATGAATAATTGCTGTGTAAATAATGTAAATTATTATATTAAAAATAACATAGTCAATACAGTGCAGAGAAATGGTAAAAATTGCATGAAATATTATATACTGCAGAATGCAGACTTTGTGAGTAGTTGTACTAATGAGACATTCCATATACAGTTCTTTTACCAAGGGTATCATACTTTTTAACAAATTATTTTCATGAGAGACTTGCAGAAATAACACTCATATAGTGATACACACTGATATAGCAACAACTGTTAGTGTTCTTTTTACATCTCAGACAAATACAGACATACAGTATGTGTCCATGTGTTTATATTTTGAAAATATATAGATGCATTTCTTTTTTAAAAAAACAATACCTGTATGTACAAAAACACATGGATAGGACAAGAATGGTTTAGCATGATACTGTGATAAAAAAAAAAATCGAAGAACAACAGAAGATTACAGGTCTTGGACCTGCTATCAGCAATGGTGTTCAAGTTGCTTGGGGCAAACTAATTCAAATGAACAACTGAAACACAACACGAACCACCTGACTCTCCTTCCTGGGACATGTGTGGTCACACCCCCCAACCCCTACACAATACATACTGCTCAACAGTTTGGAAACTAAATAATAAGCTTTTTCATTTCACTGAATATTGGCTTCCCATATTTATCCATACTGGTGTTGTCTGCATATTGGTGCTTGCATAATATAGAAGGTCATTTCTGAACTAAATTACTCTTTAACAACTTTAACACAAATTTCTGAAAAAAAGAAAGGAAAAAAATCAGACGCTTCTATCCTGAGCTGTTCAATATGATTTAGAGAACGCAAAATACTATAAATACAGCAATTAAAAGACCAAAAAAAAATCAAGGGCAAGATGAAAAAAACCCACAAAATACAAAATTACAAATAAGCTACAAAAATATCTGTAATAAGAAATTAACTCAAAGAAGGATTTGATATATAAGCATTCAATATATGGCAGTGTCACTTTTTCAATGACAAGTGCATTTAATTTGAAATCTTCACGGAATGTACATTGTACATAAATGTTATAGTAGACACAGATGAATCTTGAGGCTGTGTATTTCATTGTCATACTTTTAAACTGAATATACATTATAATTTACACAAACTTTCATATACAGGGTATGGAATTATTACTTTTTTACAACCATGTAAACAAAATAATATAGTCATTTCACTAAAATTAAAAGGCCAACGTCATATTTTATGCAATTTTTGGCAATAACCAAATTCTGCTGAATTCTGACCATATGCAATTTAATGCATTCATTCATACAATTTTCATATATTTATATATCATTTAATAAATGACACTGGCAAGTCTCATCAACAATGTGATCATGTACTCATTTATATGTATTATATCAAACAAAAAGTTTCCATGCAAAGTAAAATAATAATAATAATAATAATAATAATAATAATATGGTAGAAAACTGAAATGACAAGAAGAAGAATTTCAAATCATTGCACAAAGTAAACGTTGGTCTACCATGACAAAATACTTATTCTTGGAAAATATTTTTGTACATGTTCAACAGAGTTCATGTGGAAATATTTAGTGAGACACAATATTTCAGCACACCGGGGAAAAGAAAGATATTTAGTCTTCTTCTGTGCATCCTAGGAACTCCACCCGCAAAGTGATCCGGCCGTACCATGACCATGGTAGGATCCGTACAAACCTGGCATAAAGGGGTGGATCAATCACGTTCTTTCTGTGTGTGTCATTGTCAAAATTTCCTTGGAACACCTGACGAAGACACAAGTACAATATGTAATAGTGCTCAAGCAGAGTTGCTGTTCAATAAAAATGAGGGAAAACAATGTCCACAAAAACGTTTAGTAGGTAATGATTTAAATAAATGCATCTACATTTATTGCAACGAGATAACACATATAGTAGCTACATGAAGAACATTAGATCATTGTTGAAACATGAAAATAAAGGAAACTGTGAGAAAAAAATAAAATCACAGTGTTGTGAACAAGTAGAGTGTGTTGTTAACCAGAGAGCTGAGTTAGTTCATATGTTACTTTGTAAGTGAAAGAAAATAATCAAAATGATTTCGCTTAATGGAACTTTGCTCCTTGGTAATGATACCTAAACCTATGAGCCAGTTGGTGTGCTAATATTGGCTCACTTTCATCCCAATCAATCATATTAGCTATGCCTCCAAGTCAGCATGAGCCATTAAGAAAAGGAAGCTACTTGTAAAAATGATGCACATTTAATAAAAAACGAAAGCAGGAAGACTTGCATATTTCAGAAATTCCAGTTTGATAATTGTATAAATAACAATTACATTTTCAAGCCTGATTGTAGTGAAAGTGACGAAGAACCATTCTTACATTTCATAAAATAGGGCATAATGAAAATGCTGTGATTGTTCTAAAGTGTAAATAATTCCATTGAAATGTAATTGTAAAGATATTTACTGTTCTATCGGTTGTATGTTTATTGCAGAAGTCCAGAGAAGACATGCATCATTTTTTTTTTCTTCCTGTTATCCTCAGATCAGAAAAAATAAGTCATGATCCTTAGATAAAGATCTTGTGATCTTGAGAAAACACTTGTTATTACTTTCCCCGTGATCTCGTGACAGGTTCTGCAGCTTAGTTAGCTACACATAATTAACATAATGTATATCATGCATTGTCAGAAGCAGAAATAGCAATACCATCTGAAAGTGCTAGACAATTATCATATTCATGCCCGTCAGTTGAGAATAAAAGAGGGAAATTAAATCACAGCAATGAATACATTTTCTACTAAAAGAGAACATTGTGAGAAAGAATTATTTAAACTAAGTATTAAGTTTTAATCCATCATCGAGTGGACATAATCACAAATTGCTAAGTAGTCTAATGATTACAGTACTGTACTACTCCCTAGATCTTGAGTAGGTGGTTAAAGGGAATCACTGGACAGAAACAATACATTTTGAGTAAGACCTTCATCACAGGGTTCAGCAGATTTAATTTGGCTTCATCTGTCACCCCAGTAAACAAACCTTTGTGTTTAAGTTACTAAGTTCCTGCCAATCTCTAACTCTCTCCTACGCCATTGATAAGGTTTAAACAGGTAGTTGCTTGATGCCGTGACACCCACAGTTAAACAGACGATCATCTACATCAGGGAAACAAAAAAAAAAATAAAAGTTGTGAAGTCTAAATAAATTTTGTTATGTCGAGAGCACAAGAAAAATATCTCGAGAAAGACATAATGATGAGTGTCCTCTCTGGACTTCCATAAATCATAAATATACACTGATAATTCACATCCATCCATCCATCCATCCATCCATCCATCCATCCATCCGCTAACTGCTTGCCATGGTCATCTAGCACACATTTAAATCTAGCTATTATATTATTCATAATACATTATTTATGCATAAATAATTATATGAGGTTTAGGGGGACAGAGAGGAAGCACTACAGGTATACAGTTTCTACAAAATCAATCACTTAATGAATATTGTGTCGTTGTGAATAGCACTTCACAGTAAGGGCTCACACCAAACTATAAAAATAAAACCAAAGAGCATTTGAGAAGGTGAACACACAGGACGTCTTTGCACACATAGAGTGTACCAATCTTCTGTCACCCAGATTTGCACTGGTGCTTAATAAATCTCTGTGGACATCATTAACCAGTCCAGAGAGTTGGCAAATAACGTGACATTCAAGAAACTTAATTTTCCCTCTCCCAAACAACTCTTGAATCTTTTATTAGACTATTACTTTAAATTGAAATGCTAACCAAGAAATAATGATTACAAAGACGCTTGATTTTCACGTTTTTTTTCTTCCAGTCTGCTTATTTGAATCTCTTGTATTAAAACTCAATTCAGTGTGAAACAAAATGGTGCATAGTAGAGGAGAGTGCAAATTAGTGACTGCCTAGGGTTTTGTGCATAAGATTTCGACTTGAGTACTAAGATAATCAGATGTGTCCAGATTCTTGCTTTAAGTAAAATTACTATTGCATCAAAAGTCACAGTCCCAGTATCATAAAAAAACTCAGTGCTTGGCAGGCTTCAGGACCCAATAAACACACCCTAAAGAAGAAGTGTGATTGTAATTGTACTAAGTTAAAATTAAGATTATCCACCGAATCACCATTTTTCATTACATACATTTTTCATTTGCATAAAAAGGTTACTCAATTATATAAGCTAACAAGTGCATTCATACAATCACTTAAGAATGAAGGAATAAGGTCACATTTTATGCTTCAGACTTTCAATGCCTAAAGTCTATTGCTGTAAAAGAAATCAACAGAAAATCATTTTTTGTGGTATAAAAAAATACATTCACTTTGTAATATAAAAGACATTCAAGTATAAAGGACTTTTCTCAAGTCCCTTTAAATTGAACAGAACCCCAAGGTCTATTTGACTCAGAAAGATAAGATCAGCAGGAGTCCTGCAACTCTTATGTATAAAATTGTGCAAAATAATGTGCACAGTCAAATGCCCAAACACACAAGAGAAATGTTCAAAAAGAAAAAAAGAGTCAGACATAACTGAAATGTGACAAGAATCTCAAGACCAGAGGTTGGTTAGCGTGAATTTTATGAGAGAGGAAAATGACTCACAAAACAAAAATAATAAAAAGGCTGATGTAAAAGCTAAGAAAAAGAAATAAATACAGATACACATACATTTAGCAACACACATGTAATGCCATTCAGTTTCCTGCATCTGCATTCATTCTGCATCTGTGGTGTGAAAAAGTTACAGACTTTTGCACCCTTCATGCATCGTTAATTTTTCTGTCATATTGATCTTATTTTACTAGTGCCTGTACATTGTGTACATTTTGTCTTCACATCTTGTCATAAAATCAATGACAACTAGAAGATAATTATGCTGTAAAAAAAAAAAACAACATACTTCATATAAGCTGAGGATAAAGTTTATCTCTGCATTTTGCTATGTTGATAATTATTTTTAATATCTTGACTTTACGGAAAATTTATAAAGATGCATACTTCATAAAACATAAGCATTGTAAAAACGCACAATTTAATGCTGCCTCGAAGATCTTACAGCTTACTTCATGCCATTCACTGCGATATGTTTGTGAACAGAGGGCTACATTTTCCTTTGCATTCAGTGCCAAATGTCTGAATGTTTTCCAATACTTATATTGTGATTGCTTACACTGCAGATATTGAATTAAATGCAAAGATCATCTTGCATATTGAAATGAGACTCAGCATCATCTCATAGCGCACTAGTTAAATGGGCTTTCATTCACAGATCACTGTTATACATATAACCATAGTCATATTCAATACGTTGAACATGAGGCAATACAAAAGTCTGATATGATAATGCCAATTACAGTAAATGTTTACTTTGGCTTTTACAAACTTACAATGGCATGCAAAAGTTGGGGCAGCCCTAGTCAAAATTTCTGTTACTGCGAATACTCAAGTGAGTAGAAGATGACCTGATCTCCAAAAGGCAGGAAGTCAAGGATGAAACCTTTTCTCAACAATTTAAGCAAGGTTAGTGTATTATTTTTGTTCTATACAATTTTAGAGTGGGAAAAGAGTTCGTTTGGGCTATGGCTCTGCCTTGTTCACAATCATTATTAGGAAAGGCCAGGTGATGTAAATTTCAAAGCTTAATAAATACTCTGTTCAGAATTCAGTGGCTGCATCATTCTAAGGTTGGATTTGAAGACGGAATTCATCACAGCGGCATGACAAGGATGTGTCATTTCAATGGCTGCTTCTTTTGCGGAGTCGCTACAGATTCAGCAGTCATGGGCTCCCCTAAGCACCTATTTAAACAACTCGACAGCTTATTAGCGGAATAAGGTGCCATCTTTATTTTATTCTGAGAAAAAGGAAAGATCGATATGCTGGCCAGATTTAATAGTAAAGTATAAATATGTCGCATGTCAAATAAATAAAAAATTATGCCATTTGAGTGGCAAAGAAATCATGAGGCAGACAGCAACTTTTTAGCAGTTTTTAACATTACTGCACGATCCTTAAAAGGACAGAAAGTGAGAATAAACTAACACACACAAATGATGGAGCCTTTACAGGGACAAAATGACATAAAATTAGTTCAAAATAATATGGACTGTATTTGCTGAAAATAAGATATTTTACGTCAAATATTAACTTGCACTAAAGCACTTGTATAATTCACATAAATCATGCAACATTGCATCATGTTGTTTTCGAAGATCGATTTACTGGCCAGATTTAATAACAAAGTATAAAGTGTATAACAATGAAGTATAAATATGTCAGAGGAGGAATGAATAAATTATTTTGGCAATCAAGTACCAAAGAGATCATGAAGTGGACAGTTTAGTTAATACTTTTATTGTGCGATCCTTATAAGGAAAGCAGTAAAAGAGTGAGCGAGAATAAACTCACTTAGAGACAGGGAGCCTTTACAGAGTCAAAAGTGGATACAAGCAATGGAGATAAGGCGCAATGAATCATGTTTTGGTTTGGCAAAATAAATCCAAAAACCAAAATGGAGATTAACCTTGACTTTACCTTCACTTCCCGCAATGTAACATTTCTGTTCCGTTGTTTTTTTTTTTAACCCGGTGGAAACGCAGAATGGTTCTCAAAAGGCACCAAGTGAAAACCAGCCCAGCACCAGCACCGTGTTGGTGGAAATGAGGCTTAAGCTGGGTACACAAAGCATTTACAAGCTGTGATACTTGGCAAAGGTGGGTTTTATCAAGTATTGATCATGCAGGGCACCCAAACTTTTGCTTTGGGCCTTTTTCACTTGTACTTTTAAACTGTAAAAGATGAAAATACAAAAAGAATCTTTAAATATTGCAGAAATATATCATTTTTATCTTTGTGTTTTGGAAATCAGATCATCTTTTTCTTGCTAAGCGATTCACAAAAACAGAAATTTTTGACCAGGGGTGCATGCCACTGTGTCATAGAAATCACAGGGGAGACCTTATATATAGTTATAAAACTAGGTTATTACCTTGTCCTTCTTCTGTTTTTGATCTTGATATATACTCCATCTTTTGCCATCATCACTGAAGGCCACTTTGTAGGATCCCACAAATTGTACATGCCCAAAATCTTTTGCTCCTTGTGTGATGATTCCAGTAATTTTCGTTGGGCAGAGCATGTCAACCTAAGAATATAACAATGAGAGGAATATAAAACGAAAATTCTTACAGTACGTGGCTTATTTTTTTTTTAAAGTCAGCACCTTTTTCTAATATTTCAAAAAGATATATGAAGACATTGAAAATTCAGTACAAAACCTACATTCAATTATTAATAGTACTGTATATTGAAAACAGGCCTTGCTCAGCAAAACCTGAGTAACAGCAGCAACAATGACAAAAGACAGCTATGTTCTATGATTAATACTAGGTTGGTCTATATGTTTTGAGTAGAATTGCACGTGTAATCTGAACCAAACAGAAGACTGACAATAGCCAGGGCAAAGAATTACATGATACAAAGAACTACAAATACAATTATACAGATGTGGAAAAAAGAGACCACTCCATATATTTTTAAAATGTGCATTTTAAAATCCTGGTTTAATCCTGATTCGGCTGACAGATGGCTACACGGCAAGTTGCTTCCAGGCGCAAAATTTCTAAGACAGCAGTACACAAGGACAACATGAGGCAGATGATGGTGTGAATGACCAAAAACCAGCCAGGCAGAGGGCGGAAGTGACTTTCTAATGGCAGAGATGACTGTTAACTTATCCGACAGTTTCTCATGAATCGGAAGATGACAGCAAGTGACCTTCAAAAGGAATGGGAAATATTAAGTGCACAGCTGGTACAGTAGCTCCTAGAAGGAGAACTGAAGACCCATAAAGCAAGGAAGAAGCCCGTCCTCAATGAGAAGCAGCGAAGAGCCAGGCTGGAGCAGGAGCAGGAAAAATATACATACATTTTACACAGACGCATATCCATAAATTTGTAAATGAGTGGAATAAAAATAAATTCCATGGCTGTAAGTCTACTTGTTGCAGGGGGCTAATAAATGTCTTAACCAAGTGAGTATATCATTTGTTTTTTTTTACTCAAATTTGAGATTGGAATATTGGATCATTTTGTTGGCAAGATGAACATAGGTACTAATTGAACTATAATGCATATTTTAAAGCAAATAAACGATGAACTGTAAAAGAGCAAACTGATCATAAGGCACAACAAATCAACAGTAAGAAAGCCAGCTAGCCAGCCAGCCAGCCAGAGAGATAGATACAGTAGGTTGATCATTCACACGGCATATAACACAGACAAACAGACACACACATGTTCATATTCATACCTTTGTGGGGACCGTCCATTCATTTCTATGGGAAAAACCATAATCCCAACAATGACAACTGCAACTCCTACCCAGTCCTAACCTTAAACTTAAGTAACCAAACAAAATACAAGATACCAATTAGCCTGACTTTAAAGGGCAAAGTTTGTATCTATAATGCATGATGTAATTAAAGGCAAATTTGTTCTAAATGCTCTGACCATCCTTTGGATGATGGTAGATAACTGGTAATCACACATCATTATGTAGTTAAACGGCAAAATAATTTAAGGAATTATTTTCTGAAAGTTTAAAAAAAATGTATGTCATTGGCCCTCTGGCATTAAAATAAGTTAGGTTATTTGCAATTAAGACAGGAAAATGTGATTCATTCACTTTATGTTCAGATTCCATACCAGCAAATTACAGTAGAATCACTTGTTACTCTGTAAGCAAACAGTATGTAAAAGCGAATATGCGTAGCTGTATTGGTATAGTGTAATGTACCGCCATTCTGCTTAAGGTATACCTTGCCTTACCCTATCAAATTTTAGAGACTAGAAAAATGTAAATATATCTAGATACACAGTCTGCTGCACTCATTGTTCACTTATGCCAACATACTTCCAAGCCCTATCATGTGAGCAAGAAACAACTCTTCTCTCATGATAAAAATAGAACAAAGGCCTCTATACCTGAGGAGCTCAAAGAAGGCTAAACTGTCCCCAGGGCACTTCCACATATGCTGAATAGGGAGCTTACTGTCCTGCTGTATCACTGTCTGCTTTGGGACCGACACAGGCGTGGACCATAAGGCCTTGCAGTACAGTAGGTGGTAAAAACAGATTAGTTTGTCGCTGAGTCCTCATTCCCATCCATACAAAACATTTACAAAAAGCAATGTAATAGGGAGACTCACAGCACCCTGAATGATCAAAGCCACCCAATCCATGTGCATTTTGTTCCCCTGCCGCATGGCACACAATTCTAAAGCATTTGGTCCATCCCCACCAGAAATGAAAACAGTTCTACACTGTTCTGTATGGAACCCCTGAAAGGGACATAATTGTTATTAATTTTTTGTGCACCAGATACTAACTGATGCGCAAGTGGGCTCTGTAATAAGACACTAAAAGAAAGCCCTTCGACTGCAAAAAACTATTTTAAAACACTGATAGATCATATTCAGTCAACGCTGTTTAGAAACACTTTTGTGAATTTGCATTACATTGTGCTCTTTTTATTTAAACTCATTCGGTATATTTATTATAATACACTGCCTACATGAACTGCCTCAGAAAATAAAAAAGTGATTCATACAATTTTTAAAACTTAATTTAATATAAATGGCATTGTGAAAAATGCATAAAGATTTATCCATAAAATATTATGTACAGTTCATTGGTTTTGTATTACCTACAGTACGAACAATGCTGGATATATTTGAACGGAGCACTTTCATTTCTTAAGTCAACCCTGTTGCCCTGTAGCACAGCTCAAGTATGGGCTATACAATGACAGTAACAGAGCCTATGCAATTGAATTTGAAACAATTCACACTTTTCAAGTGATCAACTAACAAGGCTGCATACATGAAACGGAACATTGTATTAGATTTAGTTGGCTCTCTTTCACATGTCAAGTATAATTTAATTTATATACATTTATATAAAGTCAAGAAGACTCATTTCTTCAATTCAAGCCGTACACATAAAAGTCATCAACAGCCTTAAGCAAATTACAAAGGTGTTGAAACTAGATACAACACCTTTGTAATGGTAATAAATAATTTAGGCTGTAATTCCTTGAGTAAGGCCCTTTAACCCTCAGTTCCCTGGGCGCCGTTAAGCGTGGCTGCCCCTCACGGACAACTTGAGAAAGTTGAGGGAGGCGTAAAGACAATTTCCCCATGGGGATTAATAAAGTTTTATTTATTCAGCAGAGTTTACCCTGCAGCATCTTAATAGCAAATGTAGCCATAAATAGTTAAAAAAAAAATTAACAACAATTTTTAGTTCTTGAAACATTAAGGCTTTGCTTTACAGAAAATGCAAAAAGGAAGCATCCCTGCTCAGACTGCTGCTTCTTCGACCCAGTCCCAAATAAGTGGCTTAAAATAAATGGCTAGATAGACGAGATAGCACTATTTTGTTGTCCATCCAATCTTCACATAGCTCCATACAGAAAGTAAACTTGTTACACTTTATATTGGCTTCAGTGACATTCCGTTAGCTCATTACTCTTAAGTATTAAGGTTAATTAAACCAAACATTCTTCAAAGACAAAGGTTAACTGGATCACCTTCCACAGGGCCTTGTTTGTTGCAACTTGCTTGTACTTAGCAAGTCAGCTAGATCATATAAATGTAGCTTGGTAGCTTGCTGAAACACTCCCATAAACTACTGCATAATATTTTTGGTCTTTTTAAAAGAAAGTATTAAACCATTTCGTTAAATGTAGAAGATCAGTTTCTTTGAGTAAGCAATTATTCATTTTCAGAATACTTAGTTGCTAAATGAACAAAACAAGGGTGCATTATGTATAGATTAGTTATTAAATCTGAATTAAATTTGATTTCCTAATGAATTTATCACGAAAAAATCGTGCAGACGATGTTAAATAGAATTTCTTTTTCTCTCAATGCTTTTTCAGCAGGAACACATTGTGGTACAACACTTACCAAGATGTTCACACTTCAAAGAGAATAACCTTCAAGCCACAGATTACAATAGTTCTTGGTCTTTACCTATGAGTATGATTTTGAAGTTGCCAATCCTTTGGGTACATCCACAAAAAAACAAAATGTGTGCCGTTTACTGGGTTTTTGCCAATCTGACAACAAAACACAACTTGACTCAAAAATAACTTCATTTGGCTTTCTTTTGTCTTTACAGTTAAATATTGTGACTTCTTAATGTGTCTCTTTTAAGATGTTTTCTTTGAGCAACATGGTGTCTACATTGAGCAGCTGGGAGCAAGACAATAAGAAACCAATGAAGCACAAAATAGATATTTCTTTTAACCAGTTCAGCCAAAAGGAGATTAATCCAGTGTTGAGATAATTAGAAAAGGGAAATCCCATAGGTCAAACTGTAAAGCAAAATATGGATATAACATTTGCCTTAAGAAGGAAGAAAGTGGTGAAAACTGAACTTCCAGTGGTATAATCTTTCATCTGCATTCTTCACTGAAAATGAAGCATGAATGAGTGGTGTTATGTCAGGATTTACATTTCAAACATCATCTTGCTTTAGTTCACCTGTAAATTTCTGTTGATCCATTGTATGAAGGAGGTTATGTCTCTCCTGAAAAGCTGCTACCCCTGCGACCTGAACCCCGGACAAGCGGCAGATAATGGATGGATTGATGGATGGATGGATGGTGCACTGCAAGGCAGTGTATTTCATGTTGTTTTAACTCATGTTGTTTGGTTTTTTCCCTTCTTTTCCTCAATTAAATCTCTAGATATGACTGCAGGTGTTATGGTACTATGGCAGGTATCTGACCCCAGGATCTGGAGCCAGGAAAATGTTCTGTGAAATCTGTTTCACCTGCATGCATTTTCTTGTGCAATTAGTTAAATACCACAGTTCATTGCAAGGTATTATATACTTCCTACTGAGCATGTCCTTTGTGATTAGTTCTAGAAGTATTACCTGTGATATTTGACCCTTTGACTGTTTACCTGACTTTGCTTCTTTGGATTACAATTATGTTCATGGTTTGGTTTGTTTTTTTGACTGTATTGCCAATTTAATAACTATGAATTTTGGAATTTTGGTTTTTGGCTTTTGGTAAAAAAAATGTAATCACGGATTGCTCTGTAAATGAACCTCTGCCTAATCTGTCACGGGTTCCAACAGTGTGATGACAGTGCAAGTTTCTTTATATTATGTTATTAAGTAAATTCCCAAATAAAACAATAGTCCTACCCACCAAAAATAAAATAAACCCCCCCTCCACGGGTCAATTAAAACCCTGAATTCTGTTCAGATTCATACAGCAAATATATTTTTTCTTTAAATATGTAAGTGAAGTGACTCAAGAAGGGTGCTACCCTTCAATTCACTCCATACAATTTTCACAGTGATGTGCATTTCTAACAAGTCTAATATATGTAAGTGGTTTGTGTTGGAAATGGCTTTTTGGAAGTGTATCACTTTTAGGATAGTTGCTTTTCTGTCCTGCTCAAGTCTAAATCATTGTTTTTATAGCTTGATTACTCAGCTACATTCTTTCAATATCATTTAGACAGACTAAATTTTAAAACCACTACAACTGTCATAGTTCAAACAGTGTAATTCAAAGCTGCGTTCTCTATTAAATACTGCTGTGGACACCGTGCATCTGAGTTGCATTTAGGTTGTCAGTTTTTATTCTTTCTTTTATACAGGGAACATTCAGGCATCAAAGTCACATAAGGTAATGAGTGGTGTGCTTCAGGGTTCATTTCTTGGCCCATACCTCTTATTTTTGTACATCAATGCTCTAGATTCTCCTACCACTAATATGTGAAAGACATCAAATCCTTCCTGAAAGTCCCTCCAGAGAACACCACTTCAGTAGCCATACCACCTGCAGTTCAGACTAGGTAATCCATCTGAGGCTAACCAGGACTGGGCCTGGCCAGCACTCGAATGGGAGACCAAGGAGGAAATCTGGATTGCTGCTGGTGTGGTCAAAAGGGGAGCCCATTCCTATGGTTTGAGTGGATCCCAGTGCAACGGTTGTAAAAATGCCACCATCCTTCAGATGAGACCTAACACTCAGGTCCTGACTCTGAGGTCATAAAAGGTCTCTGGGAATGTGGTACCTCAATGTCCTGACTACAAATTGTTCACTGTGGCCCTTTAAAATCATCTGGTCTCCTAATCATCCCCTAAATCTAACTGGGGAATTCTCTCCTGCCCCTTCAACACCTTAGCTCCTTTGTGGTGAGAATGCTAGTAGAGAATGGCTGCTGATGCCCGGATGGGTGCTACATGGTGTTGGTGGTTCAAGTGGCTCCCCAGTGGTTGTGCAAAGCACTTTGGGTGCATTGAAAAGTGCTTTATAAATGTAATATTTTTTCATCCATTCATTAATTCCATACTGATTTGTTTTTGCACAGGATTCATAGACATCACAGCATGGATGAGGGACTGACATCTCAAAGACCAAGCTTCTGTGCCTACCCAGTCAATCCTATCATTAGTATGTTATCACTGTCCATCTTGGATCATTGACCATGTTGCCATCAAGGTTTCCTATGAACCTAAGGGGAATAATAAATGAATATCCTTAACTGAACACTTTGCAGCTATCTCCCAATAATGGAGATCTACTTTGTATACATCAGGAGCATCAGACTATAAAATATGCAACCCGACACCTTGTCCAGACACTCATGACAATATTAATGTGATTTTCTACTAGCAGGGCTGCCAGTATGTATGGTGAAACCATTGTAGGAACTGCAATAGTGCATCTGGTATTCCGTCTGCCAAAATTTATTATCCATAGCACATTGTTAAAACTAAATGCTTCTACAAAGAGGAAAATATCACCATTGTTTCAAAGTACAACAACAAAATGTTCCCAGAACTTAATAATAGAACAATGAAAACTGAAAAGGGCCCTTTATTAAATAATGCTAAGAGATCACCATACAATCCTTAGTTTGCAATCCACCCTATGTCTATTGTGAGCCAGTTACACAGCACAGTTATTGCCAAATGGAGAAGATCATTATACAAGACTATTGCCAAGAATCTAAATGAGAACATTGTTTAAAATTACAAGGCAGAGTATTTCAGCTTCCAACAAGAATTTTAATACTTGTGATGTGGTTAAATTTTCATTTAAGTGCCAAAAAAGAGACAATTGATGATAAAACCTCTCATTCATCACTCTGAGCTGTAACGCACAATATTACTACTGAAAACTTGGAAAGCAGAAACCACTGAGGAATTTAGGATGATGCAGAGTAAACTAAACCTACAGTATATCACTTTTCTTTTTCAAAGAAATTTTGAACACAATGAATTTTAGCAAACACATGGGTTAGGATGGGAAAAATGAAACATTGAAAACAAAAAGGGCAACTCATTTACTCTAATGACACAGGATTTGCAGCAGTATGCTGTACTACGAAGAAACTGTGATTGGAGAACATTTTTGACATATGTGGGGTGCACTCACTACATAGTCATTACACTTTCAACTTCATAGTCATTTGTAAACACCCACCCATCCACCCACCATTTTCCCTCCCACTTATCCAATTGAAGGTCACGGATAAACATATATAATAACCATTTATCCAACCGCTTGTCCAATTCAGGATACATACTGTACAGCAGAAACAGTCATTTTTTTAACAACAGCATATATTTCTTTATAATGAGGGAAACATAATGATATCACATCTCCAGTGGGATAAATAAAATGATAAAACAGCATGTTTTAATGCATTTAGTATAGTGAGATATACAAATGTTCAGCGCTATTAAAACATATATAAAGTCTGGTGATGTCTTCTTTTGTAATTTGACAAGAAAAGAGAGCTAATTGGGAATATTAAATAAAAAAAAAAAAACTATAGTAATCCAAATTTTCAGGTGATTTACGCATAAATTGTTAACAAATGTGCAAGGGTTAACAATACAACAATCTAAAAAAAGGATTCTTCAGGAATATTAGAAGCTCGATAAACCAATTTCTGAAGATGCACCAATTAGATATTCCGATGGGTATTAAGATCGATTTGATGGATAAAGAATCGGCCTTACATGACCGATCCACATCCGATACTTGCTTATTTCGTTTTTGGCAATCTCTAAAAAGATAGCTCCTATTTCGTGTGAAATATATTCGTACAATCAATCGCATGACAGCTCTTTCCCATTTTAGATGTGTTTTTTGCGGCATTCAAGTCGAACCTTAACGCTGCCCCTGTTTCATGCTACTCTGGGTGTGAGTGCAGTGACTTCCGTCTACTGTAACATCATGCACATACTTTATACCCATAAAGTATAATTATATTATATATTTATTATATTCAAGTATTAAAGTAAAAAGAGCTCTTGTATTGGAATCTGTATCAGTATCCACAGTTGTGTACCGGAATCAGATTAGAACTGAAAAAATGTGGATCGGCTTATCCCTAACAATTTCAGTACATGTTTCACAAGTTAGTTACTAATTACAATAAGAAAGGGAATAGTTATCACATTTACATTAAAACTGATGTATTATTTTTTTACTACTTTTCCAACCATTTTCCAGCCATTTATGCTGCATCATGGGGGTGCCTAATGTCTATCCTAGGCAGCACAATAGCCTGGGGTTGACCCTGTATGGGATGCAGTATGAATACCATCTTCTAATGTGACTCTCTAAAATTATATCATTTTGCAAAACAACCAGTACACTCTCAGAATATTGGGGCTACCTCTATCTCAGTAGTGCTGAAAGTGCTTTTCCTCTCTGATTTCTTATGGTTCAAAGTTCTTTGGACATTGTTTGGTTTTCATATCCACGGGGTGAGAAACTGCTTTTCACCTGAAGGAGGATTTTCCATTTGATACATCAATGCCATAGTACCATAACACCTTTGATACATCATATTATCACCCCCACACTCACCATATGCACACAGTTTGCATTCTGTTGCAAAAACCGTGGCATCTGCCATTCCCCCCCCGACTTATTGGTGGTAATAGGCCGTGACTGTGTAGGCCATTTGCCATTTAGTCATGTGTCTTATCGGTCAGTTTCAGTTAGAGTCTTAAATGGTCCATGACTGAGAAAAGCACTTTATGCTCATTCTCTACCAGAAAGAAATCTAATGATGGAGTAATCACAAAAGAGCTTTCTCTGCTTTTAACCTCCTGTCAGGTAAGTCTGAATGGGTTGTCAAAAATGTAAAAAAAAACTGTCTCTGTCACAATACCATGATAGCACATGCAATGGTGGTTTAACCACATATAGTGTTTAACCACATGTAGTCTGATTCACATAATCAAGTTCTACCAGTGCCAGGTATATCTATAAAGGAAAAAAAACGAAAATAACAAAAAAAAAACACTGAAGAGAAGTAAAAGTCAGAGAGAAACAGCACAATATTATCTAATGTTCAGTCAGAGTGCCTACTTCATCTAGGTTTTGAGATGAACTGCAATCTGGTTTATAAGACTTCAGAGTTATTTCACCCTTTCTAGGACCACACTCATACTTACAAGCCATCTTTGTAAATATACAATAAAATAAATATCATTATTCATTCCTTAGTTTATAAACATTTTGGATCACATAATGCAGTATTCAGTGCTGCTTGTTCCACTAGCCTGCGAGCCCTGCATGTGCAGCGTGGGACAGGTATGGAAAAAGCAGCCTGAGACCTGACACCCTGACTGCTGCTGTTTGGCACCCGCAAGCAGGCCGTCCTGCTACCATGGACTTGGTGTGAGTGTCCCTCAAAATGAGATAAAAACCTGTTATTTTGACGTTGCGGGGACCATTTTTCAGGTCTCCACAAAGATCTGTGAATGCAATCAAAAAACTGGTTACTTATGGTTAGGCTTAGGGCAGGGTAAGTTGTCATATGGGAATTAGAGTTTTCCCCATAGAAATGGAGTGTCCCCACTAAGATATAATTGCAAACCTGTGTGTTTGTGTGTGTGTGTGAGTGTGCGCGCGAGTGTGTGTTCAAGGGAAATATAGAAAGGGATATATTTAATGATGGTCTGCCTTTTTCTGGGTTTTGGGGAGGGGGGCAGGAAGGATAGAGCCCTGTCACACCTTCCTTAGGGTGTTCGTTTTTTACTTCTCCAAGGTGATCCTACTTACAGTATGTCATCTTTCAAGAAATTCTTCAGAAGATGTTTCTACATAATGGAAGTGTCAGTCTGGATTCTAACAAAGAGAACACAATTTCTTCCTTAGTTTTGGCTTCTGTCTTAAAATTCTGTTTTTCACACACTGTATAGCCTGTAATATTTAATAACCTTTATTGTCATTATTATTATTTTGTTTATTCTATTGTCCTTACATGTTTATCTTTTGTGCTCGACAGAACTGCTTTCACTTTGACCACTTCCACGCAAAAGGTAACACAACAAACTAATGCAAACATACAGTAATGCAAGTATCTCATCAGCATGACAGATTTATTGAGAAACAGATCTCTTTCTCTGATACATCCTGCTTAAAATTGGCAGTTATTATATAGATAAAAATCTGATTGAACTATACATAACTGAAGTCATGTCACAGGGATCACTGGAAAAACAATGTCTTGAGGAAACTGAATGTGTTACTCTGGCTGGAATTAATACAAACTAAATATTACGTTAAGCAGCTAAGTCATATTAATTCCTTAAGCAAATGTTATGCACAGTGTGGCTCATAGTGTCAGAGGAGAAGAAGATGGAATGCACACATAACTCATGTGATATTTAACCTGACCTTCAACAGGTTTGCCATTTACTGCATAACAGGTAAAGCTGTGTGAGAATTCACATTTATAACATAAAATCCATTTTCTCAGTACAGGCTTAATATTATAATACCAAAATGTACTGCTCCCATATATGTAGACTCATATGAGGTGATATTAGTTTAAATTTCAAATCAGAGTTACCTAAATACGAATCTTGCACAAATAAATAAAAATACCTTATTGAACAGATATAGCTTACATACTCAAATACCTAAATAGTACAATTCATCCAAAAACTGCAAAGTGATAGCAATATCCTTGTTTAGATTGCATCCATCCATCCATTCATCCATCATCTCCCACTTATCCGAAGTCGGATCACAGGGGCAGCTGCCTCAGCAGGGAAACCCAGACTTCCCTCTCCCAGGCCACTTCATCCAACTCCTCTGGGGGAATCCCGAGGTGTTCTCAGGTCAGCCGAGTGACATAGTCCCTCCAGCGTGTCCTGGGTCTTCCCCGGGGCCTCCTCCCAGTGGGACATGCCTGGAACACCTCACCAAGGAGGTGTCCAGGAGGCATCCTAATCAGATGCCCGAACCACCTCATCTGACTCCTCTCAATGAGGAGGAGCAGCGGCTCGGGAGTCCCTCCCAAATGACCGAGCTCCTCACCCTATCTCTAAGAGAGAGCCCAGCCACCCTGCGGAGGAAACTCATTTCGGCTGCTTGTACCCGCGATCTCGTTCTTTCGGCCACTACCCACAGCTCGTGACCATAGGTGAGGGTAGGAACGTACATCGACTGGTAAATTGAGAGCTTTGCCTTTTGGCTCAGCTCTTTCTTCACCACGACAGACCGATGCAGCGCCTGCATCACTGCGGACAACGATCCGCCTGTTGACCTCCCGCTCCATCCTCCCCTTACTCGTGAACAAGACCCCGAGATACTCAAACCCTATCCCCGACCCGGAGAGAGCATACTACCCTTTTCCGGCTGAGGACCATGGTTTCGGATTTGGAGGTGCTGATTCTCATCCCAGCCACTTCACACTCGGCTGCGAACTGTCCAAGTGAGAGCCGGAGGTCACGTTCTGATGAGGCTAACAGGACCACATCATCCACAAAAAGCAGAAACCTAATCCTGAGGTCACCAAACCGGACACCCTCAACACCCTGGCTGCGCCTAGAAATTCTGTCCATATAAGCTATGAACAGAATCAGTGACAAAGGACAGCCTTGACGAAGTCCAACCCTCACCGGAAATGAGTCCGACTTATTGCTACCCATGTGGACCAGACTCTGGCACCGGTCATATAGGGATTGAACAGCCCTTAAAAGGAAGCCAAGGCGCCCCATACTCCCGGAGCACCCCCCACAGGACTCCCCGAGGGACACAGTTGAATGCCTTCTCCAAGTCCACAAAACACATATAGACTGGTTGGGCAAACTCCCATGAACCCTCCAAAACCCTGCGGAGAGTATAAAGCTGGTCCACTGTTCCACGGCCATGACGAAAACCACACTGCTCCTCCTGAATAGACCTTACCAGGGAGGCTGAGGAGTGTGATCCCCCTATAGTTGGAACACACCCTCCGGTCCCCCTTCTTAAAGAGGGGGACCACCACCCCCGTCTGCCAATCCAGAGGCACTGCCCCCAATGTCCACGCGATGCTGCAGATGCGTGTCAACCATGACAGCCCCACGGCATCCAGAGCCTTAAGGAACTCTGGGCGAATCTCATCCACCCCCGGGGCCCGGCCACGAGGAGTTTTTTAACCACCTCAGCGACCTCCAACCGACCACACCCAAGTCTCCATACTCCGCTTCCACATTGGAAGGCGTGTTAGTGGGATTGAGGAGGTCCTCAAAGTACTCCCTCCACCGACCCAAAATGTCCCGAGTTGAGGTCAGCAGCACCCCATCCCCACCATAAACAGTGTTGATGTTGCACTGCTTTCCCGTCCGGAGCCGGCGGATAGAGGACCAGAATCGCCTCGAAGCCGTCCGGAAGTCGTTTTCCATGGCCTCACCAAACTCCTCCCACACCTGGGTTTTTGCCTCAACCACCGCCAAAGCCGCAGCCCGCTTAGCCTGCCGGTAGCCATCAGCTGCCTCTGGAGTCCCACAGGCTAGAAAGGTCCAATAGGACTCCTTCTTCAGCTTGACGGCATCCCTCACCGCGACAAGCCCCGACCACCTTACAGCCACAGCTCCGGTCAGCCGCCTCCACAATGGAGGCATGGAATATGGCCCATTCAGACTCAATGTCCCCCGCCTCCCCCGGGACACGGGAGAAGTTCTGCCGGAGGTAGGAGTTGAAACTCCTCCGGACAGGGGATTCCACCAGACGTTCCCAGCAGACCCTCACTATATGGTTGGGCCTGCCATGCCTGGCCGGCTTCCGCTCCCACCATTGGAGCCAACCCACTACCAGGTAGTGATCAGTTGACAGCTCCGCCCCTCTCTTCACCCGAGTGTCCAAGACATGCGGCCGCAAGTCCCATGACACAACCACAAAGTCGATCATCGAACTGTGGCCTAGGGTGTCCTGGTGCCAAGTGCACATATGGACATCCTTATGCCTGAACATGGTGTTCATTATAGACAATCCATGCAGAGCGCAGAAGTCCACCAACAAAACACCGCTCGGGTTCAGATCGGGGGGGCCATTCCTCCCAATCATGCCACTCCAGGTGTCACTGTCATTGCCCACGTGAGCATTGAAGTCCCCCAGCAGAACAAGAGAACCTTGCTCAGGGAACATTGCATGTTCGAATCCCCCACCAGCAAGTCACCACTGAGGTACCCTAAGCAAGGTACCGTCCCCAAGCACTGTGCTATGGTGTGTTAACAATGACCACTGATCACCAAATTCTAAATTCTAATTCTAAGAGAGTCCCCAGGAGGAGCACTCTCCAACACCCCTTCTAAGGACTCCAAAAAGGGTGGGTTTTCTGAACTGATGCTTGGCGCATAAGCGCAAACAACAGTCAGGACCCGTCCCCCCGCCCAAAAGCGAAAGGAGACTACCTTCTCTTACACTCTAGTAAACCCCAATGTGCAGGCACCCAGCAAGGGGGCAATAAGTATGCCCACCCCCGCTCGGCGCCTCTCCCCGCGGGCAACTCCAGAGTGAAAAAGGGTCCAACCCCCCTTGACTGGTTCCAGAGCCCAAGCCGTGCGTCGAGGTGAGCCTGACAATGTCAAGCCGGAACTTCACAACCTCGCGCACCAGCTCAGGCTCCTTCCCCATCAGAGAGGTGACATTCCATGTCCCCAGAGCTAGCTTCTGTAGCCGTGGATCGGACTGCCCAGCTCACATTGCACCCAAACCCTATGGCCCCTCCTATGGATGGTGAGCCCATTGGAGGGGTGTTTAGGTTGCATTTTTGTGCAATTGAGTTTATTTGTGGTTCTTTTTGGTTACAGTTCACATGGAGTATAGAGGCTTGGCAGCCCTAAAGAAGGGGGATAGTAAATCATTACTACTACCCAGATTCACTTAGAGACACTGGATATATGTGTAAAGCTCATCCTGCTAAGCTTATAAGCCCAAACAAAATGATACAAAATAAAATAAAAATAGAGTATGACTCTATTTTGCAATAAAATATATCATAATAATAAAAACGTCCATAAATGTAATTTACAGTTTTACTGACATCATGTTTCTTAATATATGATTTTATGGGCATATGAGTAAGCTACCTTGATCCATCTCTGCCTACTTCATTCATATTGTGTTTAAACTAATGAAACTGTCATCGGTCTTTGCTTCATGCTGCTCACTCACATTACTGAAATAAGCAAGAGCTACCTATATTAAATCCATGTTTGCTATTCTCTAAAATGCTTAATTACATAAGTAGTTTGCTACTAAACTATATTTCTAGAATGTCACCTCTAATAGCTATAAGGCCAATTACTCTATAATTAATTAGTTGAGCTCGACATTTCCCACGCCGTGTGTACTGTGTCAATGTTTTTCTTTTTTACAGAGCAACCACAGGCCTGTGACTAACAAGTGCCAGATGTATGCATAGATTTTCAGGCATAAAATAATTGAGTTGTTTCTAAATAGTTAAGAAAGGGTATGAATGAAAATGAATTTAACTTTCTTCGAATTTATTATTGAAAAATGTATAAGAAAAAAAAATCTAATATCTAACTTAAACACTTCATTATCTTTGTTCATACACACCTACAATTAAAAACATGTACTCATATACTTTGAAAATTAAGTGACATTTATACCTCATTTGCACCTCATCACAAAGTATTATGCAAGAGTTCTGTATAAGACATCTGGTTTCTTTCTAACAATATACATCCAGGCCCCGATACCTGAACACATACACAGTTGATGCTATTTCCATGTTGTACTTCTTAAAGCTCTGTTACCAAAACAACATTTTTTCTGTAAACAACTGTAAATAAAATCGCAATTCTTTCCTCCCATTCCCATGTAAAGCAATTCTATTTACTATTCTGTTTAGAGCAAGTCTTATTTAAGTTTCTACTTCAAGCTGTCTCCAGGAACAAGTACATACAGTAATACATGTATATTTTCATGGTGATGGACAGTTTCATTTTCTCCTCTAATGTTTAGCCAAACAAATTAACATTAATTACATAAGCTATAAATTGTAATTTAATAATAAGTTAATTATAAATTCTGTTTTAATCACAAGTATACCAGTACGTTCAAGTCCTCATGTTCTGCTTGCCTCTTAAGGACTGTGCTTTCTATCAAGCTATGCCAGGATGATTTATTGATCAGCACTATCAGTTTCATTAACGAATGCTAATATAACAGAGTAACTCATCTATCTTAGCAAGACCCAAAGAACTGCAGCTATAGATAACAAGACAGAGTGAAATCTACTGATACATTTTAAACATGACTAATTGGTCTTACCTGCAGCCACTGAGACTGGTCACTGTGACCCGATGTCCATGCATTAACTTTGCCCTGCTTGTCTAGCCTGGCCTTCCCCGGCTCCCATGTGAACATATCCAAGTTAAGAGTTCGAAATATACTGGATGCTGTAACTTGATAATCTTGAATGTGACCAGATTTCATTCCCATTGGCTCCGAGCACCCTTTAAAATAATAATAATAAAAAAAAAAATCAAGTTGATACTACAAACACATCAAGGTAAATTATTCAACATGATACATGATTTATTTCTGGCATTTGTGTTTAATGCACTTTTTCTGGATATTTTTCACAATGGTGCAAGAATATGGTGTCAGATTCCTGTCTTGAATTTGAAGGTGATACTGTTAGGGTATGACTACCTGTGCAAGAATCAGACATCTATATAATTATTTGCCTTAAGCAGCCACTGACCAGTGAGTTCACAGCCTAGGAGCTCCAAGCGGAGTGTGCAGTGCCTCCTGCAGACTTGTGGGTAAATCCTCACGTACTGTGCTTGAATTGGAGGTGTGAAGGAGTTGGCAAAAGGGGTGTTGTTATCAATGTTTCCATGGAAAATCTTTAAAGACACAAATAGAGATTTGGAATTAAGTGCCAGACATAACAGTAGTATGTGTAACAATAAACACTTGCACACAAATAAAATAAAATACTTTTTACAATTTTATTAAGCCTGGCAGATTGTGTATTGTAATAAAAAGTATACTTATCTGGATTTGAAATAAAGCTATTAGAGAATGCCAAAAAATGAACAATGTATTACACAACAATATAATATAGTTTTTGCATTTCTGCGACTCACTTGAAGAAAAACACAAAACAGCACAACTACAGTGAAGAAAAAAGAATAAAATATTGTTTTACTAAAGGCCATGGATGATTTAGAATGACCTTAGTGAGCCACACAGATTTGCCTCTGCCAGTGTCTATCAATAGATCTCTGTGTTTTGGAATCAATTTGTAATGTACCTTAGTGAGGCAGAGTATTTCAAGTAGCCTCAACAAGTTTGTGTTAGGAATTAAGTTATTGAAAAGCACTTTTGAGTGTTTTTGAAGTGAATACCAAAAAATAAGGCTACCACAATACTTGAAGAGCTTAAAACTAATCAGTGACTGAAATGAGCATCATTCAGATTCATCAGAACTCAAAAAAATTCACTATGTCGAAGTGAAAAGAAGGAAGTCAAAAATATGTTATTTTGTCGCTATTAATACTGTAATATTATACAAACTAGTCAGAGAATGTTGCCACCGAGAATCTGATTGATTATGAATGCTATAGTCAGTTGAACAGCAAGTGGAAATTTTGGCTTTCAGATGAAATTTGCAGATAACACATTTTTTTGTTTTAACCTATGGCAAGAATTTTTATAGGCCAATTTGTATTCAAGCATACACAATAGTACATATAGTGTAGTATATACACAGTATATGTCTTCATAATATCCATGCCCCACCAATACACTAAAGAATGCCATTTTTTGCATGACTGATTCAATTCATGTAAAAAAAAAATGTGGTTAAAAAAAGGACACACTGTCTTGGACTCAACGCACCACACAATGGGAGATATGGTGGCGCAGTGGATAACGCTGTTGCCTACCAACTCCATGGTTGTTGGTTTAAATCCCATCTTGCATGCATGAAAGTTGCAGGACTCTATATTAAATGCAGTGATAAATACGAAATACATTGAATGCTATATGTTTCGTAGCAGCCAGTTAATCAGGTTTTATCTGGGTATTTCTAAGCATGTCTGAAGTGTTCAGAAATCTGTCTTACTAATTATAGTCACTTAAATTAACTTATTAATTTTGTAGGTTGCGTGGTATCTGTAGTTCAGCTTTGACCAATAAAAGAGTACCCTTAGTTTGACTTATCACACCACACCGTATGAGCGATAATCTGAGGTGAAAGAAGTCATGTCAATTATACCTGCCAATTTTTGTAGCTTTCTTACAGACTTCCAGTACCTGGCATAGTCAATGCCCTGATGCTAACTAAGAGTCACTAACAACACTTAAATTGCTGCCAAAAAGAGCATTTTACTCTGTAAGTTTGTTACAGGCAGGAGATGATTAAGGCTTTTAAAGACTCACCCTGTCCTCATCTGTGTTCTTATCTTTATAGGTCATCCATGTCTTCCCATCATCACTGGAAGCCACTTTGTAGGACTTCACATATTCTGGGCTACCTATGCGCTTGGCACCTTGTGTTATCAGTCCAGTAACCCTCATTCTTCTCTGTAGGTTTATCTGCAGAAAAAAAGAAAGAACCAATGGCCCAGTCACTACCTGATGGATGGGAAAAAAGAATGTGAGTTCCTTGTCAACTATCGTGTGACAGTGAAACTGTAAAGGTGAAAACAAGGCAGACATCACCGGCAAATTTTCCACATATTTATGTAATATGCTGTCTTCAATTGTTATGTAATAACTGCACGCGAATAAATGTCATTATTGTTAATAACCATGTAAGTAAATCATTTGTAAATCATGTATTTAATATGAACCAAAAACATCTGTTTATAATGTGGCAGTACTTTTCAAAAGAGGATATAAGTTCAATACAATGTGGTTAACATTACAGGGGAATGCTTTTAAAATATTTCAGTTATGCATAAAAAAAATAATATGAGACTGTTTTGAAAACATGCACACAAGGGATTGTTTTTAAAATAATTTTTCCATGAAATATATGAGGAAATCTACCAGGGCACGACTGAGAAGAGCAATTTCCTTTATGGATTTTTGGTTATGTGCACACTAAATGAGACCCTGTTCATCGCAAAATCCTAAGCATAAGCATTCGCTCTAGATGATCTTTTCAAAAATTTCCTTCAAATTAATTAGCTCTTTATTGGACGAATGCCTGGGCATAGAGGATCAAAATCTCTCATCTTTGCACTTACACACCAGTGATTTCTATATGTCATCGCATGTTTCCCTTAATTTGATATATTAAAAATTATTATATAGTATTTAACCCAGCCAATGTAATGCATTACACAATCACTAACTTCTTAAGACTATTTCTCCTTTGTTCCCTTAAATGTAGGTGATGGTGAAATACTGTGAAGAACGATGAGTGTGAGCAGCCAGAACTGAATGCAAAAAGAAACTCGGTTATTCAGTTGTTGTCAGTTCCCGAAACTATCGACAGCTACAGCACATGAATTTCCTTAGACGACATAACAACAACACACCAAGTCCATTAGAGAACTGGTGTCGGAGGTACAGTATGCTTCTCTACTAATTTTATTTTGCACTGCAAAGTATCTGGAACATGTGGAATGTTCCCACTACAAGAAGTTTAGCTATTTTGTTCCATTGCTTGGATCTGTCAGTCGCAGTAACACCATGCAGAGACCTCGCAAAGTAATTTGGGCCTGTAAGGTTCAGTCTGTCGACAGAAGGAATTTGTTGATCCGAGGATATAATCAATGCAATTTAAAAACGGCTATCTTGAAAATAAGATTACAAATGTAATTATTATGTCATTATAGTCAGGCCACAGAGCAGCTTAAGGTATTCAGTTCTGTGGAGCTATAGAAAGATATAATTACTGTATGCGTTTATAAAGGATTAAAATTCATGGCAATACCTTTCACTGCTTTCCTAGGATTTATTGAGCGTTGCAATTTATTTGCATATATATTGATTGCCACATGGTGACTGCACATTTAATAATTTACTTCCATGAGGGTGGTGGTATGAAACTCTGGGAATAGGGCTATATGTTTGTCTTGAATTTTGTGGGTTCAAATCCCACTGGCAGCAAAATAATTTAATGAACACTAGGCCCTTAACCTCAGCTACTCCAGAGATGCTGGCTGGCCCTTACTTGCATTGGATAAAAGCATCTGCTAAATATTTAAATAAAGCACCCCATCATACCTCTCTGACTTTCACTGAACCCCAAAATTAAAACGTAATTTTTTTTACACTTTAGTTGAAGTGCTATTGTTTCGGTTTGACCGAAGATATTGTTCAATAAAATTGTCCTGTTTTTCCTGGTAAAGGTTACCTTTCATAGCCTAATATCCAGATGTTGTAAAGCAGAATAGGTCTTTGACTGACTGCTAATTGAGCATGAACTCAGAAGTGGACATCTAGTATTGGTGCCACAAGTGCAATTTGCTGCTTAAAAAAAACTTCTGAAGAGAGATTACTATGGACAATATTACTGTACAAAATTACAAAAAGTGAAGAAAAGCCACTCGTCAATTTCATGTTCACTAAAATATATTCCATTTTTTTCATATTACTAATGGCACATGACAGGACTCCAGCTGATATTGTCAGTCTATTCTAACTATAAACTAAAAATCATTGTTGGGAAAAAAAAAACATTTTATTTTGTTGATTTATTTCTGTTATCCTGTGTTTACTCTTTTTCTTGTCTTTTTTATTATTGTTTGTGGTGTGTAGCCCAGCAAGTTAGATATCTGTGTCAAGAAGGATGGAGGTTCAAATCCAGTGAGAATAGTCATATCACTGTTGGGCCCATGAGTAAGACCCCTTCACCCTAACTGCCCCAGAGCCACTACCTCACCCTGCTCTCTGCACTCAAGCTGTCCTCCCTTAAGTGTAACTCAGTGGTGGATCTCTGAGGTGGCACAGGGTTACAGCTGCCATACCAAACCTCCAGACCCTCTGAAAAATCCAAAACCCAATATTTTTAGGAGCCAAATTGAAAATTTTAGTTTATACTTGTGTACATAAAATTGTTTGTTATGTTCAAAGTGGTTGGTAAAATTGCCCGTAGGCGTGCATGTGTGTGTGAATGGTGTGTGAGTGTGCCCTGCGATGGGCTGGCCCCCT
>JAODKF010000046.1:24606958-24624652 GCA_026779585.1 Mormyrus proboscirostris | reverse complement strand
CTTCCGGGATAGGCTCCGGACCCCCCGCGACCCATTAGGATTAAGCGGATTGGAAAATGGATGGATGGATGGATGTTCAAAGTGTATTTTTGCAGGTTAATTTATTTAACTGTAAACTAGTCTTTAGTACACGGTTTAAGGCTAAGCTGTTAATGTGCGGAAAAATATAGTTTTTAAACTACGGTATAACTGAAGACATTATGGTGTTTTAACACTTACAGTATAATACGTAAATCTTAGAAAGCCAAAGAAAGATAATGCTTAAATGATCCATTTAAATGATCATGATGGCGTAAAACTATGACATTGTGCCTGTTTAAGTGTATTAGCATAGCCATTTCAAAGCCTCTGCCACCATCACTACAGTCTTTGCAGCAACCATCCACACACCCATGTATTTTTTGACTCAACCACTAGCATACGCTGTACTGTATAGCTGATCAATTACAAATTGTTTTTTTTTTATATAAACTAATAAAATTATTTAAGGGGGCTGGTGTTGAAATTCAATAAATACATGGAATGGCTGAGGTGCCCCTGGGGAGAGGTTTGGGAACTGAAGCGGTGTTCATCTAGCCAATTAGACAGCAGTTTTTGGAAAACAGAAGAAATTCTTACTAGTTTTATTATGTTACTCTTAATTTGCGTGTGTTCTAAAGCGAATTTGTGTTTTTTGTTCTGAGCAAAGTAAAATTACTACCTAGACAAATAGCTTTAAACATTTATTTTGACTGCCCAAGACTTTTGCACAGTACTGTATTACTAAAAGACGTATTGGGTCACATATATGGCATAACAGTATTTCTTTAAGTTTATCATAATGTCAAACATTTATTTGACTGGTTGGCAAGATTTATCTTAGTCAAATCATCTTATTTAGCATTGTTTCATATCAGTTTGTGCATTCTCTTTTACAAATTGGGGTGGGTTTTTTGGAACTCATTGCTTAATCTGGCAACCCTGCCAGCGGACACCCTCTGATCAATTTGGTCACATTGGGACAGTGACCTAATCAAAGTAGTCGACTTAATTGACGCCCTTAGGCTGACCTTTGTGGAATATTGTAATGAGGACAACTTCAATTAACTAAGGAAAACAATTACTGAAACGGGATAGATGCAAAATATCTACTTCCACCAAACAGAAAAGAAGCAGAGAGATTTCTAATAGATTACAGTACATGGTAGCATCGACATATCTTCACTTAGACAGAAAACGTAAGCGGCCTTTGAAGATGCTTTTAGAATGCACATTTTTTTCTCAATTGTCGATTCAGGGATTGGTGAGATGGGAAAATGCTTCTCAAAATCCAATTATGACATAATGATGGACATACAGGCCATGAACCCTTTAAGCAGTTACTTCCTGAAGAAAGAAAATTATGTTATTTATAGATGTTTTATGGATAAGATTTGCAGGAGTAGAAGAATGAGTTATATCTTACTTTTTGAAATAAATAAGAAAATGGAAAGAAATTTGTCAAGTTTCTGGATCCTTGTAAAGGTGTGTTTTTTGACCCTTTTTCCATTTGTGTAAAATTGCAATTGCTTTCCCAGAAGGTAGTGCTGGATGCGAGTGTAGCTTCTTTACTTTGAAACTTACGAAAAATCACCTGTGCTCAAAAATGTCGGATGACTGGCTAAGAAACAATACTGTATGCAGCACTGAAAACCAGTGAGCAAAAACATTAGACTTGTATAAGTTAGCTAAAGGCTTTGCTGGATTACACAACAACCGTCGCCTTAAGCTATTCAAAGCAATGTAACCCGACTGTTAGTTTCTCTCTACTTTTAATTCTTTATTTTTGTCTAGTCACCCTGCCACAGCTTTGTCGCCCCAATTACATTTTTTCGGACCCTCCACTCATTACACAGAAATGAGGGAAAAAAAAAACAAATAATTAAAAATAATTTTTAAAAGTCTATATAAAATTGTACTAATAATGAAATCACACATCAATACTGAGTTTTCAGACCTTAGATAACACTTTACTTAAGGACACATTTAGTAATTTATAAACACATTCATAACAAATAATAATACATTCCTAAGGCATTATAAACATGGGTATAAATATTTATCAAAAGCCATAACGCATAGACATGTTTATTATGTATTATGAATACTTTTTGAAGCTCTCATCTATAATGCACTATAGACAATCAGATGAACTCATAATTCACCTGGCATGTTGGAGCACTGGGACTGAGTGTTGATCCATGAGGGGTTTTATTTAGAAATTAATCTACACATGAAACAAAGGACCATTCGGGGTGAAAACCGTAAGAAGGGCAGAAGGATAAACAAGACCTAAGACTAATAATCAGGGAAACCCTGGCGAGACAGCAACAATACTACTAATTGGGTGTAAAACGCAGGAAACACTAACCTAGAACAAACACAACACTAACAGATCCACATCCATAATGGCCGACAAAGGAGTAGGACGAGGGCAGACCATAACAATTAGTAACCCTCAGCAGTGTCTTGCTATCCCCAGCCCTAGTGTATAGTTATCATAACTAAACACTTGGGGGGGGTGGGAGGGGTGTTCTCGGTTAGATTGGTTTAAGTTAGCTACAACTCATGATTGTCCAATAAGAGTTTAGGGAAGGAGCATTTCTATTGGACAATCATGACTTCTAGCTAAGTTAAACCCAGTTAACCAAGAAATCCTGCTTCGTGGAACACCCCCCAGGACAAGAATGGGATGGCCAGTGACACCTACTGGCCAAGCTGGGATGACAGACAGGGCAGGGACTGGTCTGAAAGACTGTAACATTTACTACAAGCATCATAATCAAATTAATTTTCCTACCCTTGCTGGTATATTAACAGGGCAATTTTCTGTAAATATACAATTATAGGTGCTGGACCCTATTTCTTACCTGAATCCATGGCCATTTGTCACTCTCAGCAGCGGTCCAGGCGTTCACGAGCCCTTTCTTATTTAGCCGGGCAAAATATGGGTACCATTTCTGCAGCCCAAACAATGCACGATGAGTGGAAGACGCGGTGATCTGCTGATTGGAAATGATTCCGCCCTCCATCCCAAGAGGTCCAGAGCATTCTTTCAAAAAGATAAATAAGACACACAAATAAACAAAACATAATCAAAGGAAAAGACTGGGAAAAAATGTTTAGATTAATTAGCAAAGGTAAAAACAAACAAATCTATTAAAGTTCTACATTTTTAAGCATGTGTTTGGAAACCGTTCAGCCCACAACGCCCAAAGGAACAATGCCAGAAACCTGAGTACCCCATTGCAGATATGGGGGTGGGGGGGGCTCATGGTACGTTTGCCGCATGACCCCCACTTTGTTTTTGGTTTTAATTGTAATTGGTTTTAATATGTCTGTTCTATGTTTTAACCAATTACAATGAAAAAGCTGGATCAGTCTCAGGAGCCTTGGAGTTAAGGGCTTAGCTGAACAATGTGATGGTGAAACCACTCTGCTGACCAAGGGATTTGAACTGGTGATCACAGACACAGAGATATAACCCACTGAGCCACACACCGCTACAAAAATTGATTCTGTAATTACCCAGGACAAATAAGGGGGGCAAATATTTTTTTCAGACTATTATGCTTATACATAATTGAGTGGCATTGTGGCCTCACACCTTGAAAATTGTGTCCGTCATTCCTGGCCTGGGCGTGAAGGTTGTTTCGTTTTTTTTTTCTTTTTCTTTCTTGCTGTGTTTTAGTTAGTTTCCTGTCATACCCCAAAGATTTGATTTAAGGGGAAAAAACCTGTGTTGTGAGATCTGTGACAAGCTGGCCAGGCAAGACTAAAACCCCTCTGGTTGGGCTGAATCAGTGCTACTGTATGCACCATTATGCCAACTGCTGTAATATTCTAAAGTTACAATTAGTAATTCTTTATCAGTTTCAAACCATGCAACAGAGTTGACACTATCTAGGTAGTAAATTAGGTTTGCTGATAAAATGTATGATGTATTTTTACATCGTCTTAAAAAAAGTAAATATACTGCATTACCTTGAATTCTAGAAAAAAAAAACCCAAAAATGATAAACATTCATACAGGTTTGAGATTCCCCTATGGGAATTGCCGGGAGATAATGAAGTCCATCTGTATGACTGACAGCAGTCTCACAAATGTTTGAAGCTGAAATTTACACATTCTGTCTGCTAATTCATTCAACCTGTGCAATGCACAGACGTAGATAGGAAGCAACTCAGATACAGAATGATGGACTGAAAGATCACAGCTGTTCAAGCCTCCGGCTTGTGGTAACGGTTGACTTTGTAGATGTGAATTTTGAACAGCACTAGCAGTATGCGGGAGAGCAAGTGAGGAAAAAAAGACACACTTACTATATTGGCAGTTTTTCCCCATGTATTCCCCATGACATTCACATGAGTAGTTTGCAACCAAATCTGTGCAGATTCCTCCATTTTTGCAAGGGTTTCTTTCACATTCATTCACATCTGTATAGAAAACACAAAGAAGACACGCATCTTAATTGAGATTTTACAGAATGGTAGAAAATTAAAGGCATGTTACTGTAATCCAGCAGTATTTTGAAGCCATCATAATATAGTGTATAAAATTTTCAGTAAGTACTACTTCTGAACTTTATACATACACAGCAAATAAACACACCCTCCGGTATATAAGTTGAAAGGTAGTACGAACCTGAAAAAAGTAGTATAAAGTTACAAGCTGAAACAGACAATAATATCACTAACAGATGAATGAATAGTTGAGTAAACAATATAATTATTTTGCACCGTTATATAAACAATATGCTTATATGCTTCTGCAGTGCTCAGTTCACATTTCACCGCACTTGGGTTTCATCAAATTTGATTAAATGACAACATCCATCCATCCTTAAATCCAGTGATCCTTCTTCTATCCATCCCTCCTTCTGCCCAATCCCCACCCCCTGATACTTCTATGTGACATCACCCCTCCCCATAAAGAAAGAAAGAAATTTACTTGCTGTATCAAGCCCACTCCCATCTGTATGGAATGGAAGTGTATGGAAGCATGGTGATGATCATGCTCTTTGGTCCCTATAGTGCTTTCAAGAGCAAGCAACCCACATTGGGGGAAAAGTTCAGTTCAATGCGGGTGGATACATCCATCACAGCCTGGGTAAGGGACTAACTAACAGACCACAGTTTTTTACAGTTTTTTGCAGTTTAAGAACTGTGTATCGCACACGATCACAAGTAGCACAAGGGCCCCACCGGAAACTTCACCGTCCACACTTTAGACTCATGGCACCTGCAGAAATTCTCTGACATTACAGCAATAGCTGGGTGTGACAATGAAAGGCAGAAGGATGAATACAGGATCCTAGTGAAGCCGAGTGGTGAAAAACTGAACCATTCCTATCTCAACATCAGGAAGAAAAGGAGATGATGGACTTTAAGATGATCAAACACAGGGGTCAATGGCCCCTGTTGCTGTTGATGGTGAGTCATCGATGACTCATCGATGACACACTTGACTAACATGGAAGCTCCATACAAGAAGCATCAAAGTCACCTCTGCTTCTCAAGAAGACTGAGATCCTTTGCTGCATGCAACATTCCTACACAGCTTCTACCAGGTGGTTGTTGCTAGTCTTTTATGTGATGGTGTCTTAGGCAGACCCCCGAGGGCAACCCCAATCAAAATTTTCTGAAGGCACCATCAGTGGAGTGGAGCAATGGCATCAACGCAAGTGACACAAGTGCAAAAAAAGCTCAAGCTGATTAAGAAAACCAGCTCCATTCCAGGAGCCAGTCCAGACTCACTGGAGACTGTGGTGGAACTGAGGACACTCGGGAACCGCTGGCTACTGTATACTGGTCAGTGTCTGCCATCCTCTTCTGGTAGTCTTGGTCAAACAAAGGATCAACAGACAGACAGGGGTGCTGCTCCAAGGAGCACTAAATAAGGTTGTTCATACCTTCAGACATTAGACTCGTCAAGTAGCCACCCTGTTGTAGAGGGGAGAACTAATTGTGAGTACAACTACTTAGGCACATTCACAAAAAATAAATTTGTTCACTACACAACTCACTGTGCAATACTTCATGTTTCTGAGTCATTATTGTACTATTATATGCAATTCTTTCCCTGACATTTTTATTCATTGTAACGGTGTACAAAATCTAAACAGGGGCAGTGAGCAGCTCTGTGGTTTAAGACGCTGTGTCTGTGATCATTAGGTTACCAGTTCAAATCCCAGAGTCAGCGGAGTTATTTCAGAGCGAGGCCCTTAACCTCAAAGTGCTCCAGGGATTGTCTGACCCTGCTTTCAACTGTATGTCTCTTCGGATAAAACTGTCTTCTAAATAAAGAAATTCTAAATGCCTTTTTGCTGTGTAAATATGTGTTTTGTGCTACTGTAAACCTACAGTGATCTTCCGGATTAATAAAGTAGCCATCTACTGTAACTGACCACTGGTCAAGGTCTCAAGGAAAATCACAACATTGTATATGTGTATGTTGAGAGAGTTTTGTGGCGCATTTGGTAGCATGTTGATTTATATGCTTGACATGCTCTGGTTATAAGACATGTATTGTAGTTGAAGTTGTGTCTGTATATTACCATTTATTGTCAGTTAAATATGTGCTCTGTATTTCCAAGGATGAGCTTCAGGTTAACTGAGACTTTAAATAAATCCATAAGTTTGTTAACAAGGGATTCGGTTAAATGGGCCTTCAATAGTTAGTAAAATCATAATGTCTTTTCGGTCATTAAGTTGAGATGGAAAAAACAACATTAATACAAAAAACAAAAATGAATACAAAAAAAAAGATCTATGTTTATATTATCTACCCTAAAGACAAAATAAGCCACCAATTTAAATATTAACAAAATGTTTTTGTGGTGTTGCAAATCTTTGCAGTACATCCAAACATTGCAGCTAAATGAAAACAGACACCTGAAGTAAATTGCTACCAAGCAAGAGCTGAAGAACATAAGCAAAGAACAGCTATAATTCATTAAAACTAAAGAAACAAATCTTAAGGCCGCTTTAGGAATGCCAGTCTAAAAACCAAGTGGGGGAAGAGGAAACAAGACATCTCTCAACACCCCCTCCCTCACCCCAGATCCCAGATGCTACATTTGTAGCAGAAACTCCGTCATATTTTCTCCTCTAAAATTCCTAATGTGAACTTATCTGACTATAGAGAACTAGGTTTTAGTGGGATAAAGGTCAACTGAGTTCAATTTGATTGCACGGTGCAATGCAGTGGCTTGGTGGGTTGCACCTCTAGGAACGGGAGTCTGAATCTCCCCTCTTGTGTTGTGTGGGTTTCTGCTGGGTACTTCCTCAGTCTGCAGTTGGACTAGTTGGTACAGTTAAATTGCCCGTAGTATAAGGCTGTGTGCCTCATGATGAACTACTGTATGCCAGCCTTGTGCCCCATGCTGCCTGGAACAGGCTCCAGGGACGCTGAACAGAGTAAGTTGTTAGAAGGTAGATGGAAAAACATGCCTTGTTGTACCTCCTGCTGGCTGATACTATGCATATATATTATTGTAGATACTGCTGTGCAAAGAAAAACCAGGCCCTGCGAGAAAATCCAGCCCTCTGAGAAGTATTTTGCAAATCAGCAAAAACACACATAAACACACACATACATTAATGAGTCTAAGAACTGCTTCATATGATGGTGCATTTTTGAGAAACAAGAGCATTTTCTGTTTGTATGGTTTTCTTCACAAAGTTTAGAAACATTAACTGCTGTGTTTAAATTTCCTGTAGTGTGCTTTAATGTTTGCCCTGCAGTTGATTGGCATTCCCTGCCTTGTGCACTGCACTGTACTGGAGAAGCAGATGTTGGAGCTGGATGAGTAACCTTGCAGTTCATTTTACTGCATTAAAATGTATCTTTGTTTTCAGGAGAAACACTAGCTATGTACCTTTAGTCACATTAAAGCGAATTATCTGCCCAGCCACATCCACAACTGC
Source organism: Mormyrus proboscirostris (assembly GCA_026779585.1). Taxonomy (NCBI): domain Eukaryota; kingdom Metazoa; phylum Chordata; class Actinopteri; order Osteoglossiformes; family Mormyridae; genus Mormyrus; species Mormyrus proboscirostris. The sequence continues at coordinate 24,616,705 of JAODKF010000046.1, read as the reverse complement.
ATATCCAAAGCATCACCATGCTAAGCCTGGAGCTTATCCTAAAGAACACAATGAATGAGGCACGGAAAGAACTCGGACTACCCCAGAGGAAACTCACATGCACACAGGAAGAACATGCAAGCACCAAAGTGCAAGAGTCTCATATCAAATATCTATAGTGAGCATTTAATAATTAAATTGACATTCGGAATATATTGCTGCACTATAGTAATGGTCACATAAATGAGTCATTCATTTGAAAATACTTTATGTTGTAGATATGAAATATGATCAGTGGAGAATGGGATTTAAAATAACGAGATTTCTTATGTCTTGAGATACTTGGCTGTGGAGCTCAATTAAGCCATCTACTACTATAAAATCACTTAACTGATTTTTGATATATTTTTATTTGTGAGATTTCATTTTAGATATGAATAGTAATATAATTAAAATAGGTATCTGGGTTATTCCACCTCCACCCTATCCCACGTTAGTATATCTCAGAAGCAGTTAATTTCCAGGGGATTTGAGGAAAGGTGTGAGAATTAAAGAGCGGGACATGCAAACATGTCAGCCTGAGATCAACCACTAATGCGAAAATCTGACACCTCAACCATATATTTCTAGATCGCTAATGTCAGGAATGGAGCACAGATTCTCTGTTGTATGTACCATGTTGCCAGGAGATTCCCAGAAGATGAGTGTAAGATGCAAAAATGATAGATGTACAGCCCAGAGCACAAGGTAGGGGAACACCCTGAATGAGATTGCCAGTCCATCACTGGGCGCACACACTCTCATACTGAAAAATTTATTTACAGGAACACACATTAAAAGGAACAGTTTATAAGGTTGATGGTCTCATTTAATATGATATATACAGAGCAACTACTAGGCATTACCCAATATATTTTCTATAAAGAGCAAATCACACTGGGAAACCTAACTGCTAGATACAATAAAAATATACCATACTGCACTACCTAAAAGTCACATGCGAGAGCATCAACCCAGAGATCGCTGCCGATCCACAGAAAGGAGCCAATTTGCATGTGGTACAACTCTGGGTCAAGGAGACAAATATTGGCTTCCCAAGTTCATCCACGGAATGTGCGCTGCATGCAAACAACTGGCTGCCACATAAAAAGCTACTCTGTGACACACAGTTAAATAAAAAATGGTATTTGCATACAATAACCATTTAATAAGTCACAAACTGAATTATTGAATTCTTCGAGAAAAACGACATTTATCTCTAAAAGGAAGTCACGTACACATGGATATCACACTTTTATCAATGAGTTGTTGGCAGGAGAAAAAGGGGCAGTGTTGTGTGTATTTTATTTGTATCTTCTGTTCATACCAAAGCTTTCAGTAGAGATTAATCTCAAATTAATAATGGAAAGATCGGGAATATAGAATGCTCAGCGTTTGGTTTGAGTACATCCTGTTTGGAATCAAAGAGCAAACCGTGGAGACTTCCCAGTGGTAAAATAGATCTGAAATCAAGACTGATACCGCAATACACACGTACAATCCTACAATCGTATATGAACCGGTGCCATATCGACACCAGGTTTCAATGCTCAACCCCATCCAGGAACCTTTTAGCATCAAGTACCACCACTGCAGTCTTGAAGAGAATCTCCAGAAGTAATAGAAGCAGTGTGGGAGACAGCATACTTAAGGTCGTAAAGACTCAAATATGACCTCTACTCGATAAGAGACACAAGCTTACAGAAACGCTCAAAAATCCGGAACAGACATGCAAACATCCCAAAATCAATTTTACAAAGTTTTCTGGACAGATGAGATTGACTCTTGATGGAACAGATGGATGGGCCCGGGGCTAGATTATAAAAAGGGCATAATCAGCAGTTTTGAATCAAGCGCCCACCACTTGGAACTTTCCAACATTCAAATCGTATAACACTATGACTCTCAATTCAATGCCTTCCTTATAGAATGGTTCAAGAAGAAAGCAATTGGCCAAACAGCTATGAGCTACTCATGCAGGACAATGCCCTTTCCCACTCACCACAGTATTCCATAGTTTGACTGGCTAACAGGCTTGAATGGTGATCACCTAACTTACACCTCATTGATAATTAATGGCACTTGTGTCAAATTTACCACGGTGGCAAACGGCACACTTTTGAAAGCATCTAGAAGGCTGTCCTAGCTGCCTCACCTAATATAGGATGTGATTTAAAAAAATAAATAAATAAATAATAAAAAAACCTTAGCTAGGTCAATAAATAGGATTCATGATTCATGACAGACATTAAAAAGCAAAGAGGCTATAATGGGCATTAAACTGACTGTACCGAATGGCCTCATTTATTATATGAAAGATATTATATTGTTTTGTAAATAGATTTAGTAATTAATGTGGTTTTGTTTCTCTTCATGGTAAATGAAAAGCATTTAAGCATCCACTTAGACTGTAATTGCCTAATCTTCAGGAACAGTACTTACCTAATATTTTGTACACAGGATATAACTAATCAGAGTACCCAGAGGAAATCTTTGCAGACACACATAATACACACAAACAGATGAGGATGGGATTCAAGCAACAATGTGTAGCGGGGTAAAGCATTACGCCTGGTATGGAGAAGGTGACCTGGAGCCCCATAACATAAGCATTAAGGAGTACTTCTGTGTTCCTCAATGTCCACCCCCTAGCGCCCTTTTCATTTTTTTTCTTGCCCTGAGTACTCGAATCTGTAGTTTAAACTTTGATGGAATGACAGAAGCAGGTGACAGTAGGCTGATTTGTCCCAGCTACCACTGGCACCATGATTACCATTGAAAAGGTCAGAGTTTACCCTAGGGTAACATTTATGAATTGGCTAACAAGGTTATTATCAGAGTTTTGGCATGATGCTTAAACAGAAAATCACATTTTTCTTTACACTCTTCTTAATAAATCAGTCTTATGAGGCATGTCCTCTCCTTCCTAGCTAACAGTCTACCCTTATATAGTCTTTCATTTTAACTAAATATTACACTTTTTAAATAACTATTCATAAATTCATCAAGTGCTTAATTACTATATTTTTTTAATTTAAGCACATATGAACCCCTTTACAAGCCATACTCCACGACTCACTCAGTCTTTGCTTATATTTTCTTTGTATAACCCACTGTGAGTCTCAAAACTGCATACTTCAGTAAGCTTAGCTTACTTAAACTTATTTTGAGTGCGTAAATGAATGCACTTACGCACTCAAATAGCAAGTTTAAGTACTGACGCATGTTATTTCAGACTCAGTTATACTTACTAGTCATAGTGATGTAGTAATGATGTAGACAGACTTGGTTGCTAAAAACGTACCATACCCTATAGAGTGTCCTTTTAGATGAGCCAGATTATGGATTGGTGCCCACTAGGGTCTGACAGTGTTGACCCTTGATGTTACAGTCCAGGTACAGTCCACAGGTGTGCCCTCAGGCAATCCACCCAGGTAAACAATGATCAGGAGAAGAGAGCAGTAGCAGGACTCATTCTGATGGCACTTCTGCATTTGCATGTGGATTTAGCAGCTGGATTCTCCACTTTCTTTACTCCATTTTCTGACACTACTGACATTAGCCATCGTCTAGCATACCATTAGCTCGCTTCCCTTTACTGCATGTGCCAGACGCACAGTGATGTCCTAGGGGCTACACCCATTGTACACGCTGCCATCTGTACTTGGCTGAGGTAAAGTTCCAGCAAACCAGTCCCACTATACAAGGGAAACTTCAGAGTGATCCTCTAGGGCAGGGGTGTCAAATTCCAGTCCTGGGGGGCCGGAGCCCTATGTAGCATAGTTCTTTCTCTCTTGCGCCACAAATGATTCAGCTCAAGAGCTGTGTGGTAATTAGCACAAGGTGTTGAATCCGGTGTGTTAAATGAGGGGAAACCCAAAAATATGCAGGGCTCCGGCCCCCCAGGGCGGGAGTTTGACACCCGTGTTCTAGGGGCTCCCGTCAACCAGCGTGCAGGACTGTGTGGAGTCAGTCTCTTTCAGCGTTGCACTATTTCTTGTCAAGGGACACAAATGTGGCAAACCATGGATCCATATCAGAACCAGACGCTATATTGGGCCAAACGACGCAACATTATTTTTAAAACACATTCCCAGAATATGGTTAGACCGGCAGGTCATCAACATCATCACCATAACATCACACATAAAAGCATTAGACTGTTTGTAGAGCTGTGAAAACAAGCAGGATTGAGGAGGAACCTGATGGGAGTCAATTAGTAGATGATTATTGGGGCTGAGGGTTTTAAACTCAGAAACTCCACAACAGTTCTGCACTGTTTTCTTAATGTCCAAAAAATTGCAGGCTTCAATTTTTCCAATACCCTTTACTCTTTAAATGACAGGCTGCGGTGGAAGAGAATTGCTTAAAATTGAAACATGAAAACTTGGTGCTACAAGACAGACATAAACAAGAGAGACATCTTTTCACACCTACATTATAAAGTTTTACAAAAGATCGAATTTTATTTACAAAGTCCAAAGTGTAATGCTTCATACATAGTTTGCAAAAATTTAATAACCAGCTGTTGTAATACATTCAAGCAATGGTGCAGATTAAAATTTATGGAAAGTGGCTGACATAACACTTCAGAAATGGAGCGCTTCATTTCTTATTTTCAGAGCTGCTGATAATTCAAGAGCTTTAAGCGTAATGCAAAGTCAAAATATGGTCCCTTCAACCTCAAACCTATGCATAAATCAACAAACAAATCTGCTATTTCACTAGCAGAGGTACTGCAATTAAAGGCATTTGCATTTACTTGTGCATAACAGCTCTAAATAAAAAAAGTCAGCAAAGTAAACAAGTCACAGTGTATGAGAGATCATGTGCATGACGTGTAAACAGAGTTCTCAAGTGTGATCTTTCTCAAAAAAAAAACTAGCTCCTAATGTCAACTTCCATAAAAATAAGTTTTGATTTAATCGTGTGGTACACTTCAAAAACACTACTGACCTTCGAGGATAAAACATAAGACATATGGTCCTCAACCATCCAAATAGCATTAGTATGGGCCACAGCACAAAGACATGTACACACAGTAAGAGATGATTTCTGTCACAGGTAGCGCAGGGCACAGGGCTGACATATACCCTGCACAGCACAGCAAGGCAGGGCACATACATGCACAAACGCACACTTGAAATTATACATTATGGGCAGTTTAGATGCCAGTTAAGCTTCGCTTTGGACTACAGGAGGAAACCCGCACAAAACAGGGAAAGACATACTATCCCTATATTCACACTAATTCAGCTGACACATTCCATTAACTCAGTTACATGGTCAATTTTCCTCAACACTAAAATAAAGTCATTTTCCAGATATGATGACAAACATGTGCCTTGACGTTTCTGTTATAGAAAAGCATTAATTTTTCAAAAAGGCCCAAGTCCAATTTTACAGGCCAGTTTTAGGTTTGACTTCATATTGGTTTGTACATTTTTTTTAGAATTCGCCATGAATTTTCCAATTATATATACTGCTTCAGTGACATTTACAATTATTTTTAAAAATCTTTAATTTATATTCTCAGATTTAATATAGATACACGGTCTATCGAGTATGTAAATAAAACAAAATAATTAAGTTCATAATGTCCTTTAATTTCACGCCTTTAATGATACTGACATCCTAGGTCAAATTTTACTGGAAGAAGAGGCTGCTGAAACACATGGTCATGTACATGGTATCATTACATACTATAAACTACAAACTTTGCTTTAAATTGTGTCATTGGTGTCAGATGATTTTATGTCTTTGTAAAATCTATTTCTAACAAAAAAGTATTTAATAGTATAATATATTGATTTTAGTGTGATTAATGATGAATAGGCCAAGATGCTATTGAAAAATGGGAAAAAAAAATTGTAAAATGCATCTTTTATGGAAGTTTGCCATTAATGTTACAGTACATTTCCTGCTTGTAACACCATAACTGAAAATGAAGTCTAAAGCTAAGTTCACACTACATGATTTTCCGCTTGCTAAGATCTGAAGCGAATCAGTGTGCGATCGGCACTCGATCGTTATGTGTGAAGTGTTCAAAAGCGCGACCCAATGGAGTCACTGATGCATCGCAGATGGTTGCCAGATATCTAGCATGTTAAATATCTGGACTTGTCAGCGACTCCAAATCCTGTTGGTGTGAAAAGCATCAGAGCTACAGCCAATGAGAGTGGAAGTCATGGAGTGAGACGAAACCCAAGGAGTCTAAATAGATGTTAAAAAGGTGTAAAAAAAAATAAAAATTAATTTTGTTTAGAAACTAATTTTAATGTTCGGGTGTATGTGTGTGTACATATTGCTAATGACCCAAGGTAGAAATGATTATTATTATTATGTGATGGGTTAACCAAGAAAACACTTCATAACAAATGTTAAATTATAACTGGTTGAGGCAATATAACAGAAAGGGAAGTCTGGATGACATAACTGCTCACTCAGCCCATTAAGCCATATGACAGTCCAGGGAGCAGAAACATAAGGGGCTAGCAAAAGGGATGGGCCAGCTGCACCTGCCAGCCAAACAGGAAACTGACATACAGAAGGGGGCAGGAGAGGGGCAGATCCAGACAAATCTCCCCCTGCTCTATCCATTTTCATCCTGTATATCATGGTACCGACAATGGCACGTGCCTTCCGCAAAGACACAGACAGGCATTCTCTGGAATTAAGGTAAAAGATACAGTACAGTGGATATTGTACAAGTACATAGGGGTGGGTGGTATGGAAAAAATATCATAATTTTTTCAAGGCAGGATCATGATCCATGATCTTATCGTGATTCTTTTTCATGTTGGTTTTCCAAGTTACTAAACAATACAACCAAGCTAGTACCCTTATTTAAAAAATCAGCCCCATAAGACAACAAAACCTAAAAGAAAAAATAACAACATACTCTTTTGGATGTTTTGTTTCGTGGTGCTTAAAAAGTGCATTGTGTTAACATCCAACTTGTCTTACCTTTGCGAATTTTGCAAATAACTGGTTACACCGTGTTGGTTTTCAAAAAAGCAAACAAGTTCCATTAGCATTGTTGAATTCCGTTTAGAGATTAACTCCACCACCTCATCCATGCTGCTATGTTTCCAAATAGAGAATGTGTTACATGTTGTGCATTGCACTTTGGGCTGACGACACTGAAGGGAGAGGGTAGGAAATCCAAAGTATTGCGTGCTATAGCCAGTTAATTATTTTTATTTTTTATTTATCCTTTATTTTACAAGGAAGGTTCCGTTGAAATACAATATCTCTTCTTCCAGGAAGTCCTGGCCAAGACGGCAGCAAATAAAGATAAGATCATATACATACACACAAAGATCATTAATATGAACACAAACAAATATTCAAACTCTCCAAAAATACATAGAATAAAATTTATTTACAGTATATGGAACAATGACACTGTTCACTGTTTTTTAAACACATTCAGAGAAGGCAAGGAGAAATTATTAGCAAGTATGAGCCATAAAATTGCAACTGACTGAATGTTCACTGTAGCAATATGCTAACTCTCTCTCCGTAAAGGCAGATTAATCGTTCACGTCTAATATCATCAAAAGGCTCACCCGTACCACCACGGAGCAGGTAAAGCAGCTCCTTTTATTCTTTTCTTGTAATTGTTCTTTGACTTTGGTAGTCACGTTCTGAAAAGTCGAATTCAGTAAAAGAAAGTGGCAGCTGTGTGGCAGCAACAAGACTCAAGAGTGTGTTCGGCACACAACTTAAAAATCGCGCAACGTGCACTGGAGTTGTCCTAGCTAAGCATAAGAATGATCATAATCTGTTTCTCGCTGGGCTATGGTTAGAAAGACACAGAGTAACTGTGACGACCGGTCGGCAGGGAGAGCAGTGAAGCAGGCAGGAGCCGTGAGCACAGTCGAAATGGGGTTTATTTGTACGGGACAGGACACACGGTAAACCACATCAATGACTGACCCGGGGATACGAACTCAGACATGGACTAATATACACAGGACAGGCTGAACTTAACAAGTAACAGGTGATTACAATCGGGAATTAACACGAGGTAACATGGTGGCCGTGGCACACAGGAGGATCGGATGAGCGGATGTCATGTACGTCATGACAGTAACTAAGTTTAGACAACTAATTTCATTTTTCAACCATGCACACTGCAAGTGATTTTTTTTCTTTCTTTCAGCAATAAATAAAAATTGCCTCTAATTTTTGTATAGTTAATTTAAAACCAAGGTCAAAACTGCCCTGAGAAACTGACTGAAAGGGGAACACCTGGCTGCATGTTTAAGAATATCAACAGGACCAGTACCAGAGACAATGCCATCTTTGCACACAATAAAGAATGTTATTCTTTTTATTTTTTACTTTGTCTTCCTATATGGGTTTTGGGGGTTTGATCTGTAAAATATGAAAAATTAAAAAATTAAATAAGATTAACAGAAATACTTAATAAATTAAAATATAGTGTTAAAGGTTATATATATTTGATTTTTCTGACATATACTATATACCATTGGTCTTTCCACCAGCTACCACCACAAGTATATTTCAGACCTGTAGGAAACACTGCAGTTCAGAATTCAATAGAGAATGACCTTCAAATTCAATTCATAAAATTGGCTGAAAACAGGATGTAAAATCTCAGTTCAAATTAAAATATAAAGAAGTTGAATTAAAATGGAATTAATTGACATGTATTTACATAGGGTAGGTACAGCTGTAACATTTTAGCTTAGTATTTCAATTTGAATCAAAGCATGTTAACATAAACAGCATATACTGAATCTCACCCTCACCCCGCAATCACAAAAAATATGTTATATAACGTGTGATGTATAAGCTGCCTAACATAAATAAATAAATAAATCAATCAATCTTCAGACTCGTTGCGCTGTCTCTTGCCTGTATCCACTTTAGTCTCCGTAAAGGCTCTCCTGTCTGTGCAAGTGAGTTTATTTTTGCTTGCTGTTTTACCGTGATCCTTTTAAGGATAGCACAAGACAACAGTCTGCTAAAATCTGAACTATGCTGTCTGCCTCATGATCTCTTTGCCACTCGAGTGCCACAATATTTTATTTATTAGATCTACGGCATGGTTATAGGAACTATTTTTGCGTAGGCCCATAAATGGTTAAATAAACAAACAAACAAAATGACGTGCGGTTGCACTGCAAAATATCACGGCTGTGATTATTTTCGGCACTCGGCCTGCGGTGATATACTGAAAGACTGCACTCCTCTTCGTAAGTTATTGCTTAAATATAATTATTTATACTTTGCAAGAGCAAATGACATTCCTGTAATGTGTGATTGCATTGACTTTCTTTGAAATTAAATTAATAAAATTTTTCTTCCCTTCATTCAAACTGAACATCTTACAGGGTGTAACCAATTCAATTTAAATTCAAATTTGTTAATGGAATGAGGCACAATTCATAAATTCTGAACAAGCCTGGTACATGATGAGATAATCAGCCAAATCTGCTGTGTGTTTCATCACATCCTTTAAACTGGTAAAACTATGGAATATTATTTAGCACTATATAACGCAGAATATAAGTTTTATGATGTTATTAAAATTATGCCAAATATCCATGATGTAATCATCACAATGTAAACATCATAATGTAATCAACACAATGTAATCAGTTGAGTATGTATTTGCACCTTGTATTAGCCTATGAGTTATTGTTAGCTACTTTATGTTAGTCCTGAATCTATGAATATCCACTTTTATTAGCATAT
>JAODKF010000046.1:24579710-24600253 GCA_026779585.1 Mormyrus proboscirostris | reverse complement strand
CCCCCCCCCCCCCCCCCCCCCCCCCCCCCCCCCCCCCCCCCCCCCCCCCCCCCCCCCCCCCCCCCAAAAAAGAATAAGTAGTTAATTCCTTATATAGGATTGGTGAAATCAATCTAAGAAATTTTCTTTCCAGGTAGGTCTACTGAGACACTTACATTATATATCCAAGAGCAATGACTGAAAACTACTGTAAAGTGATAATGTTGTATAAAATCACACCATAGCTTTTCTTGAAACTAACATGAAAACAATGCTATTTACAAGTCCCCTTGGGCTAAGGAAATTAATAAGAATTAAATCATGTGTCACATATATAATAGAAAAATAATTAAAGTTGGGATTGAGAGTAGGTGGATGAAATTTTTTTTTTAAACCCTATAAAATTAAAAACTGCCTAGAAGCCTCGGGCGAAGCAGGAAGCAGAGGCCCAGAAGCCTCGAGCAGAGCCGGAGGCAGCGCCGAGTCAGCGGGTGTAGCTGTGGGCGGTGCCGGGACCTCGGCCACATGGGCCAAAGCGTTAACCGCTAAGACAGGCGGGACAGGCAGAGCCGGCGAGACTGGCGGAGTCTCAGCAGGAGCCGCCTCGGGGGAACCAGGAGGCATAACAGCAGCAGGGGCCACCTCAGGCGAAAAAAGAGCCTCAGAGGGCGACACAGCTGCAGGCATAGCAGGGAGTTCGGGCGGTGCTCCCATGAGCAAGGGCATGTCCTCTAGGAGGTTCCTGCTCACAAAGGCAATGTCACATAGTCCGGGGTCCTCACTGACTTCTGGCCGGTCTTGCCAGAACGTGACCTCCTCAAGCAGAGCGAGGCGTTGTTCCTCGAACTGTGGAGGTGCCTGGAGGAGAGCTGTCATTCTGTCGCGAATTCGTCTGACGGGCAGGGAAGCAGCAAAGTCGTAAAGTCAGGAACAGGGATTTATTGAAGAAAAACAGGCAGACAGTGACAAACATCAAACAAGTTCAATGACAGCTCTACCAGACAGACTCAGACGCAAACTAAAATACACGAGACTGGTAGGAACAGGTGAGTACGAATGGGAATTAACACGAAGTAAAAAAGGGGGCGTGGCATACAGGAGGATCGGACGAGCCAGGTGTGACACAGGGTTTACACAACACATATGACTTGTCCAGGTCATCCTTCCCAATCTGTCCGTAAAATCCAAAATGTGTCCAGATATCAGCTTTTAAAATGTTTGGGGCATTTTTAATCTTTCAGCCTCTGCTCTACTGGCGTGTATGTAGTGAGTGACGTCAGTTAGACGAGTTTCCACCACACGGATCAGCGCTGCACTCACATTAGGCACACAGTCACTACCGGGACTACTTTTTAATTAGAGTTTTTATGCCACATCCAGAAAATCACCTTTTATAGTAATACCATTATGATATAATCGACTATGTTCTGCCACTGCATCAATGCAGAATCATCCACTTCTGCATTGCGATGCATCGATTGTGTGATTAATTTCAACACCACTAATTACAATTATGATTCAGTTGTGCTTGAAGCATTTCAAGTGTGGGGACTGCTAGCCTTTGGACAGTTGCAATCAAATGTGCATCCTTTGAGTTGTCCTATTGTATTTTGTGCAGGATGTGCATGAAAATGAGGCTAAAGAACTAGAACAAGCAACCATGGCCATCATTATTGAGAAAGAGGTTCCCTTTCATCAACCCAAAGACATCAAGATTGTCATTGAAGGAATAACAGTCTTAAATGATTTGCCCTCCGTTGGAACAGCTTTTGCCATGTTCTTTGGATTGACATATGCACTCAGCCTCAAATATCCAAAAAAACTTGGATTCACTTTAGAGTTTGTATAGAAAATCCTGATGGCTCTTAATAGGAAAAAGATGTCTTAGAGTAGACAGTAGTCTACTTAAACTGACTTGTTTTGAAATACATATTATGACATTTATTTTACCAAGAACTTTTAAAAGAGTTTAATGTTTGGAGTCTGTGCATGACTTTTTCACTGCAGCACTTGCAAACACACTGCAGTATTGGTAGGCTGCAAGACTTACAGGTCAAAGCAGGCTCTGTGCTCAAAAAATGTGTAAAGCTGCCTTTTAAGAAATTGAATATTATTCTTTTAATTCAAGTTTTTAATTCAATTTTTAAGAAATTGAATTCTCAGGCGGTGTGTGAGTGTGCTCTGCGATGAGCTGGCCCCCTGTCCAGGGTTGTTCCCTGCCTCGAGCCTATTGCTTCCGGGATAGGCTCCAGACCCCCCATGACCCAATTGGATTAAGCGGGTTGGAAAATGGATGGATGGATGAATTCTCAAGCAATTCAGCAATTTTTAATGTACATGGATAAAATAAAATTTGTTCTAAAGTAATGTTTTGAGTACTCATTGATCAATATGCATTTAAAATATTTTTGATTTAGCTAAACATTTCAATAATGACAATGAATATTTTTTATCTGAGAATTCAAAATAATTCATTTGTGCAATTAAACATTTGGGTGTATATTAAATACGTTATTTACTTTGTCAATAAAGCCAACTTTTTTTTTTTTAATTTAGCATAACTTGAAATAGATTTCTCCACTTTAAAAAATTCCATGGATCTATTTTCAAACTCTAAAAATTAGCTCTCTAAATTGAATCAATGTATAATATGAATTGTGAATTCTTGCTTCAATTTTTTTCGGTGATTGGCCGATCAGTGTCACCTATTTCCGATTACGAACCGATCTTGTACATGCACAATAAATCATATGTGCAGTCGCACACACTTTCAGACACACAAAAATATCCGGAAATATATTTGGAAATTCTTAAGCGTGAGCCAACCGGACGCAAAATTCGCTATCTGCAGCAAGTGTGAGGACCAGGTACACCGTGGGGGAACCAATACAAAGACATTAAACACAACAAATTTAATTATACATTTAAAAACACATCACCCCAGTGAAAACACTCAGTTTGAACAAGCTAACAAAGTGAAAGCTGTTAGCAAAGTATGTTCGAAGCCATCTACGAGGCAGCAGTCTGTGCTATCTTTCGTTGGTATAAGCAATGAAAAGAGCAAAGAAATTATGAGGAAAATTATAGAATTCATGGCACTGGATGATCAACTGTTTTCTGTGGCTGAGGATAGAGGCTTCAGAAATGTGATAAATTACCTCAGCCCAAAATATAGGATACTGAGTAGGCGTCGAGCTGCCGGAGTTGTTTTATGTAGTGTCATGTCTCACACGTTTACTTGCTACACCTATTATTATTTTAAAGAATATATTAATGTTTAGTTGTAGTTGGGGTTTTATTTATTTGTTTTAGTTTAATTTTTTGGAATTTGCAAAGTTTAATAAGAGTTTGTTATGAAAATATAGTTTTGTGGTGAAGTAAATGTAATTTTTGTATACATTTGCTGTACTCAGGGCAAAAATCAGTATTGGGAAAAACAGTATCGGCTGATCGCACATACCGAAAAAAAAAAACGGTAATCGGGATTGGCCAAGAAAATTATAATCGGTGCATCGCTACTTCACAACTAAAACAATAACACACACACAAGTTTGTCTCTCGGCATACGTTTCTCCTTCTAACCTTTATGATTTGTTTGTCTAACATTATGCTACACTGTCACTCACCAGCAACTTCAGATCTTTACACAAGGATGCTGCATGCTTTTTAGCTCACGGACATTGAGAATTACTGTTTGGGTATCAGAATTCAGCACCAAAAACGTATTTTTTAATCCTCAAAAGGATCAGAGCATTTCGGTCAGCAACTGATTTACTCAGTGATTAAAATCACCCAAACCACTGAACTCCACTGTGCTTCACAGCTGGGAAGATGTTTTGTTGTTGGTACAGTATGCAGTGTCTGGTTTTCTTCAAACGTAACACTATGCACTATGTACAACTTTTGCCTGATATGTCCACAAAACACTGTTGTGATACTGTGTGGAACATCCAGGTGGTCTTTTGCTCACTTGAGATCAGCAGTAATGTTTTTTTGGAGCACAATAGATTCCTCTGTGGTATTCTCCCATGAACACTACTATTGTTCAGTGTTTGTACTGTGGTAGACTCAGGAACGCAGAGATTGTCAAGTGCAATCTATTCCAAGCAGCACAAGGCAAAATGCAGGGATACAGGATGCCACTCTATTGTAGGTCACGTACTGTAAGACACTATAAACCTAACTGCATGAATCTAGATAAACCCCAAAAGACCAAGCATCCAGTGTGAGGCAACGCTCCCCACACAGCCACCCCAACGCAAATAGGAATGGTTTTCCATAGCAGCTATGAAACCAGTCAATTCAATTCAAACATAATTCTGTGTTCTATGATTTATGGCATATTTAAATTACTTTTACATTTAGAATTTTTACAAACCCACAGTCCAGTGTGACTGCAAAATTTGAATCAGATAATTTTCACTAAATGTGCAAACAATCCATTAAGGAAAGAAAAAAATCTCTGCATATTTAAGATACTACTATAAAGTTTCACAGAAATTATGAAAATAGCAATATTAAAAATAATCTTACTGTGCTGGCAGTGAACCCCATTGAAGCCTGATGGACACGTGCAGACATATCCAATGAAGGTGTCACCTCTGTAGGTCTCGCTAATTACACACACTCCTCCATTATGACATGGATTTGGCTGGCAAGGCCCTAAAATGGCGAGAAAAAGAATGGGTTTAAACAAAGATTTCTCTCAAAAACTGCTTCTAGAATATTATTTATATAGTAAAACCGAAACTTGGCACAATTATATGCAACCCATGAACAAGGCACCATGCTAATGTAGGAAAATAAAGATAGAGTTTACGAGTTTACGAGTGGTATGGTCTCCTCCAGCTCATATCAGCTAACAATAAACTGAATCAAAATAAAAATTAAATCTACACATTTACAATGCAACTCCAGCTTACTGGATGATAGTTGCACAAACCATTTGTGTTAAAAAATGTTTCTTTATAATTAAACATAACTGAATCTAACTAAAAGAAATGTTTTTGCGCGTCTAAGATAGACGCGCAAAGGTAGGAGGTGGACAAAATTCTCTTTGAAATTGAAAATATTATTATATCCATCCATCCACCCACCCATCCATCTTTTCATTACATAAAAACAGAAAATCAAGGAAATTTCCAACTTTTCTATTATTTTACAATGGGTAGTCAAATGTAAAATTAAATATTACTATACTTCTCCATCTTTGCTTGGGTAACTGTAACCTTAAAATTGTAAAATAATGTTCATAATAAGCACTGTTTTGTTGTTCAAAAGAGATTAAAACATGCATGCATTATGCATTAACAACTACAATGCAAAAAATAAACACCAAAGTGTATGTGCTGGTATGAACTGTAATGAAGTGAAAATTGGCAGGAAGGATCTGTTCTTCCACAGGATATTCAAATCACATGCCACCATGCTAATAGAGTGGACCATGTTATGAACACGCACACTATTCCCAGACAAACAGAACCCCTCAATGTCAAGAGCAAGGTCCTAGGGATGTACAGTTCTTTGGGCTAGCGCTCATCCATTTGAAAAATAGGGGATGAGTAATTGATTTTAATCATGTCACATAGCTTGACTAGTCAACCACTGGCTATGCCTTCTGCTCTTACACATATGCGCTGCAAGTTGATAGGAACAATTTACACCCTGAAACTTGATTATTGTATCCTGCCACGTGTAGTTCCTGTTAGAAGATTTTTAGAGAAGCTGGTTCCTCGCTCAGCAGGTCATTCAGTAGCACTTCCGCAGACAATCAGTCTGTATATTTACCTTTGCAGTTCAGATTAAGGCATAAATACAATTTAAATCAGAACACCGTAAATGCCTGTTGCATGGATTTCTTGACTTCAAGCAAGGTACTCATACTTTTTACTATGAATTTTGTAATTTATATTTCACAGTATAATACACATAGCATATTTCACAAATTTCACATGCACAATGGTGAACACAGTCAAGGTTAATTTGCATCAATCAGAAAACAGCACATCTATTAATTTCAAGTGCCACACTCAAACCAGAACTGTAAGTATAGCAGTCAATTGCAAAAGAAAATCAAAAAGCTTTTCAGTTACATGATAGTATTGTCGGAAAATGGGACATTAAATGTTTAATTTTAAGTCTCTGTTGTTCCTTTGTTTTGATTGAAATTTCTTAGTAGTGGGTGCGCACGTATGCCTTGACTGCCGCTTTGAAAAGTTTAATTTATTGTTCACTCATCAATTGTGGGACCATTTTTAAAAAAAAACCTTTATGAGAGGTCAGTGTTGTCACTGTAATTGGAATGTATAGGTATTTATTCTTAATTCTACAGCAAGTAACAGGGCTGTACGGTGAACGCAATGCTGTCATTCCGACTGCCCCTTTCTCCAGTTCTTCTAAAGTATCCTGCATAGCCACGTCCCTCCAAAGAACAAACAGGTATAGAACCTGGACTGATGACAGCATTGATGCATGGATGGATATCCTGCCTATAACAAAATTAAGATGCCTACAGTATAACAACTCCGTTAGGTTGCCCATAACAATCTGCTATGGCTTATATGGCATAAACAGTGAACTTGAAAACTGAACAGATGCTACACAAATCTGGGCTTTGTGCATAATTATAGCCTTGCATAATAAATTAATTAATAAATGAACAAATCCTCACTTCTATATTTGGCAGTGTACACCTGCACATTACCCAGGGAACACTGTGCCATAATCATCCTAAGGCAAACCTGGGCAAAAGCCAGTATGCAAGGCATTTCAAGGCCCATATGATCAAGTTTTATATTTAAGTTCCATCAACAATCACAAAAACACCTGCTACTTCCTCACCGGCACATGAAAATGAGCCTTTCCAAAATAGGAACTCTTATATTGTAGCTTCCATGGGACTTGCTGACATAGTAAAGCACAGATTTAGTTCTTGCTAACATAGTAACATAATGAAGCTCAAATTTTGCCACATAAAATAATTGCCCAGGCCAGTCCTGTGGGGTTGCTTTCCTGCCGCTTGGAAGCTTTGTGAATAGAAAAGGAAAATTACAAAATACAAAAAAGGGACCTGCAGGAAAACTAGGACTACCAAGAAAAATGTTGTCCAGTAGTACTAATTAAAACTAATCAAAATGCACATCCTAAATCACAATGGAGTTGTTTAACACCTGAATATTCCACCTGTGATGATCATGCCACTTCCTTCCAACAATATCTAATCTATAATGGATCTGTAACTTACTTGCAATTATCATATGCCTTGAATGGCATAAGACTTGCTAGTTATTACCCATTTGTGTCAAAAGTAACGTCAAATTTTCTAATGTTAAAAATCAGTCGAAGCTCTGATTGAAGCTACTACAAAGTTTTCCAAAGATTCTACAAAACAAATACTGAAAAACAATTAAGAATGTACATGATAAATATGGGGAGGTGAACAGTTACTAGGTCTAGAAATATAACCCACCTGCTTCACTAGGATCCTCACCATCAGCTGCTGTAGAACAATGAAAGAGAAACTTTGTCAGCTGTGGCTGCATCATGCAGTTATAATAGTTTTATAATAACCAGCAGTAAACATAACAAAACATTCATACAATTAATATAAAAAAACTTTTTTCTTCTCGAAATTGATGTAAAGCATATTCACAAGTACTCTAAATTCTATTTTTTGTCTAACATGCTTTTTAAACTTGCATGTTAACATAATAGCTTTATTACTAGAAATGAAAAAATATGATGTTGTCTATACATGATTTAGATCAGCTGAAGACTTTAATATTACAAAATTGGCTACAGTTGGTAAGAAGGTTGTTATTCTTATGCAAGTTCATGGAATTTTAAAGATAGCCATTTTGCATCTAATAAACAATAAAATATACTTGGGAAATCCCACAGGAGAAATCCTATAGACCCCCAATTCATAAAAATATTGCCATTGTTGTTCCAACAATATGGTTTTACTTCAGGTCATGCAAATTCTAACTGAAGTGTAAAGAATATGTTTAGTCTGCCTTGTTTGTTAAAATGTATGTTTCATTCTGTTCATGTAATTAATGATGTCCTCATCCGAATGATACAGTATGTACTGCCAGACAAAGGTTTTTGGACAATTGGACTCTATGGTTTATTTCAGGTTAAGTACTATAAGTGAAACGTACCACAGTAAAAAAAAAAAAAAATCAAATTATATTAAACAAATGAAAAACAACAATTATTTACAATGGTTGAACAAACTCTAAGCATTATATTAAAGAATGAAGATTTGTTTTTCCACTTGACTTTAAGAGTCCTGGAGAAGTGTCCACAAATGACCTGCACCAGCCGGTCATTATAGTTCAAATATTATTAGAGTGTCAACAATGAGCACAAAAATAGCCCTAAAGAGGCAACATTTATTTGGGAACAAGAGGGAAAAATGGACACAGAACTTGGTCACTTACTTGCCAGCTGAGTGTGGATAGAAAGCATAAGAAATCTGGGTACAATAAGACTCACTTTTTCCACTTGTAAATGGTAGTAACTCATAAATAAAAAAGAAAACAGTGTTATAATTTGTTTAAAAATGTCTATTAATAATTTACAAAGTGTAACAACCTAATTAATAACCAGATTATAAAGCAGGGTTATTCAAATCACGGTCCTTGAGGTCCGAGCACTGCTGGTTTTTCAGCCTTCCTTTTCCTGTCAGGTGTGAAGCCTCTGACCAATCAGAATCAGTAATTATTAAACTAACCACCTGGGAGAACTGAAAACAAGGCCTGGATTTGAAAGTGAGGTCCAGATTTGAAGAACTCTGTTATAAACCATTCATAAACCCTTTATATGGGAAGCCTTATTGTAAAGTGGCACCGGAATATGTTTACCTCGGGATCACCCTGTTCTTCTCCCCAGCATCAGCTTTAAACTACACTGGGAAAGACAACCCCCCCCCCCTTCCTCACTCCTCCCACCTCCCACAGTCGGGACAATTAGCGGCCACCAGCTGCCTCTTGTCAGCGTCCCTTTAAGGTGGTTTACAGAAACCATGGTTGCTGTCTGCCTGCGTGGTGCTGATTGGTGACTGCTGCATGGCAGATCCCTGGTAGGTCATCACACCAAATATATATTTATATATTTAATGAGGAGAGATGGTCAGCTTACAAATATCACTTTCCGAATACATTATCTTGATCACACTGCATCAGTTAATGTCTAATGATGACAATGGATTCGAATATGGGTTCACTTTTGGCCACCCAGCTAAACATTCCCTCTGGAGACAGTCTAGGATACTTTTGGATCCTTCATTTCAGGACAAGCAGCTCCAGAAATGCATTTGTAACATTGAAGCTTTTTATTTTTGCTGATGTTATTTGATGATGTTTTCAACAGTAACGTTACTCCACAAATCCACACTTCTGCATGTTTATTTGGAATACAGCATTATAATATATGTCCAAATATAGATTATGAACACAGGAAAAGAGAATCAAACATTTCTCTGTAAAATAAATAGAATTATTGTGTTGGACGCCAATAATTTTGTCCGTAAAAGTGATGCCTGCCATATCAACTTGTTTTCTAAATGTTTTCTTCAATTTCTACATAATCGCTGGCTTAGAACTCATGAATGATATATGACTAAATTAGCAGGAAAGGAACAGAACAAAAACATAAATTTGATACTAACATCTACATTAACAATGATGCAATATTGTATATTATAATCTACCATTTATCACAAAATGATACTGTGAACAGAGTAAAAACTATGAAGGGAAAAAGTTACTATCTAACAATAAAGGCATAATGATAATAGGTGGTTCATAATACTGTAAGTATGCTGCTTAGGGCTGCAACTTCCAATTATTTTATAATTGAGTATTCTATCCATTATTTGTATGATTAATCAGGTAATCGAATAAAAAAAGTATTGGCAACACTACTTGAAGCAGTCTAAATAAGGGTGACACGTAACTGTCATAAGAATGACATGACACATGTCATGCACATTAATGACACTATCACTGATAAAAATCACTGATTTTTATGACTATTGTCATAATGTGTCATTCGGTTTTTGCAACTGAATGACACATTATGACAACAGTCATAAACATCAATAATGTGTCATTAATGTGCATGACATGTGTCATGTCATTCTTATGATGGTTACATGTCACCCTTATGTAGACTGCTTCAAGTAAAGTGTTACCAAAGTTTTTTGTTTATATGTGAGAATAAATAAAAGAATCATGTCATGAAAACCAAATTTTTACTGCAGATTTGCAAATTTAATCAAAACAAAAGATTTTTTAAAAAGTGTACTCCACTCTTATAAATGTTATAATATTTGTTTAGTCTTTTTCAATAGAGAAAATTGGCAGTGCTCAGGTTAAAACCAGGTCAGCTAAAGTCAATAAGTATTTTAGGATGCATTATTAAAATGTGCAGAGAAAATATTACCCAGCCCAAAACCTGAAGTTTATTGCACATCTCTGCCATTCACACGACAGCCCAGAATGTACAAAAATCACATACTCAAACTATATTTTGAAATATGGCAATATACACTATAATCAGTAATCTGTTTGCTGGTAATCTGATGATGCTAGCATAATTAGCTCCTAACAGTTAGATCCCCTAGTTTATGGAGAGACTGTATTCCACAATATTGTAAGATATTCATATTTTTACCATGCCATTGCTAGTGGACAGAGTGAGAATTTTGCTGAATGGGCAGTCTAGAACCTTTTAATGAACGCTCAGAGCAAATTTTAAAGTCAGTAAACTCATCTGGTTACAGTGGCTTTATAACGACACAAAATTAAGTTTTCTGTGATGCATATACTGCTCTGGAAAAAATTACGAGACCACAGATGAAATTCAGTTTCATTTATTTCTCAATGGGTATGTGCCTGTATAAAACATACATCTTTTTGCAAACTCCAGCCTGGCTCTTCGCTGCTTCTCAGTGAAGAAAGGCTTCTTCCTTCCTTTATGGGTCTGCAGTCCTGCTTCTAGGAGCCTGTTATGAATTGCTCAATACACCACTTAATGTTTCCTATATTTGCAGTCATCCTTCAACTTCAACGAGGCACTATTAGATAAGTTGATGGTGATCTCTGGCATAAGAAAGTTGCTTCTGCCCATTACCTTGCTAGCTTTTGGCTATTGTCAGTGTCTCCTGCTTCACCTTGTTCTTGTGTACTTCTGTCTTAGAAACTTTTTGAGCCTGGAAGCAGCCTGCCTCAGAGTGAAGAACGTGGATTAAACAAGGATTTTAAAAAGCTGATTTTAAGCCAATATATAGAATGGTCTCTTATTTTTTCCAGAGCTGTAATTAGCACTACCTGATTCTCTCAGCCACCTTTCAAATAGAAGTTAATAACTTGATAAAACACTTGAATGGAATGAAATGAAGAAAAAGGTGGTAGAAAATGGCAGAAACTATGAAAAGTTTGGGAGCATTTCAACTCAATCTCAAGCTGCAGTTGAATCTCAAGCAGTTTCTACAGTTTTGTACCACTCCTCTCTTCCTGAAGTTCATCGCCATGATTTTACATGAGCTCTGCCTGCACTCTCTATGACAATCCCAATCATTCTCATCTTTGCTGTTGGACTCACTCTTAGCCCATCTGGCAAGAAATTAAAAAATAGCACTTTACCAAATATCACATAATTTAAACTCAACATTTAAAAACTGCACTGTTTCATAAACAAAGTATGTCAAACTACTGTATATGCGTTTATTACTTATTTGCATTTATACGGTTTTTTGTTATATATTGGCTGAGGTTTAAATATATAGCTTCTGCCTTGGGTAGATGATTGATGAATTATTGTAATGGTCATGGGGGGGGCAAAAAACAGAGAAACATGAGGCACAAAGGGAGAAGAGGCATGAAGCAGATTTTATCATGTTACAGCCAGTACTCACTTGGCATGGTTTGAAACTTATGAACCGTTTATTTCTGGAACTTCATTACAAAATAAATTGAATTTATATTTAGTTTAGACAGATGACAGTTAAGAAGCGTGTGCTCATCTGAAAACTGTGCTTCACCCAAACAGAAATACAGTGGGACCCCTGTATCCACTATTTCAGTAACCTCAATAACAGTTACCCATGGTTTACCACCATCAGATTAAAAAAAAAAAACAGGAAAATTCTAGAAATAAACGGTTCATAAGTTTCAAACCATGCCAAGTGAATACAGGCTGTAATATGGTAGATTCTGCCTCATGCCTCTTCTCCCTTTGTCCCTAAACTCATGCTTCTCAGCAGAACTCCTATCCAATCTGCCTCTAGTGTTTTTGCTAATCACATTCATAGCCCTGTTATTGCAGTGTACGTGTCATAAAATATATAAAAAGCGTGATTTTCATTGCTCTGTCAACCCTTGATACATATTTTTTCATTGCTTGCCTCTTGAGAATTATGCTATAATGACAGAATCCCTTTCACTCGAGAGTATACTACTGTACAGTACTGTATAATGTACAATATACTTTTTATTGTATTTAACGTTGGTATTGCATTACTGTCCATAATTTATCAAATGAACCCTTGCCATATTCACACAAAACCATGTACGGCACGGATCACACCGGCTGTGTGGCGTGTGGATCCTGGCTGTGGCCCAGACCTGCGTGTTTGTCCACATTGTCCACGCTGCTGCTGCAGCACCGCTACTACAAGCCAAATAGAATGTTTCACTTCATTACAAAAAAAATTTCATTTATATTTAGTTTAGACAGGCAACGGTTAAGAAGCGTGAGCTCATCTGAAAACTCTGCTTCACCTACTGTTACTAACTGCATATAATTTTAGCCTACATCTGAATTTTCTGCTACTCACGTAGCCTCCAATAACCTGCAATTGTAAAATGATTAAAATAATTAATATTTACATTTTTTCAAGTCTATGATATGTAGCCTAGACACTGAAACTAGGATGATAGGTGTCACTTATGCAATTTTGCTGGTATGATGTCAGAATTAATATGAACACATCTTTTAACCATCTAATTCTGCTGAGAACCGCTTACCACACACATGAAAATTAGACGCCACTCCAACATTCTAGATGACAAGTTGCTGCCACGAGGTGTGAACCACACCTGAGATGCGTGTCTCACACAGGCACTGTGGCTGCTGTAACTTGTTAACATAAGCCTTGAAATGAAATGAATACTTTCCACAGCTACAACACACACGCCATGCAGCCAGTGTGTCAAATAGATGAGATTTATAGATGAGGTTTGTGGATGGTCCGCCAGTATCCGAAATTTCAGCCATCCATGGTAGGTCTTGGAACATGTCACCCCCAGATACAGGAGGACTACTGTATACATCAGGTAATCACAGTTAATGGGTCAGTCACATTGAATTATGCAAGACAATGCAGAAATAGTCGTCGTATCAAATGTACTTATGGCAGTTTAAAACATTTTGCAAATTCCAAAATGTCAATATTGCTGCTAATTTAGCTACCACTTTTTCTTGTTAGACAATAAATAGCCTATTTTCAAATTAAATGCATATTTGTTGATTGCAATGATTTGTCAGCAAGTCACAATAAATTTGTAGCCAACATTGCACTTGCCTGTTTAAGCAATTATAAGGGTTAAACTTGCGGCAAAATAAAATTGTTCTTTGAACTTTAAGTGAAAGATCATGTGCCACTGCTAATTTTCTTTATTAACATCTGACGTGGCTGATAATCCTTTTATCTAGCAACTATAATCTTCTTTTCACACAGACTGCCACAAACTATGTCTAATGAAAAGTCTGATCACGGGCTATAAATGGTTCAGCGGGCAGTGTGGTGTCCTGACACCTCCAACGTAATGGACTTGAGCTCTGTTTAAACACTCCATTTGAAATTACCATTCCACACTCACTCCCCTTTTGTAGCTAGTTAGTATCGTGACCAGGAGTTTATCTGCATGCATGAACCCACTGGCAAGAAGAAAAAAGGTCTTGCATTGAGCGTGGGGCTGTGGGGTGACATTTCTCTCTGATTTGTTGAGTATCTCGATGGCTCAGCTGCAAGGAAAGTCAGGCTGCAGCACACGAAAACTGAACTTGCTTGACATAATTATGTACAAAACCTTATTTATTAATTGAAGGTGCCAGAATGCCATCCAAATCATTCCAGCAAACATTAATCCCTTTCTCCAGGCCCCTGACCAGGATAAGCAGTTAAATGGATATATAAATCAGTTTATACATGCCATCTTCTCAATGCATTCACACTATTTAATTTTCTAAACTGACAAACTTTAAAAAGGGGTTTTATACTGACTGGTGATTTACAGTGTTGAAATGGGTTATTTTTTATGACTTGGTGTACAATGTCTCTGTGTATCTATGTCTTCTTAGTTTATTTAGTGCACATAGTTTAGTGCACATATAATACTTGCCTAAATTGTCAGAGATGAGTGATTATCTGTGAGTGAGAGACATGCATTCCCCCAGCTTGCTGTGCTCCTGCATCGGATGGTTATGGATTTTTTGCCTCCAAACTGTGTGCTTTTGTCCCAGTTTGTCATTTTTTTCAACAAGAATAATAAATGCCTTCATGAAAAGACACGCTATAACAAATATCCCTGTTATCCTGATACTATCAGCATATTAGGTGACAATATCAGACACTGTATCTGTAGTATAACTAGGAATACCCATTTTAATTAGAAATTATAAAGAAAACAAAAACTTGTATAATTTTTTATAGGTCATATAGCTAGAGTACAAGTGCAGGGTTCCGCCAGTTCCGGCAGAATAAATTTCCATGACTTTTCCAGTATCACAGGAAAATTTTCCAAAACACACAAGTCTGCTTTGATTTGATGATCATGCAGTTTCAGATAGTAATTGTCCTGCCCCGATCGTCCGCTCCTTCCGTGTGCCACGCCCCCTCGTTAACTCCGTTTGGATTCCCTGTGTGATCAG
The DNA here is from genome assembly GCA_026779585.1 of Mormyrus proboscirostris. NCBI lineage: Eukaryota > Metazoa > Chordata > Actinopteri > Osteoglossiformes > Mormyridae > Mormyrus > Mormyrus proboscirostris. The sequence continues at coordinate 24,585,334 of JAODKF010000046.1, read as the reverse complement.
TTTTTCTCAGTCACTGTAATGTCACTGCGTGTTTTCCTGCCCCCCCTCCCCCTTTTTTTAATTATTATAAATATTCAACCCCGTGTTCCCCGATTCCCGATTTCCTGAATGCCACTCCTCTGCCTCCGCTCCGCGTCCAGCATACGGCATGACAGTAATACTACAATTTTCGGTACGATAATAGCCAATCTGCTTACCTAATAAACACAGAAGGTGGACAACTTTCGCCAATGTGCAAAATTATACGCACCTTATGATTGGTAGAGGCAAACGGAGTCAAACACGGGAAACTGATCAATAAAATTCAAATACGTGCAAAAAATTAAATCCATAAAAACCGTAATAGCGAGCAAAAAAGCAGCGATACGCGAAATCTGCGCGGAAACGGATGTTTACCAAGATAGTTAACTACTGACTTCCAGTCGTACATTTCTGTTAGCGCGTTGCGGAACGAAGCAGGAAACAAAAATGAGCAAGACTAGTTTCCAAGACTTTTGCATAACTTTTAACTTTTCCTATCTATCCAAGAATTCCAAAACTTATCCAGGGCCTGGAAAAATTATTAAAACATTTCAAAACTTTTCTAGGTTTTCCATGACCTCGGGTACCCTGAATTAGCTTGTCTTGTGTGATATTGTCAACAGGATGTCAGAAGGAGTAACTAAATATCCGAAAAGACATCTGCTATCTGTAACATAGATGCCATCTAAATATCATATGGGAGACAGAACACTATCCTACTGCTGACATTTGTTGTGATTACATTTGTGCTGGCAGCACTAACCACTAATATTAACTTAAGAGCAAGATCTTATATATATATATATAAACAGAATGGAAAAGTATACTATGCCATGTAAGGATAGGAGGTCAGCTGCAGAAGATAAGATTTCAAGCTTCTGGGAGAGTAAGGATAGGATACTTATGCCATTGATTGGGGCTTCCATATTCTCTGCTTATCCGCCTTCACAAAATTAGAAACCAACAAAATACTCACATACAAATGCTTCATCAGCTACCGGCATGAAGCAAGGGCCCCTGGTCTCACTTGCATCTGTTTGGCAGTCTTCCCCTGCAAAAATATAAGAAGAGATAAAACCCTTTTGTTACCACCATTAAATAAATGACAAGGGGCTCCTCATTTACCAAGGGACAGAATAGCATAAAATTAGGTTAACCTTCCTGGTGAAATATTTATGTTCCTAAAGATCAATACATTCATAATAAAAAATTTATGACGGCAAAAACCTATTTCAGCCCACAGTCCTGTACTAGAGAAGGAGTTGGAAGATGGATAGTTTCCTTTTGTGTTACTTTAAACATTGCTACCATTAAGAAGTGTATTGAGGACTTACAAATATATATAGTTTTCAGATATACATCCAGTTTGCATTAAGAATGTACATTCTTGAGAAATTACCTAAAAACGAGTCTTTGACGTGTCAAATGTGTAATAATGTAAAAGCAAACCCAAAACAGCCTCAGAAATAGTATGAATTTTTAGTTTTTATTTTTTGTACTAGTAATAGTACTTCAGAGGTTCTTTTCTTAAGTACTATACAAGATTTTAAAACGTGTCCATTACCATTGCTTTATATGCTGTACACAGCAACATTTAAATCGAAAACCACTGTGATCATTATGGCTTCTGGTCACAGAGGGGATAGGGGAAGGGGCGCAGCACACAACAGAACCACCGCAAGATCGGACATTAATTACATTTTCAGGCTTTTATTTCCAACAAATCCTATCTCTGAAAAGGAAAATTTTCCAACTGTTGCAAGATTTCTTCTTGCAGTACAGGTTTGCAATGTCTTGAACTTTTCTTTTTCTAATATTGTTTTATGTGATCAGTGTTTCCATAAAACATTTGAGAAAGGGGTACCTATGAAAATCACACAATGTAATTCTTCCAACTGTAAATACAATCAACACTGAACATTGTAGTATAATACTGTCCTGACAAAAGCTAAGTGCATAGAAAATACAAGTAGAAAGATTTATAAATAAATGCATTGTACAAAAAAACCCCTGAAAATTCCTGCATTTGTAAATATCTCACATAGTCATGACTGTTGACAACATTGAGACACAGTACAAGAATTTTTTAAGTGATATATTTACAGCCTAATATTATGAAAACTATGTCCAAGTAACCAATGTGTGACACAGATAAAATATTAAACACATGACAAAGAAAAAATCTGCAAAGAATGATATTCTTATGTATTAAAATATATGTGAGCTTTTCTTAAATACTGCTAATACTGCTACCAGTATAGCTCATGAGTTTATAAATGGCAGGAAACAGTCCCCAGCCATCTGGATATTTTCATATTTCTAATGCCAAAAGCTACATAAACCATAAATATTTCACTGAGAAAAAACCCCAAAAGCTGATCCTTTGCTAGTTCGGCTGAATCATCTTCAGCCCAAAGCTCAAGTTCATTGTACCATCTGCAGAAGCAGCATTAATACACACCACAATGGAATGTCTGGAGTGGTTAGTGGTCACGTAATGTCAGGAAACACGAAAGCCCTGCTTAATGTATCAGCATTAACGGTCTGGAGGCCTTTTTGCTAAAAATACTTCAGCATTTTGGAACACTTTAGCATAAAGAAAATTACATCTAAAGTGAAATCCAAAGGCATGGGATTCTATTATTTCACAGACATTATGTAAACTGTTAATGAAGCAATCCATGACTGAATAACAAACTTTGTAGATTAAATCTCAAGACACCCAAAGCTAACACTGTATGAAAACAAGGATTATACTGGTTTCCCCATAGCATCAGGTAGGTGTAGAAGAAATGAGACTTCAAATTCCATAAGTGGTATAATTACCATGCAGTGACTGGTTGACTGAATAAATTACTAATAGCCTGTGGTCCAGAGTGTTAATAAACTGCCCATTGAACCTGAAGGACATCCAGACAAAATTCCGCAGATAAAAATACAGTAACAAGCTAAAACGGAAATGCCAGAGCAGACAGCCTCAAATAATGTGTTGGCTGCCAATGTTCAAAGCATGCAAATTGATATAGAAAAAACTGTGAACATCAATCTAATCATTGTGTTTACTAACAAAAGTACATTTTTTGATTCTATGTTATTCAAGAAATATATTTCCATGGAAACAATTAACATTAGGAGTGCATGTCAAAATAATAAATAAATATAATAATTTAGAAAACTTATGCTCAGAAATTGCTCAAACATTGACTGTGAGACTAAATATCTGAAATATATGTAATTGAACATTGCAACTGAGCAATGAAAAAAGGGATATTTCATTTACCTAATACAAATCTGTTTCGTTGTTGGTAAATATCATTTTCCCTTATTTCCTACATTTCCTTTTGAAGGTAACTGAGTGTCAAATTCATTCAGAATTCATTCACAATATACTACATCTAAGCTAAGGCTGGAAATGTACTTTGTAGGACAAATGGCAGAACCTCTGCTATTGGCAAATTATGTAATCCTTGTAGCCTCACCTGAATGTGATCACTGACACCGACACACGTTTTTTTGCTAAGGAATGAGAATTGGCCTGGATGAAAATCAGCACCTTCAAATCCCACTCCATGGTACTCCATGGTAGAAAAGCGTGGATTTCTCCTTTTTGGCAAGGGGTAGGGAATGGGCAAGTTTAAGTACACCATAATACTGATGGCAAGGAAAGATGTGACATTTCTGAAACAATAGCATCAACGGCAGCGATTCAGTCTAACAGGAAATATATCATTATAATTATGCAAAAACGTACGAGGAGGAGTGCGGTTGTAATCTAATCACGGCTGTGATTCGGTCATAGGCACGAGGCCGCAGGCCGATAGCTGAAGACAGTCACAGCCGTTATATATTGGAGGACAACCACATGACTTTGAGTATGGTAACTGTAATGAAATACAGCATGTTTTGTTTATTTAAACATTTACGGGCCTCGGTAATATCTGTGTGTTTTCATAACGTAAGCGAAAGTGGGGAGATCATGAGGCAGACAGCAAAGTTCAGTTATTAGCAGACTTATTGCGCGATCTTTAAAAGCACTAAAATAATGAGCGAGAATAAACTCACTTCCACAAACGGACGGGGAGCCTTTATGGACACAAAAGTAGATATAGGCAATAGAGAGCAGAACGAGACATAGTTCAGGTAACATTTTCTTTTTCGGTTCAGCAGCTTATAAAAACTTAAAATCCGAAACAGATAAAAATAAATCCAACAAAATGGAATACATATGAACCTTTATTTTACGATCAGTTCCGCCTACGTTCATTTTTGAAAGCGGGCAGGTTTTCCAAAGGCGCCGAGCAAAAAACTGGCCCAGCACCTGCTCCGTGTTGGTGGAAATGAGGCATATGTAATGGTTTTTAGATACACCTGTAAAGAGGAGTGATACAGCTGGCGTGAAATGTTCGAGTTCTAATAGAACACCTCTTGTCCAATCAGATTTCTTGGTCAGAACTAACTGTTGTGTAAATTGAGATAAGAGACTAAAATGACGAAGTTAAAATGATACCGGTGAGAGACTAAAATAAGGTTCCAGCACAGCACCCTGGGGCTTTGTGATATGGGTTGAGGAGTTCACTGATTCAAGAAAGTCCTCAAAGCTGTTGCTTGATCAAATTAAACAACTTGAAGTTTAAGAATAGCCACCTGTACTTTTCCCACTGTAAATAAATTTCACCACCTTGTGCTACTGAGGCATTTCTTGGGGATCTTTAATTTACTTATATATTAGGGCTATAATGGTACACATATTCATCCTGTGTCTTAAGGTAATTCATTTTTGTTTAGGAATGCACAATGAAATGAATTGACATGAGCAGAACGGTGAGTTGGTTATGGCTAATGCTAGTTGGAGTCAGTCATACTGGCAAAGTGAGAGCTCAAAGACCCTCCCACACCACTTATATCACCGGTTTGGGAATATTCTGGTTCATCAATATATTTCACTAACACTGGAGAGAGCAGTTGATAAGAGTAGTTTCTGGAAACATATCCAACATGCTAACTCATTTGAGACATCGGCATCTCAATCTGTGTACGACTACAGCAGGGCAGAAAAAGCCTCTGCAAGGAAGTTTCTTCACAGCATTTAAGGCACTTTTGCCAGGAAATTCTGTTCATAGTTCATCGATGGTTATGATGCAGTCTTCATTTAGAATCTGTATTTAATTTTTTTTTTGCTTATTTTTATAATGCACAAATAACCATCTTGTTATTCAGACACACTCACAGACACACCGTGTTTTAATTGGTTTACAACTCTTCTTAACTGTCTTTGCACTCTTAATAAAAAAAATCCAAACTAATTGTTTTCCTGCTATACCGAAATTGCACCAAACCTTGAACATAAAACCAAGGTGTGTACTCAACTGTGGATTTTGTATACCAATCATGTACAGAAGAGAAGTTTGAACAGAAGAATCCAAAGTAATATAAATGAATGCAACATTTTCTAACAGAACACTAGAACTGCTTTTTCCCAGGCCAATGAATAAGAACTACTTCGGTGTATGCAGCCCTTTTGTTTGCGCTATTGTGTTGTTAGCTGCTATTATTAACACTAATAACACTCAAACAACCATAATGTTGATAACAGAGTGGCTGTT
>JAODKF010000046.1:24558039-24573382 GCA_026779585.1 Mormyrus proboscirostris | reverse complement strand
TCCCCCCAAACACCAATCAAAACAAAGTTCCGCCCCCTCCTCCCCAGACACCCCGGAGACAGGCTGTACTTTCCTGCTGCTGGCTGCAGATAGGCTGGCATCCAAGCGGGCACAGGAGACAAAGGGCACGTTCCAGGCCAGACGCTCCGCTCCCTGTTGTTGTGGCGATACACATGGGAGGAGGGGAGACACAGCCTGGGGTGATGACTGCACAGGGACCTGAGCGACCCCGCGGTTTCACAGTGCTCTTTCACGGTCCCGGCCCACCCCTTGGCTGCCCCCCCCCCCCCCCCCCCAAGCTTATCGGGGAGAGCCGTTCACCGGCATGTATGCGGCGGCACTATCTTGCTCTGGATACGGCCCCCCCATGCTGCAGGAGGTGGGAGCAAGGTACATCCAGCTCATACCCCAGGCTCCGTGAAGTCACCCTTGAAGGAAATGTTTACATATAAAAACACGCAGGGCATAGAGTCATAAGCCCATTTACAAACACACTTGCTGATGACCACTAATTAAGTTAAAGCCGACCCCCCCCTTCTAAAGGGTCTTAAGGTAAAGGCAAGGTCAATCCCCGCTGACAGGGCATCCTAGCTTGATGGAAGCTTCGGTGGACAAAAGTAAGACTCCAGTTAGCAGTAGCTTCGTAACTAGTTAGGACTACATTGACGGGGCCTCTGCTTTTGGGGTGGGGGCCTCGGGCAGATCCCAGAAGTGTCAGTAGTGTTTCAGACTCCATTAGCTTACAGCTCCACTTTGGGGTTTCTCTGCTCCATCAGGAAGCGCAATGTCTGCAAAGCAACTGCGGCTTTATTCTAAGATTTCTCTGGGTGAAATGGAAGAGTGAAGAACACAGTAAATAAAAACAAGGAATTAAGAAATGAGGAGAGTTACAAAAAAAATGACATGCCCTGTTGCTCATCTGCAAAAGAGAATAAGGGGTTTCACATTCTCCAGTGCCGCCCATCTCAGCACAGATACAGATGCCGCATTCTCTGCCTCTTCCCTTTTCGTACCCCCATTTAAAACAAGCCATTCCTCTCTCTTCAGGCCCAGATCCAGTACCGGATCGGCTCACACGGCAGCAGAGGAGGGACAGTTCTGCATGGACGAGAAAACAATTGTCCTTCACGGCTTCTTCAAAAAGTTATTTTCGTTGGTAGCTGTGCTACTCCTTCTGATTAAAAAGTGTGGCCTGGCCTGGACCCACAGAGCTACGAGCGGCAGTGGGGGAGTGACCCATCCAGAATTCACAATTTGGATGGGAGGGTTTGGAGGGCACCTTTGCAGGAAGCCCTGATTCGAGGAGCCGGCAGAGGCTACGAGGGAGTCTCCGAAACAAGACCCAGCGCAGATTACTCATCTATTACGAAATCCACATGGTCATATCATAAAGCATGATTCATAACATAGTTATTCAAGGATTACTTAAAGATTACCTGATTGCGTCAAATATATACTTAATTATGCATGACTATTAGCATAATTGCTAGTCACTTTTGTTAGAATAGTAATTTTAGGTAGTCTGGGATTAAAAATCAGCCTAAGACTTTGAGATCCCCCACAACAGATTTTGCCAGCCCACTTACCCATTGACCCACTGGGTTAAGCCCAGTGTGCCGGATGGCTGTGCCATACCTGGACCCCCATTAAAACCATGGCTGTTTAATCTGACCTATTAAGGTGAACGTTTCATAAATGCCAGTGAGAGGCTGGAATGATCTAGACAGGCAGGGCCGTGTCAGATGAACAGGAGCGGGACAAGGCACGTTCTCCCTTCGCATCTGACCTCTCCAGGCTGGGGGGGGGGGGCAGGGGAGGGCAAGAGCAGTGCCCGTGGCCGGCTGTGTAGACAGAGCAGGGAAAATTCAGCAGTGCTCGTAGATAAGCAGGTCTGTGCTGTCCCAGGCTGATTGAACGTGATAAGGTGCGCGCTTCACCGCACAGCACATAATGATCGCTGCACATCACGTGTCCGATTGTTTTGTCAGCGATAAGTTCATTACACTACAGGAAACGCTCTTCAGCTCAGGTGGCAATCGCCGCATACTGCCTCACCTAAAAAGCCGAATTGTGACGAGCTAAATGCTAACGTTTCATTTTAAAACAGCACGACGCAGGTTAGAGAAACCTGAGCCGGAGACACGGTCAGCTGGCTGTTTGTAACAGATATGCACTTCTCACTGTGACTATTTCAAAGGACAACTGAGAGACTGAATGAAAAATTGACCATTTGCTAGTAAACAAGTTTAAAGGCAATAGATGAAAGCTGTCCAAGGCTATGAATGGTTATGAAACATTGATAATGAAGCATTACTGAGTGTAAAAACTGGCCCAAAATGGAGAGCATGTCTGACGCTGGGCAGTGATATTGACTTGGGTTATCTGAGTGAACCGGAGACGGCGTATTCAGGACCAGCACTAAGGGGAAATAATCACAAATGCTGCCCAGGTCACGAGGTTCTGACACGGAGGCTTTTCAGGTTTTAAGCCTTCAGCCACTGGATCCTCAAAGCCCCCTTTCTTCAGAGCAGTTCAGGTTAGTTCCATTGTTAACATTTAATTAGAATAATTTTGTAATCCCTTCAAGCGACAGAGCTGTAACATCAAAGCGACCCTTCACGGTAATGAGTTTAGCAATGTTAGCGTCGTTAGCGACGAGGCCTCAGGTGAAGCCTGGATCCAGCTTCCCTGTTCCCATTTCTGCCTACAAATTAGATTTCAGGGCACTGGAAACGAGAACTAAGTTTGGGATAAACAAAAGTCGCCTTGTGTTTTCTGCATTAGGGGATTTAACGTGAAAAGTAGGTTCAAGCGAACAACCTGTTTTTTTTTTACAGATCTTTAGGCTGTATGTGTTTCATTGTACTATCTCACCTCGATCTTCTCACATGCCGAACACTGAGGAAGCAAGTTTCTGCTGCTATTTTAGTCCTGAGAGCTCATTTTGGGTGATCACTGGCAGCCCTTAAAAGCGTCAGCCAAGCGAATACCTGACCAGAAAACCGAAAGCTGAATAATCTTAGTTTCCAGAAGGTTATAAAGATTGGCTCCTTTTTCCATAATAGTTGTGCCTCACCCAGTTTATTTTGGGCACTGATAAACTAATATATTATGTAAGGCATGATGAAATCACCACGCACTGACTAAACAGCCACATTTGGCTGCATTATTTATGCATGCTTGGAAGGAAGTGCATGTTTCGCTGGCAGAGACCGTGGCCTCACCTTGCCTGGGCTGCGTTTCCGTCACCTTCTGATTCCAGTCTGAGCAGGAGCAATATTTACAGCGCAGCAGAGGATTTTGGTGGGCGTACCGCACACTCCTACGTCGTCAGGTCCAAAAAGGTGACCTTTTTTCGGTGTAGATCTTTTTTTTTTTTGCCGAAATAACTCAACCCACAGAAATATGAGCCGGATGGATCCCGACGGCATTCCAGGCTGGCTAATTACATCCGGCCAGCGGAAGAGAGGCCCACCGTGGATGATGGTGAGGGTGGCATGTCCGAGGGCACGGACGGATGTGAAAAGCTAATGAAACGAGGATAAGGGGAACAGGACAGCTCACGTCAAGGGGAATCAAAGTAATTAAACTGAGCAGTCCTATTTAAGGCCATTATTAATCTCCGTCACTGGGTGCCGCATGCTGACCCAAGCCATCAGTTTGAGGGAGGCATGATTAAGTGCCGTAGCCCCATCGCGGGGTAAGAAAGGTCAGTTAAGAGGAGCAGCCCTTCAAATGGTGTCCTCAACACTCTCGTTGGATGTGATACCGAGACAGTTACATATCAGCCAAATGTCACCTCACTGAATCACTGAAATCTTACATATTCAGGCATAATATCCACAAGGAAGGCCACAGGCACAAGAGTTACCGGATTACTATCTTGTCGCAAGAAGCCAGTCTGGTGTGATGCAAGTTCCAGATGATAAGCAATGGCACATGACCCTCCTAGGTGGGTCCATTCGATTTTTAGGCACTCATTATATGCCTGATAAATAGATATTCGGTAGATATGTGGTAATGGATGCAAGTGACTGTTTCACAAATCACTTATTTGCTTCCTTAAAGCTACTAAACAAATACTTCTGTACAAAATAAGAGAAAATGGTTTTAAGCAAAGCCTTTTATCGGTTATTTCAACCAGGCAAAAGATGAAACTGAAATACAATGCTGTTCTGTTTGTAGATATTTCATGTCAGTCTTTGGCTTTGTTGCCACTTATTTGATAGTTAGAAATAGAAAAATACGGCCTCTATGCAGCATTTTGTGTGATTTGGCATCTGTTTTCATGCATTTGTCTGTTTATTTCCATATTGCTTGTGTGTGTTTCAGATAGAGGCAGAAAGGTCAGGAAGCTGAGGCGGAGTGTTTAAACACAAACAAGCCGCCGTTGCCATGGGGCCCCCGTCTCTCGGTAACAAACCCGGGGCTATTTTAATCCAGGAGTGCTTCTCCTTCTGCGCCTCTGCCTCTTTCGTTTTAGTGGGCATCCAGGCAGTTGTTTGGAAAAGCACCAAGAAAAGTCTGCCTAATCTCAGTCATATGATCCCCCTTGCCCCCCCATGTCACTGCCCGTTGGCACTTGGGGATGGCATACACCTGGCTGGAATTTAACCTGGAAGGAAACTGAGCAGCACCTCCTGAAGGAGCATTAGTGTGGGCGGAGAATAGGGCCCGCAAGCTTGACTCCGATGGTGGGAAACAGGCGACAATAAGCAAGATGCTAATGGCTTTGAGTCAGCAGTCATCAGGGACCAGCCGCAGCAGGGACCACCTGAACTGTGTGAGTCACTCGCCGTTAGTTACATAAAGTCCCTATTGCTCACTCCATCACCCTTTCTGCACCAAACAAGCACAAGGAACCCAGTTTAGTCGAATCTGATCATATTACATCCATTTTGGTCAGTGCATTTTTCAAAGTGGCTTGAAAAAAGAACATACTTTATGTGCTACTTAATGCAAGGTGACAAAAACATACAGCGAAGGGAGTCAATACCGCTATACTTCGTGTATAATAATCTCTCTTCTGTGGATTAATCCTGAAAGGTCTGGCTTTAAGGTCGGACTGTTTCTGAAAGGTGTCAACCTTTTCCCACATTCTAATTAAGCTAATGGTGGTCCCCTGGTAACCATGGAGATTTGGCAGTTGATGTCAGCACAGTGTGAGGTCTCGATGGTGTCAATGCGGCCCGATTTTGGAGATCGATCTTGAAGGGGAGCAGATCTTGCGACGTGTCATGCTAGTCACCATGTCTGTGGCAGTTTGTTTTTTCATTCACGGGTAGTTATTAATGTTGGCTCCTTATCTGTGGCCGTTTGGTCAGGAGGATTTGCGGGATCGTCTCCTGTAGCAGACAAGGGGCCCAAGTGTCGTGTTGGTTCACTGCCGAACTCGCTGCAGGGCAAGTTGAGACAGGCTCCTTCTGAACATGGCCTCCAAGAGCGACGGCAGCTATTTTTGCTCCGGCGGTCACAGTGAACCCAGCACTGGGCAAGAAGCCCCACCCCCCAGATTCATCCAGTGTCTCTCCCTTTGTCCTCAGGGTGCAATCTTCAGATGTTTTGTGTGTTCACTGTGAGTACAGTGACGGGTGGGCGTGACCATGCAGAGGGTGTGGCCATGTAATGTGCGTGGCCAAGGAAGGGCAGGGCCCAGAGCTGATGGACGTACATACTGGCAGTCAAGGAGCAGCTGAGCTGTCACTGCCTGCGGTTGCCGTGAGAGTCCCGGGGGGGGGCTGTTTCCCAGAAGCCTGACGCAAGAGGCATGGCTCAGCTTTCATCTCCTCTCATAAACCACCCCCCCGCCCCAGCAATCAACTATTTTCAACTGTGGCGGGCAGGCGGGTGGTTATGGGACGACTATATGATAAGGTGAAATGAGATGACACATATTTCAGCGAGATGCTTGGGAGTATGTGTGTGTGCGTGTATGTGTGTGTGCGAGAGGGTATACCTATCCTTATGGGGACACAATGTCCCTATAACGTGATAAATATCTGTTTTTTTTCTCTTATGGGGACTGGTTACTTGGTCCCCATAAGGGAAAACTCTACTTTATAAAAATCGATGACTGCTATAAAAAAGCTAAAAATGCAAAAACTCTTGTATTTTGCTTTGTTACTTATGGTTATGGTTATGGCTGGGTGGGGGTTAAGGTTGTCATAGTTAGCGTTAGCATTTTTCCCATAGAAGTGAATGAGCGGGCCCCATAAGGATAGGTATACCCGTGCATGTGTGTGTGAGGACTGACATCCTGCCTGGCGTGAAAACCTTCCCTGTGCCCTATGCTGCCTGGGATAAGGTCCAGACCTCCCCATGACCCAGGACAAGACAGTTGGAAGACGGAGGGATTTATTTTCCCTCCATTTTCCATTTTTTATGCATTAAATGATCATATTACATACACACAAATCCTAAGGCACACAGCATGTACTTAAGGTACATTTGCAGAATATCCATATTTGTCACAAAATTGCCAGGAACAGGTGAAGGGGGACTGGAGACAAGACTGAGAATAGAGGGACTCAGGATTTTGCTGCCTGGAGGACACCCCATTTGAGGCAGCGCGAACCGGTCAGTACCCGGTAGTCCTCCACCTGCGGTCCATGCTGATCACACATATGACGGTCAAACAACATTGTATCGATAAAGCAAAGTTGATTCCACTTTGAAGTATGCAGCCACTATTACTATGCTATCTAACCCCCCCAACTCTCTCTTTCCGCAATCCATCCCACCCCCCAAGTACTGCAGTACTCGTTTCACCCTGTCAGGTAGTGTTAAGTGATAAAAATTCGATGTATCTTATATTCAATACATTTGTACATGCAAAATGGTCTTGTTTATGTATCACTACATCTATTTTATTTATTTATAGTAAAATATGCAGACAATATGGTTTGGCGTAAAATGGCAGGATGAACGGGGTCAGGCAGTCCCAGAAGATAAAAAGCAGTGTATGCACAGGCACTGCCAGGGAATGCAGTGTACACATGCTCAAAAATGCAGCACATGTGTGAAGTACAAATCAGGCAAGCGGTAAGGAATGGGTAATGACAGACACCCCCACAAAGCCCTGCCTACCCACACTGTGCCAAGATAGTGAAACACAATGAAAAATACAATAGAGGCCAGATAGTGAAACACAATGAAAAATACAATGCAAAAGGAAAGTAGTATCGCAAAGGGAAACACACGTTCCCTGAAGAAAAATGAGTACCGAAAAAAGTGAAAGGTAAAAAGAACTATAACAAAAAATACAAAAAAAAAAAATTCGGCAAAGAAAACAAAATCTCTAAATATATTCATTTGCTTTTGATACACATTTGTTTGCAGTGCTATGTGGCTTCAATGTGACTCTACATTCAACTTTTGAACAACATGGTTGTTAAATATTCATTCATTCATTCATTTCACAGTCATGTGAAACAGTTCAGTGGAGGTACAAAACAGCACTTAAAAAATTATGTCTGATTTTTAATATATATAAATTTAACTGAACAATCTAAAAAACACTTGAAAAATCTGTTTACATTTCAGGCACTTGGATATTCAGTTTATACATTATATGGAGAAAAAATAAATTATGTGTAATTGTTAAAATCAGCAGACGCACTTTTTCATGTTTTCCAGTCGTTACACATTAACATGAACAAACAAATCATGTTTCATTCTAACTATCTGCCCTGCCTTTTAAAAAATGTAACAATAACAATATATAGCTCTGAAAAAATTAAGAGACCACAGTAGTACTGTGCGGTATAAACGGTATACGATATAAATTTGGTCAACGGGAGAGATTTTGATTATACCGCCCTACCGCAGAAATTTCCACTCCTCGTCCGCAAAAAAGACATAATCAAGTCGCATCAAATAAATAATTTATTAATAATATGAATTATATGAAAATTATTCATATGATTATTGCTGCACCTGGCAGCAGAGTTCGGCATGGGTCTGATTTTGACAAACCGCACCCGCCAGTACCGTCATACTTAAACCCGTATCCAAATCCTTATCCGACAGAAATAAAATAAAATTCCACACCTGATTTGATCCACTATAAATAAATACCGACACCTGACCCACACCCGAATGAAAATCAGATAGCCAAAATTAAAAACAAAATTTTATTGCCATAACAAACAACCAGTGACATATGTAACATCAGTTGAAAAGGCATAGCCAAATGAAAACGTTGCTTAATAACAGCCTAATAAGCTAAACAAACAGTAGTACCCTACCTCCAAAGTCAAATAATGTTTAATATTGCCATGCCCACACATAGCCTTACCAGCCTACAATCAAATGTGTTAATAAAAGTAAAATTATATAAAATGTACATTAGGCTACCCTGCACATTAGTAGGTTTTATAAACTACCTACGTGCACTGTCCATTTTCCTTTGATTACCCGACTGGAATTTCTACGCAAAGGCATAGACTAGTGTTTGGTGTGGTGCTTTATATTACTGTGTAAAAAAGGATATCGTCCACAGCTGAAGACGCTCCTGGATGACACATCCGGCACATGAGAAATCTCACTCACTTGCGGCGCTGGAGGCCGGGATAGCAGGAATAGATCTTGAAATATGAGCAATATTGAGAAACAAATGCTCATGCTCTCTCCAAGACAAGATGTCAAATGAGTTGTTTTAGTTAACTCCGAAATTCTCCCACACATCGGACTTGATATTAGTGGAGGTACTGGCCACAACTTTAAACTCTACACTTGCAAATTTTCTTTTCAACTCCTCAGCATTCATTTCGAACAACTGCAGGAGATTTTTTGAAAATGAAGTGGGAGAGATTTCCGGGAATGCGCGTGCAGGCATAAACTGATATGGATTTTACGTCTTATCTTGAATTTACGGATTTTTTGTGTGTCACTAAAATATAGCCCTAGGGTATTTTTTGTTGGCACATGATGTTTTGAAAACCGCAATTTAGACCCACACTGTCCTGCGTCCGACTTGACCCGAACCGATCCGATACTGCCGATCGCAGTGGAATATTTTTCACCCATTTCTTCAAAATTTGCGGGTCACCCGCGGGTACCCGAACCCGTGCAGGACTCTGCCTGGCAGGACCTTTATGGGAGAGATGGTCATTCTAATATAATTGGAGTTATGACACTAGTCTAATTGTATTAGTTTTGTAGCTTTTGGTTCTGTGTCTTGTTTCCTGCTTACCTACAGTTTACAAAACCAACCTGTGTTTTTAATATAAGATAAAACAAAGGAAGTTACTTGAATCGTTTTCATATTTTTTCTATAATTGCAGATTTGCACAATAAATGTTCTATGTTGGGGGGGGAGGGGTGGTTAGCACTGTTGCCTTACACCTCTGGCACCCAGGTTCAAATCTCTGTTCCCCCCACAGTCCAAAGACATGCTGAGGCTAACTGGGGTTACTAAATTGCCCATGTGAGTGAATGGTGTATGAATGTGCCCTACAATAGGCTGCCCCCCCCCCATTCTGCCTCATGCCCATAGCTTCCAAGATAGACTCCAGACACCCCATGACCCAGAAGGTTAAGCAGATTTCAAAATGGATGGATGGATGTTCTACGTTCACAACTACTTTGAAATGGTTCAAAAACAGTTATATTGAAATTATATACCGCAATATTTACTGTCTATGGTTCAAATTAAACCGCAATATGAATTTTATGCCATATCACACAGCCCTAGACCACAGCAACATTTTTAGTTTCATTCATTTTTCAATTTATGGGTATGCTTCTGTGTAAAATATACATTTTTATAAACTCCAACCCTGCTTATCTCCGGTTCTCATTTATGAAGGGCTTCTTCCTTGCTTTCTGGGACTTCAGTCCTACTTCTGGAAGCCTGTTATGAACTTGTCGTAACATTGCACCTCATACCACTAAATGTTTCCCATTCTTTTGAAGATCACTTATTGTCATCCTCCGACTCATGAGGTACTGCTGGACAATTTGATGGTCATCTCTGGCATAAGAAAGTATCTTCTGCCCTCTGCCTTTATCTGCTTTTATCATTCCCACTGTTTTCTGCTTCACATTGTTCTTGTGTACAGTACTGCAACTTTGAGCCTGGAAGCAACCTGATGCTCAGCATAACCTTCCGCCAGCAGAACCAGGATTAAACCAAGATTAAACAATGCAGACTTTTTTTTAGTGGTCTCTTAATTTTTTCCAGAGCTGCATATATCAAATATTGATAAATGTTCCTAAAATATAAATATTACAGTCATACCACCCTCCTGTTATGTACTCAAGCACTAAAAATTACTATAATTCACATCCCTAGCAGGCACCCCGCTATACTGCAGGTGCCACAAACTGGTTGGGACATCCACCTGAAATCCCTGGATTACTGGCCTCTGGAAGGAGGACTTTTAAACACAAAAGGAGGCAAGACAGGGCTGAGAACAGGACTGGACTGGGGGAGACCAAGACTAAACACAGGGCTGATGCCGGGACAGGATGGCACTTGGAGACGGCGTGCCAGGGCTCACTCCTTTGGTTTGAAGTTGAGCATTTAGCCAAAAAAAGGCTTGGCATGGATGGAGGGAGCCTTGGGATGCAGATGTGAGTACAGGGGGTTTATTAAACAATATGCAAGGCTGATTAATAAGATGATTGGGGTAACAAAGAAGACGAAGACACTACTGCCCACAAGAAAGACTTGACTCACCACCCAGGGCCCTAAGACCTTTCATACAGAGGGGAAAACACAGGTGCAAGACATGAAGGCAATCAGGGCAGGGCAATTGGTAATTACTAGACACAATAGAGCAGGCCTGACAATATGAGGCCAATTTCCTGATTTCCTTCAACGTCTGATTTTATTCTGTAATCATAGATAATAGAAAACCAGCAAGGTGTACAGTGTACAATAAGGTATAAAAATATGTGGCTAAAAATGTAACAGAAAATTCTTTGCAGTTATATTTTGTGTCACTAACATAGGCCTACAACTTCAAAATAGATCTTATTTGCTATTACTGTACTATTATTTTTATTTAGTTGAAGCATTTATCCTATTTTAAATTTTGTGATTTCACACAGTAACTGGAAGAAAAGAAATACCCTACTGGAATTAAACACCATAATATCTTCTAATAAACTACATAAGGCTCATTTTGATAGATTTGTATCACATAAATAAAGCAGACCTTACTCGGTATGTGTAAATTCATTACAACGGTGACGTCACTCTTGGATTACAGCCTGGCGTTTGATTGCCTAACCTAAGCAGTCAGATATTTGCATCACATGGCTAATCCGCTTGTATGTGTTACATTTGCAGGTTGTACTGTAACGATGCAAATACTCCCTTCTCAAATGTATGTGCAAACCGTAGACTAGTCAAAATATTTCTATTCATCATCACCTTTTGCAACCATCACCTGTACAACTTTTTAAACTGAAATCAGAACTGCATTACAAAACCACAAATACGACCTACAATAACTGTACTCCATGAATGCGGCGAAAGACTTCATACATAATTAGGTTGTAAAACTAGTTGAGGCGTCACGTTATACATATTATAATTTGTATTGGGATGATTCCACAAATTTGAATAATATGCTGAGGATTCGTCGGTCACAAATCAGTCGAACCAGGAATAATGTACGCGTGCTTCCTTTGATTCACTTTGCAATGACAGGAAACCCAAAGAAATAAAGCGTAACCAAAGCCAGTCCACCGAAAAATTACACTTTAGTTAGTTTGAACCTCGAACATATTATGTTTATTTTTTACTTGTTCTCAAAAGATTAAAAATACTCTATTTGGTTATATATTACGTATGTTCTTGCGTATCCCATAGGGAAGTAATAACGAAGAGCAAAGCAGCTCGCACAGGTGCACAACTCGTGTGGCATTTTCAGAAACCATAACTGCGTTTCAAAAGTAATCAACTGGCAATGTATATTATTTAAATTCACTTATAAGAATAGCCACCTGCAAACAAAAAGAAAGCGCAAAACATTTCAAACGTAATTAAGGTCACAACACGTTTATATGTATTTTATTATTATTAGGCATATGATTGTTGCAGTTAGTCGTTATTAAATAATTGTTGCCATCGTGGATAACTGCATACTCGAAGGCACACATATTATCATGTTTTGTTTTTCTACATTTCTATTTGTAACAGAAGATCAAAAGGGTGTTTACTTTAGCCTACTTTTTCTTAACCCAGAAGAGCGGTAACATCATGAGCCGATCGCAGATTTACTGACGCTCATAAATAAACCCATCAACTGCTGAGCTGCTCTCTTACTCACCTTTTCCTTGTCGTGGGACAGACACGCTTACGAAAAGGGCGATGAATACGTATAACAGTCCCATCCTCTTTTACAGGTATATGATCCACGATTAGAGAAAATAATAAAACAATGATAAAACTTTAGTTCCGTATGCTCAACTGTGCGGTAATAAATAACAGTATCCCCAGAGCTGACCTTTACAAGTCTTTTTTTAAAAGAAAAAAAAAGATTCCGCCTACAATGCTGACTGTTCTGAGGGTTGAGTTTTTCTGCTCTGGTCGCTTAACCGCAGTAATAGCCTAATAACGGAGGGAATGTGAGCTTGTAGGATGTGGATCTTATTCTAAGTGCAAACAGTGAGAGAGAGAGAGCTGTAAGCAGGCGGTGGCAGAACACCAATCGGGGCGCTGTTTCGCTGATAAAGGCAACCCCTGCTCCTCCCCACACGTTAGCACTGCCAATACAAAACAACGTGGAATCTAGCTGGGATGGGCCCGGAAGATTTTATTGCTCAGGATTGTGGACAGTAAGAGCAAGCAGCAGAAAACCTTTAAAGCAGATGAAAATTAAAACACACAAATGCTTCTATATTGCTTTAATTAGAACTGTGGAGGGAAGGTGAGTGTCTTAAGTGGGACTCGACCCTATACCAAGAAGGACAAGCACAAACCAACACCCTGGATGGGATGAATTTTCTAAACATGAACTTTCTATTACCACGGTAAAAGACAACAGTATTATTTCAAAACAAGTATAATGTCAAACAGTATATGGTTGAAAAGTATTTCTATAATCCCTTAGCAGAAAGGCAAACAGCAGTGGTATTCAAAACAAACCATAGTATCATAAGTCTCTTAATGTGTGTCTGTCCATCTACTTTCTGTGGCAGCCTGTCCTATTCAAGGTTGCAGGAGTCCCAAGTCTAGGGGACTAGAGATCAAGCAAGGTCGGGGTGCCAACTCATTGTGGGTATTAATGTGTACTGAACCCTAAACCATATGCTAACAGACAAATCAAAATGTGCATGTCTTCCTCCCACTTAGAAAGCAAACAAATAAAGTGGCATTTTGCTGTGCTGGAACGCATTACATCTGCTGCCAAGTATGCACTGGATTTTTGACAAAGAGCTGTTTGTGAGGCAGGGTGGATACAGCGATGGTTATTTTAAAGAAACAAATTCAGGCATTGTAGGATACTGTCAAGCAAAGTAGTTAAATAAAAAGAGAAATATTTCAGTTTTTCACTATGCTTCCATTTTATGCTTTCATATACGTAAAGGCAGTAAAAGTCATTTTGATTTAAGAACTGGAAAGGAATGGTAATTATAATGTAGCATGTTTATAACGTACAGGACAGAAAGAGGTGATGGTACCTGCATTCAGGTACTGCGTAATTATGGTTGCAATGATCATGAAGCCCTTGAAAAATGCGGAATAATGCAAGATGCTTTAATATACAATACCATTCATTTATTGTTCTATAGCACAGCATGTGTCTCTCTATCCGTTCTTCTACCAATCACTTCAATACAGAACAGGGTGCTAATAAACTTCTCATTCACCCTCCCAGCAGTCCCAGATCTTACATCCATCCCTCCATACATCTGTCTATCCATCCATAAATATAATCATTTTTTTCCCCAAGAAGAAAAGCCTCCAGTTTTTTAAGGGATGGTAGAGAATGGTGACAGCAAAGGGCAGCAGCCATCTAGTACCAATCCCAGGTCACCATGGTCAGATTTCTTCACTTATCGGGCCAGATTTCTTGACTCTGTAAGATTGTTGGAGCTGGGATGATTGATCAACCAATGTTGTAAATTTTGTTTCCCAGTGTGGGAGCCTGCCTATTGATCTTGCACTCTACACAAATAACAAAAGTTCAAAGATGTTTAGTCCTGTTATTATAGATGGAAAGGATTTAAGTTCATTGTGGTGTTTCATACAAACACTCTTTAATTTGTTCAGTTGTGTATTTGAGGGTAATACCACCTTGTTACAGGGGAACACTATGATGTCACAGTGTTCATACCCTAAGCTGTACCTATGCTCATATTATTCAGTTGTCATACACTCATGCAGAAGAATTTGTGGACCTAATAAAGATGGCTTCCCATACCATTATACAGTAGATTTTCTACCTTGTTTAACACTGTGGGAGTAGGTGCCTTAGAGGGGCATGGATACCCTTACAGACTTGGGGGTCCCAGGACTTTATAGGGGCCCCTTGATACAATAAATAAGAGGCACCCAGGATATGCATCTGCTCAGTAAATTTTATCATGTGGATCCACCCCCTACCGCCCTTATTTTAGGGGCTTAAGTTTGCCAGCGACCCAGAATTTTTAGCCACGCCCCTGTGTACAAGTTTCGTGCTCATTATAGCAAGTTATGCATCTTTTTGCTTTGGTCTTTGATCCATCCCATTTGCAAACAGTTCTATCATAAATTTGAGCTTTGTGAGACTAGGTCACAGAAGTGCTGATTCACTGTGGTAGTAATTTTTGAGTTCATACTTTTTTGTGTTTAGAAACTGTCTGCTAAGGGTTTGTCAATCACTATCAGTGACTTTCGACTTATGACTACATTTCTTTGCTGATGCAGTTTATCCTTTATTGCATATGCTGTCACCTCGTAACAGTAAATAATTTAGCAGTTTCTGTGAGCAGTACACTTTTTTCCACATTTAAAAACATTTATATATTACATATATTGCATAGTGCTGATGATCAGACTATTTAAATGTATGCATTTTTTATTTAAAAGTAGACTAAAAGAAGGAAACCTGAAATATTTTCTAACAGGAATTATCCATGACCTAAAGACATCGGCATGTAATAACCATTTCCTAATACAGCTGGACTAACCTACAATTTCAATGTATACTGAGGCTGGAAATAATGTTGAATCAAGCTATCATAGTATTCTTACCTTGAACTGTTTTTCTGTCACTGTCAAAAAATTCACCTTCTCATTCAATGTGTTTTCTTTATTTTCAAGACCATTTACATTGGTAGATTCTCACTGAAGGCATCAAAACTATGAATGAACACATGTGGAGTTAATATGAATTTTAACAGTTGT
>JAODKF010000046.1:24541702-24556891 GCA_026779585.1 Mormyrus proboscirostris | reverse complement strand
TTTTTTTGTTTTCCTTTTGCATAGTTTTTGGTTTGAATTTTTGGTCATGGTATGTGTTTTTAAGGAAAGAGAAAAAGGAAATAAATGATATCATTTTGGTAGAAACTATTTGGGCTTTCTTTGTCTGCTCCTCTGCCGGTCATCCTGCCACACACAGCCTTCAGAGTCATTAAAAGTCAAATATATGCTACACTCTGTTTAACAACACTGAAAAAATTCTTGGTCTGTACTTTTGTTCAAATTTTGGCCTTTGCAGCCATTATTGCACAACATCCACTCGTGTATGGCATCCTGCACATTTGTGGAGCCATCACGCACATCTCTTCAAGCTGAAATCCTCTGCCTTATCATGCATTTGCTTGTATTTCTCCCAAAGAGCTGCAGTACAGAGACAAAGTAGTAAAAATGAGCTGTATCAAAATTTAAATATGAAACCATTAAGCAACATTCAGACTTCACTGCAAAGCATTAAGGGAGTAGGTAGGCCAAATTCATAGCTGAACTGAATCATGGTTTCTATGCTAAAGATTAATAATGGAAATATGCCTTGATCTCTACTCATTTTCCATAACCACTTATATATGTGATTGGCTTGCAACCTACAGTATGGAACAAAGTGTGGTACATCAAAGAAGAAACACCTGTACGCAGCAACAGGCACATTCGCACACAATGGAAAATGCAGAGACACTGATTCAATCAATTGCAAGTTTTTGGAATCAAAGAGAAAACCGGATTACCCAAAGAAAACACACACAAATAAGCCAAAAGTACACATGCACATAGCTGAAAGCAGAAGTTAAACCCACCACCCTGGAGGCACAAGGCGACAACTCTATCCACTAAGATAGCATGCTGCCAAGCTTCAACCCGTGCATTTGAAATCTAAGCTTGAGATTAAGTTTCCTTAGAGAAGCCTGGAAGTTTTAAAAAGCTCATTTTAATCAATCATCATTCATTATTCACTCTATAAATCATCTTGATGTGTAACACATTATGCATAAAGACAATTTATGTGGCCTTCAGTCAAATTGTTGGCCAGGATATGTAAATGTATATTCCAATACTAATATCATAGATAAAATAGATTTCCAGTAGTAATATGATCCTTACAGTATTTCATTCACAAAGAATTAGTCATGTGTCTGGCAATGAAATAATTCCTTATTTAGGCTTGTCTTTTTTCTTGTTTTTGCAGAGATACCATTGGTCCCTATTTTTTATCTTATTCTGCAGTTTTATTTTATTGTTATCTTAATCATACTTATTATAGATTCCTTTTATGTATTATTTTGTTTCACTTTGTATTATACAAGATTTATCTTCTTCCTGTTTGGACATATCCTTGCTTCATTTGAGTATATAGTTGAGGAACATAGAAGTCCATTGTTATCACTCCTTAAGCACCCAGCCATCTTCATAAAGGCATGAAAGTCATTATTCTGTAAATGGTTGGGGTGATTATTAATAATTGAATAGCAATATTAAGTTTTTCATCTGCTTCATCGGAGTGAGCTACTTTTACACATCGATTTTCAATCTGAGGGTTGCGATAGAAGTACTGCAAAAAGATCATCTCAGACCACCCTCCCAGGGCCATGGACAATCATTCACTCTGGGGGATCCCCAGATGTAACCAAGTCAGTTGGGAGATACACACTGACCAGGCATAACATTAAAACCCACTGACAGGTGAAATGAAAACCATTGACTATCTGGTTACAAAGGCACCTGCCATTATATATTAGGAAAGAGAACAGTTTAATCTTGAAGTTGATGTGTTGAAGACAGGAAAAATGGGCAAGCTTAAAGATCTATTTACCTGGTGAAGAAAGGGCCAGCTGGTGGAATCAGCGTGATGCTCTAGTAAATGTTTTACTGTGAAATATTGGGTTCTGGCTTTCACATGTACCACCCACCTAAACATTGCTGCAGACCAAGTACATCCCTTCATGGCAACAGTATTCCACAATGGCACTGGCCTCTGTCAGCAGGATAATGTGCCCTGCCAAACTGGCAAAAAAATGTTCAGGAATGGTTTGAGGAACATGAAAAAGGTCAAAGTGTTGGCGTTGCTTCCAAATTCCCCAGATCTCCATCCAATCGAGTGTCTGTGGGATGTGCTGGACAAACAAGTCTGATCCACAGCAGCCCCAATTTATGGGACTGAAAGGATCTCCTACTAATGCTAGCCCCAGATACTACACCACATTAGGCTGGTGATTTTAATGTTACCACTGATCGGTTTATCTCCTCCAGTGTGTCCTGGATCTTCCTCAGGGCTTCCATCCAGTGGGGAACCAACCAGGGGCCTGTATCACAAAACAAGAATTCTTGCTTAGCGTGATAATTTGTCGGATTTGAGGTACCCCAGTTTAAATGGACTTTATCTTTGTTCATTTACATTTAACCTAGGCTACCTTATATCCGACAAGTTCTCCGGTTAAGCTGGAAATCCGGCTTTGTGGTACAGGCCCAGATGGCATCCTTATAAGATGCCTGACCCACCTCACGTGGCACATCATAATCCAAACATCCTAGCTTAGCTGCTTCACATATGTGTTGTAGGTCCTGGTTGGATGAGGCCAGAAGCACAACATCATCTGCTAGTAGCAAGGATGCCACCCCTATCTCATTCTGGTCACCCTTTCAGCCTTGAGTATGCCTTGATATCCTAGCCTGTAAAATCACATTAGTAGTGGCACATCCTTGATAGAGGGTAAGATATGCTCTAAATAACTTCTTTTCTGTGTCAAGGATGCAGGCAAGACACTTGCTAGATTCATATAGGGACCTAATAGCATGTCTTGGTACACAGTTGTCCTGTATGCTCCTGTATGTCCAAAACACCTCCTACAGTAAGTTAGGGAACACAGTCATATACCTTCACAAAGCCCACAAAGTACATGTGGTCAGTAAGCATATTCCAGTGAAACCCCCTCACTGCTGCATGAGAATGAAAAGTTTGTCCAGGTTCACGGCCAGGTAGGAATCTGCATTATCACTCCTAAACCTGAGATTCAACCACTGGATAGAGTCTCCACTCTCGTACCCTAGCATAGGTTCCTCCCTAGTACTTTGGCATATTCTCAGACAGCCAGAGAAGTTTCATCCTCCTATTTTTAGAACACACCTTCTGGTTTCCCTGTTTAAAACAGGAACCTCGATCACTATTTGCTATTGCAGAGGCACAACACTGTCTCCTGGTGAGTTGGCATATCCACCAAGTTGAGAAGTTACTCAAAGTGTTCCTACTCCCTATAACCCCAGAGTTGGACAGTACTTCTCCATTCTTGCTATAAACAGCCTGAGCATGGATCCACCTCTCACTACATGTTGCTCCTCACAGACTCTTTGGTAGTATGTTTATAGTCATGTTCATGTCATTGTTTACTTAGTCAGTTCACTCACTCAGAGGCAGACATTCTCAAAGCATCACTCAGAGCCAGCATTTTCAAAGGGGGCTGAGGTCCTCTTTTTCACAAAGACATGGCTGGTTGCCAGCATGTCAGACTCTGAAATTCAACCACTGGGTTTTTCTGTGTACCACACTGGTGGGCCTGAATCATCCAGGAAAAAATACTGTACATTGCCCACAGATGTGAATCTCACACACAGTTCTGTTCACCTGACCTGGAGTATCTGCTGATCAAGTGCTCCCTGCCTAGAGAGTTCTCAATGGTTTTTATGGCTGCCGTTTACCTTCCAGCAGAATATACCATCATTACACTAAATAAACTGTATAACATCATCACAAATATGCAAATGAGCATCCTGAAAAACGTTTTCCTTCTGCTGGTGACTTCAGCAGAGATTAAAAGATAAAAAATTCTGCACATCTCATTCTCCATTAGGGGCACTAATATTATGGATGACTGCTACACTGTGAACAAAGATGTATACCCTCCCAAATGAAATGCTCTTTGAGCTTGCTAATAAACGTCTAGCACTGCATGAACCCAGTTCCACTCTGTGGATGAGGTGAGGAAGACTTTCAAGTGAGTCAATCAGCCTGAACGGACAGTGTTTCTTTTCATGTATTGAAAATCTGCAGCAAATACTTAGCAGTTGTTTTCACCAGCATTTTTAATCACTCTCTGAGAAACTCTATGGTTCCCATCTGCTTCATAAACAGCAGCATTTGACCCATTAAAATGAAGTCCTCTAAGTAGTCTGTGCAGGAACACAGTAAGGGCATCATCCTGGACAGTTTAGATCCCCTACAGTTAGCCTACTCCCACAGAGGTCCACTTAGGATGGCATTATTCATTGCCCTCCATACCATCCTGGACAATAGAAACTCATATGCCAGGTTATTATTTGCAGCTTGTCATTCAACACTGTCATATCTAGACTGACTCACAAGCTCCTGGGCCTGAGGCTTAGAGCCACCCTCTATAACTGGATCCTGAACTTGCTCACTAGCAGAACCTAACATATGCATGTCAGCAGGAATTTTCCACAACTGTGACACTCCACTGCACAGCTTGCTTAGCCCCCTGCTATATGACAAACTGCATCATTGTGTGGTTTGGAAGCTGCACCGCCAATGATAGAAAAATCCTGCAGTGCATAGTGAACGCAGCAATAAAGATCATTGGAGCACCACCCCCCTCCCTCCTAGACATATACAACACCCACCTAACCCGCAAAGCATTGTGGGAGACCCCCACCCCCCTACACCCGCCTAACCCGCAAAGCAGTCGGCATTGTGGGAGACCCCCACCCCCCTTTCACCCCCGTAACCCGCAAAGCAGTCGGCAATTTGGGAGACCCCACCCACCCCATTGCAGTCTATTCATTCCTCTGCCATTTTGGAGATGGTACCAGAGCCTCCATGGCTGCTCCAGCAGATTGAGAAATAGTTTCATCCACAAAACTGTCAGGATGCTGAAGACTTTCCTTTCTCTGGAAAATAAGACTGGAGTGACCCCCATCCACCCGTATCCAGCACCAGCTACTTATTTTGTTTTGCTTACTTACCTACAACATAAACTGAAAAACTGTCTACATCTGCACTGTGAATCCACCAAATTTGCACGACCTTGTGCCTTTTTGCGCAAAGTATTTAGTTTAATTGTATTTTGCATACATGTACAGCGCCCTCCACAATTCTTGGCACGCCTTGTAAAGATACTGCAAAAGGGTTAGAAAAAAATTCACCATTTGGTGAAGCAGCGGCATGTCACACTGAAAAAAATGAGAAAAATCTAACCTTTCGTCGAAATAAATTTCTTCAAAGAAATAAATAAATAATTATCTTTAACGAAAACAAATGTGCCAGGATTATTGGCACCCCTGAAAATTATAGCGAACACAATGTAACTGAAGCGTGTTTCCCCTGTAAATTGTATGTCTTTGAGATGATTGGAGTGAATAGGATCCTCCAACCATTAATCCATGACTTCCAGATTAACTGGGGTACAAACAAGAGGAGACACAGAGCCCAAATTCCCTTAGTCATCCATCAACATGGGGAAGATAAGATACATACAAACCAAATGAGGGAGAAGTATGTTGACCTTCATAAATCAGGGAATGGGTATGAAAAATAGCTGCTCCCCTGAAAATGCCTATTTCTACTATTAGAGGAAGTTTATTTTTCCCCCACGTACAGCGAGGAGGATCATAAGAGAGGCAAAATAAATCCCCAAGGATCTCCGAAAACCTTCACCGAAAATCAGAAACTACCTTCATGCTAACAGATTATTTGGAAGGTTTGTCAGTTAACCTGAAAGTTTGTGAAACGCTGCTACAACTTTGACTGGAACCCAATTCAATATTATGATGAAACAAAATGGAGCTTTTTAGCCATAAACATTCAACGTGGGTATGGCATTACAAAATCCCATGACATCTGCGCCTGCCGTTCGGACACAGGTACTGGACTCTCTACAAACACCCCATGTCATCCTGCACCATGTCTCAACGCCTGGCATCAGTCAGACTATGGGTTCACCATCCCATGTGTAGGCTGTCGTTAACACCAGTGGGTTTGGAGTGGTGCCGTAACTGGGACGCATAGACTGATGACGAGTGGCATCGTATTATGTTCAGTGATGAATCTCGGTTCTGCAATACCACCGATGACTGTCCTGTGTGTCTACGGCGGCGCTGAGGGGAGAGGACCATCCCTGCCAATGCTGTGGAGAGACACACCGGCGTTACTCCTGGCATCATGGTGTGGGGAGACATATGGTGTGACTTCAGGTCATCTCTGGTAGTGATTCAAGGGATCCTGACGGCACAGCGCTACGTCAGCGACATCCTGTGCCTGCTTCACTTACCCCTCCTGACACGGCACCCTGGTACAGACTTTCAACAAAGCAATGTCCGTCCACACACACGGTACGTGTATCTATGGGCTGCCTGCATCATGTTGAGGTCCTCCTGTAGGAGGTCCCCCAATCTTTCCCCAGTCAATCATGTGTGAGATCAGCTTAGACGTCAACTCAGAACCAGTGCCAATCTGCAGGATAACAGTTATGGGCCGACCCGCAAGAAAGGATACAACCGTATCACCACATGTATCTAGGCCCGGGGCGGTGCCACACCTGACTGACATGGGATCAGCTGTATGCCCATACTGCTAACTCTGTTGTCCGCTTAATCTGATGCTATAATCATTGTGATGCAGTCACATGACCTTTCACCACATGCAGATTCATTTCAACCTCCACTCCATCTGAGTGAACAACTTTTTTGTCACTGAGTGTGCCTTCCCATCTCCTACATAGGTCAGGCTTCTTCCCTGCTAGAGAGGTAACATTACACATTCCTAAGGTCTCATCCATTTGGGTCCTTTCTACAAGATAGCTCTAAATAGCCATTTCAGGCTGAGCCCAGCTGAGTTATAATAACCCTATTCCAGGCAGGGTACCTCTCATAAGGGCCTTGGTCAAAGTTTGCACGGCTTCTCTCCAGTAATGTAATTGTTAATGATAATGCTAATAACAATGATATATACTATTATATAACAATATTATATCACACACTTTAAGGAAAACCTCCCACTGGCCACTGGAATGTAATTAAGCAACCAAATGTATTATAGATGTATTGTAGATTTCTCTTTGCACTTCTGAAAAATGTTAAACCAAACCTACCAACTTCTCACCGGGTTGGTGTTGCATTGGGTTTGACAGCGGATTTGTGATTCCAGCCTTGTCCCTTGTCCCTATCCCTTGAAGCAAGACACAATGCAAGACAAAAGGAGTCCAGTGTCAGTGCCAGCATCCCTACACTACAATACTATAATATATTATTATATTGTATACTTAAGACAATAATGTTATAATCTATTATAAAGGTAACTGTTAATAAAATAAAATGTTGTACAATTGAACAACTGAAAATTGATTATAGACAATACTATTGTCTGTAACCATATATTCTGGATGAGTGATTGGATGGATGAAATACAATTGTTACTTTTAAGGTTTTGAAATCAAATGGTAGGAGACAAAAATGCGTGGGTTCGATAATGACAGGGATAGTGGGAAAAAAAGATAACAAGGAACCATTTGTTTAGTTCATAAAACGTACACACCAAGGCCTCAATACAAAAGAGGTGTAGAAATCTCTTCTAGTAATGTCAAGGAAATATATTAAAAGACTGATGCAATTCTCTGTTCTTTGATATCTGCACACGATATATCTGATTCAATTATCTCTGGAAATGAAGTAATTTTTTATTAATATAGCACTCCTCAGCAACACCCGTAATGGTATCATGTTCTGAATTATTTTTTAGTAATATGTTGGGATAGTGGCTCTTGTGATTACCATTGTAGTTTCACATGATCACAATTCTGGCTACAATTGCTTCTCTGTGTTTGCAGGTTTGTTCATGTGTTCGACCTAAAACCTTGTGGTTAGATTAACTGCTCTTTCTGTTCCTGTGCTTCTTAGTAGGTTAGTCATAGCTGCTGCATTACAGTAAGGTAAAGCTATAGTGGGTAGATAACTATAACTAAGTACCAATAGGAATATGGATCTTGTCTCTTTATATGACTGCAGTCATATGTCAGTCATTCACATTTATTTAGCAGATACCTTTGTCAAATGCAACATACAAGTGAGGCAAATAACACATTACAAACATACCTGCTGCTGAGGATTCGACCAGGTATAGCTGTGACTTGGATGAGAGGCTGGAAAATGCATGAATAGATGTTGAGCAGAAAGCTACTTAAGTGTTGACAAACAACTTGATTTTTTTTCCACTAAAAGCTACTGATGCAATGCAAATATTGTTGAATTTTTTCCCCTCTACGCGTCGGGCGGCATAGTGGCACAGTGGTTAGCACTATGAGTATCAACCCTGGCTCCATGTGTGTGGAGTTTGCATGTTCTACCTGTGTTGTGCTGGGGATTCCCTCAGGTCACCCCTATCCGCACAGTGAGAGAACATGCCCTGCATTGTACTGGCTCCCTGTCCTGGGTTATTTCTTGCCTTGTGCCCATAGCCTACGGGATGGGCTTCAGAACCTCATTGCTAATTACACGTAGGTATAGAAAATGTATGAATTTTAACTGTTTGTTATGCCTATCACAAAATCGGCATAGACACCGGGTCAGCAAATTGTATATTGACGGCTTTGTGCCTAGCTAGGTGCTCAGCCTTGTTTGGAATGCTCTGGAAAAGATAGCACCATTCACCTAGTGTAAAATGTGCAGACCTGTCTCTTTGGGTTTCATTGCTCAGGGGTATAATGACGGCTCAGTGGGAAGCATTGCTGCCTCCCACCTCCAGGATTGGAGAGACAAATTTTGTACTTTTCCTCTTTGTATATGGAGCTGACACAGATTTCATTTTCTGTATGGGTTTCATCCTGTAATCCAAAGGCGAGCAGTTAGGTAGATTTGTGTCTCTCTAAATTGCCCATAGTATGTTTACCCTGAATTGGGCTGGAACCTGGCTCAAGGTCTTTCCCAGCCTGCTCTTTTTGCCCCCTCTGACTCTTCTCTGGAAATGTGGTTGATTGATTGATGGGGTTTCAGATTCGCTCTGTCTGCTCGTCCCTAGCTTTCCGGAGTCCCATTTACCGGTTCCTGTCTTCAGATCCCTTCTCAGCATTTGGGTCCTGCTCCTGCTTACTTTGTTCTGGAACTACCAGCCGAGTCACCAGCCCTATTTCCCCTTGGTTACCTGCTTTCTGTGGTTTCTTGGGTCTTGAGGATCATATGATATATAACCTGGCAGCTGGATGGAACCCCTGCTTTGTGGTGTTACCCTTTTTGTCTGCATTGCTGATTCCCTGAGTCCTTCATAACACCAATAAGCATAATGTTAGTATTTTATTACTGCCTAGTAACTGCAATAGCTCTGATTAGAGCAAGTTTTGAATCATAATATTCAAAGTAAAAACAGATGGAAAAGGACACTAAACAAAATCCCATGAAGCCAGGAAACTGGAGGCTGATGGGTGGGTGGGAAAGATTCTCATACTTGTGGTTGTCTGAATGAACTACAAAATCATTGTGGATAATAATGTGATGTAATCAGAATCTTCCTACACTGAAGGTGGAAAATCTTTGCTGGGATATAAGGCCAGTGTTACACAGCTGTTACACCTGCGTCGTGTTTTATCATGAAATTGAACAAGCTCCTTGTGACCTTACTCAGCCAGAAGTCAAATACTCAAAGTCTAATTTAGGCTGAACAAAAAAACTCTGATGGAAATCAGCTTTGAAGACATTGATTATAGGAAGTGAGGACATCAGGAACAGCCATGCCTGTGGCAGATAGCTTCTGGATTCTCAATATTAAACATTTAATCTGAACTGATAAGTTTTGGAGTTAATGTCCATATGTACAGTAGCCATATGTTCATCTATACTCAGAGTGGGACTCTCCATCAGCATGACAAACAGAATTGCCATTGTACAACTTCTACATTGGTATAAGGTGGTATGGTGGTAACCCTAACAGTTTCTTAATTTGCATCATTTTGGTTATTGAACACCACCACAATGGATTTAAAATGAAACAATCCAGATGTGATTGGAGTGTAAACTTTCAACTTTAATTCAAGAGGTTTACAGAATGAACAGACTGAAGAGATCCAATTGCAGGAAGAATTGATGTTTAATTTGGAGGCCCAAATTGTATTCACAAACAGTTAGAGAAACAAAACAAGTTGAAGGGGAAACTTAGATACAGGCGGAAGGCCGATGCCAAATCCAAGAAAATACAAAGGCAACAAATGCAAGTTAAGGAAGTGAAAAACTCAGGTCATGCACAGAGATTGATGAACCTTGGGAACCGCCCAGTACTGTACAATCATAATACTTTGCATTGGACTAGGTGAAGCACTAGGCCTAAATCAGGTAACTAATTACTGGAAATGCATTGGAGACATGGTGGTTCAGGTGAGTTTGAGCATAGTCGGGTCTGCTCCAATGCAGGCGTGACAATTACACAAAAATATGGTGAGAGTCATTTAGCAATTTCCAGGTATTTTTGTATATACTGTAGTCCCCAGGGACTCGAAAGTAACTGAACAAAGTAACATAATCATTAATATAATTATATTTTTAATAATTGGTTGAAAATCTTTCGCAGTCAGGAAACGCTGGTTGGTTTTCCTCTTTGATTTATGGGTATTGAATTTTGCTTGATATAAAATGTAATATGGAATATCCAGTGGACAGCATGCACAGATCAAGAATGGGATGCAGACTAATTCACAAAGATCAACAAGACTTCACAAAGGAATTGATTTATCATTGTGAAATATAAACACTTTATCCATGGAGAAGGTATTAGCACAGTCTTGTTTAATCATAGGACTGTAAGAATTCTCTTGTAACAATAATATGTGTCTGGTCAGCTTCTAATTAAACCATATCGCAAATTAATTTCAGCATGAAGTACTAAATTATTTTTACTATTAGCAAAGGTTTGTATGAGTTTACATACCTTGCAGATATATTAGCTGTGGTTTTTCATTAATTTACCACCCCAGTGGGTAAAACGTATTCAACACATATATCAATTATTTATATTTTCATTCTTTTTCCAGCCGTACAGTTTCTTGAAATTCAAATGTACTTTGATGTTCAAATTTCTAGGTTACTTTGGTCAAAAACTTTTTAAACAGCCCTACTACTCTTTTCCTATAAGCCAAGGTTTAATGAGGAATTGGATGAAACATGAATACGTATTTACATATATTTTTTTATCAGGCAATTGTATGCTTGGCTGGATCCATCCACTTTCACATATCTGTGTAGGGCTACAGTGAGTCTTGAGCCTATTGCATGGAGCACAGAGCATGAGGAGTACTCATACTACAGATATTTTTAAAATCTGAGAAGCAAAAATGCATCTGAAATATATCTCATTGGACTGTGAGAGGGAATTGTAGTAACCATAGCATATGGGAGAATATGCAAACTCCATGCGTACAGATCTAGACTAGAACATAAATCTCCCTGAGTTCAAGCCAGAAACTAATATTGTATTAAATGCAGTGCATATATTTATTTTTAGAGGATCATATACAGGGAGCCAGCAGACAGGGCTAGTGCAATATCAAATGAAAAACCCTTGCGACAAACATACCCTAATATACATACACAATTATTTATATAACTGGAAAAAACTCCTTCTAAATGAAACGCTGTAGTACGCCTCAAATTTACCCCTGCCTATAGTAATTTTCTTCTTTTGAAATTTACACTCATCTTTCCACATTATCAGAATAAAGAAATCATAATCAATTTAAATTCTGTGTTAATTTTTAGTCTTTTTTTTGGGGGGGGGGGCTAATGAGTGTAACTGCATATCTTACATCTGAAGGAGGAAACCGACACCACATGAGGAGAACAAAACTCTCATCTCCACACAGAGCAGAGGTGCGGTTCAGACATGAGTCAAGGCCGGAGTTGTGAGTCATGTGCGTCACCCACCATGACTCCCATTTATTCCACCTCATGCTGCCAGAAAAACTCCTTATATTTTTCTGCTAATACTGATATTTGGGATAAGTTCCGAGACTGTATTCAAGATAAGATGGGTGAATGGATGGACAGACAGGGAGACTTATTGTAAAATTTCTGATTCTGTTTTGAATTATGATGATTTTTCTCCAGAGCAATATACAAATGAGGAAAAACTTGCGGTCACAGAGATCAGAATAGGCTACCATCCCTGAAGCAGCCGGGTCTAAGGACCCTACTTACGAGCCCGAAAGTGATATGATTATTCTGTCAGCCATGGAATTTGGATGCAGGTCTCACTGAAGTATGTGGAACGATTTAAGAGAATTTATGAGTTGCTTTCTTTCCACGGGAACAACTCATCATTTCCAAATAAAATGTCTTGTAGAAAAGAGTGCAATGAATGTCTTATTTTCAGGAGACGAGTTAGGGTCTAAACGTTTGTCACAGTGCAAGACTCAGGGCACACTAGCTGGCTTGCAATGAGGTAGCAGTGCCTTCAGGGTGGTCCTCCAGCATCCCTAGCAGCCCCAGGGTGGTACTCCCTTCAGGACTCTCATGTAAAGCATGCATCCAAGCAGACCTGGCTTCCCACTTTCTCCTCTTTCAGATTTTTCCCAGTATCAGATTGGAGCAATAGTGTCTTTAGCATTCATTATGGCTATTAACAAACCATGGTTACAGCTGACATGCATGGCGCTGATTGCATTCTGCAAGGTAACCTCCCAACAGGGTTGTGTCACACCATCCATCTTCCAATGCTCCCTAACCAATTATTTAAGGGAGTGGCATAGAAAGCATGGAGCCTTTGCACGGAGGCACAGGGCATGAGACAGAGAACATACTGGGTGATATGTTAGGTCATCACACGGCACTCGTATACCAGTACGGTCACACACTAAGGGTAATTTTTAGACACCACTTCATTTTTGGTTCGCAAACTGCAAGAGGAAACTACTCATCCCTGGTAAAATCAGGAAGCGCCAGAGGCAGGCAACCGTGGTGGTGAGGATCAGTATAATGGGTGAGAAAAGTGTAAATCTTCAATAAAGGAAGGGGTCAGGATGTTATAAGCACAGACTCTCCCCAGAGCCATAACCTCGAATTTAATGGAGTGAGTATGGTGTCACAGCATAGGGTTAACCTGCATGCAGTGCTCCTGGAGTTGGGGGCTAAGGGCCTTGCTATAGATCCCGCAGACTTGCGACTGCTCTGCTGAGGCCGGACCTTGAGTCGGTGACCTTCATACTCACAACCACAGCGGCTTAGCCTGCTGAGTCACACACCCCCAGGTAAAACAGACTTACTGTATGTCCTGTGTGAACAACTAAATGTATTGTCTGGGGTATAAGAAAGGAGATGGATGAAGGCGGCAATTTCCTAATTTTTCCGAATTTTTGATCACTCTTTTTAAAATAATCTTCAATGGCGCATATATCGCTTGCCTCCATCTTCCATGGAAATAGAGGGAGCACGTAGCCTATAACACATTGGAAATGGGTATTTGGCGTTCCTGCTTGCTTTGTGTAGGATTGCTGGGAACTGGGACGGAGCCTTTGAGTTCTAGATTCTGCCTATAAGAGATACTGACTCCAAATCTGGGTGCTTTCTCAGAAATTAGTAGGATGACTGTAGGAGATGTATTTCTCTTTTCCAAGATATGTGTTTGCACAAAACATGATGAAAATAATATGAGTTATAACAAAGGTCTATTCATCTTCCGATTGCATTTGCATCAGTGCAGGGTGGCAGAATAAAACAAAAGTTCTTGATTAAAATATATGTCAGAATGGAAAAAAAAATGGTGGATGACAGGGTAATGGAATACACAGACTTGAATAGTTTATATTAAAGTTTTGTGCAGAACAGACACTGCATTTCAAACAATAGACTACTAATAAAATATAGGTGCAGTGGCAAGGTTTGTAAACCTTGGTGGCTGTTTAAGAAGAGGACATTTTGTGTTCCTCACATGTTATGGAAAATATCAGATTATGCAAATAATGCTTGTTTATTCTTCATTTTAGAAATTCAAGAGCTTCACAAGGAACATATATAATGCAATTGAAAACAGTCAGTGCATTAAAATAACAAAAAAACGTCTCCAACTACAGTATACTGTATAACATAGGGGTGCAGGGGAAACTTAGGACGATTCCAAGGACCCCTAAAACATTTGGAACATAATCTGAATATACATGATTTACTGGACTTTTAAAGTGACTTATAGTAGAGGAAAGGGCTACAATTATAGCCATTCTCCTTGGGTTTTAAACCCACAACTTTCATACCCATAATACAGTGCTCTACTTGTTGAGTTATGGGAGAACATCCAAAAAAACATTATGCTTTTATCTTAAGTGATTAAGGATCATGATCTTGATGCGGGGCAATTTGTGGGATATGTCTCAGAAAAACTGTGGTCCAATGGAGATCCCCAATGAAAGGCACCAAAAAGAATAAAGATACCCTCCCCAGGTTAGTGTTAACGGGATCCACCCCTGGAGCCTCTTTTCGGGATAATGTTCAGCAGAAAGTGCCTGATAGCCGTGTCATCTGTGGAATGCAAGTCTGAACTGGCTATGTAGAGCCATCTTCTGGGCTCACCCAGATAAGACTGTGTAGCTTCTTCCAGTGTGTGAGAGCGCTACAAAGAATCTCTGGTGAATCACTGTATGTAGGCGCCAAAGTTTACAGTACTCAGCCTTATAAAAGGAAGTGCATAAGGCGTTCAAAAGGGTACCAGATATAGACCATCTTCTACTTACTTGGGGAATGATGATTTCTTTAAATCAATTTGAATTAAATCTGACCCCAACTTATTTTTATTTAGAGACTATTTCAAAATACTTCAGCGATAATAATAATAATAATAATAATGTTTTATTTATATAGCGCCTTCTATACACTCAAGGACACTTTACAAAAATACACTTAACAAGGCAGGCAAGTTACATACAAGACGAGCAATATTCATTGAATTCATGTGCTTTTAACAGGAGCTTAAAATGGATGACAGATTTTTCCTTACGGAGACTAAGAAGAGCATTCCAAAGTTTAGGAGCCATTACACTAAATCAGTGGTTCTCAACCTGCGGCCCGTCACAAATGCAAATGTGGCCCGCGATGCTGACCACGTAAAAAAAAATAAAAATAAATTAAAAAAAAATAAAATAATAAATGTATCCCATTAATGGTAAGTAGAATTATACTCTCTAATGATAATAATACATGTAATTGTAA
>JAODKF010000046.1:24520326-24535018 GCA_026779585.1 Mormyrus proboscirostris | reverse complement strand
GTGTCTGAACTAAATCAGCACCCTGATAAAGAGGTTGATTGGCACAAAGTATTTTATGTATTTTGAAAATACAAAATCATCTTAAATGTATTTAAATACAAATTACATTAGATTTTCCCCAAAGGCTTTACAATACAAAATAGTATTTTGTATTTCAAATCGTATTTTAAACACATTTATGTAAAATACTGTCCATCCCTGGTGATAGATGATAAAGTATAAAGTACAATATTGTAATCAGATCAGTTTAAAACATTTGTTTCCATTTTTTTGTAATTTAACATTATGTAAAATGATGATTATTAAATTAGAACTCAATTCAGCAGGAGAACAAATGTTATTTGCTAATTTAATCTAGTTCCTTTTTGATAATTCTTTCAGAACATCTTTTTTAAATACACATGATGGACATATTACATGTATCAAGCATTTTCCCGGCGCCTTGCTTTAGCGTCTCTCGTCCTTCACTTTAACGGGCCTGGGGGAGGGGTGTTTTAAAAGCCGAAACCTGTTTGCAAAGAAACACCGTAGAGATGTGTAGATGCATCGGCGTAAATTACAGGGGGGACTGAGGAAGAGGAAGGAGGGCTCAAAGACACATCGCGGTAAATTAAATTGCACAAATTTTATTAGATTATTCCTCATCACCTTTGTTTTGTCAGGTGCTGTGCAGCAAAATTCAAAGAGGCTACAAAAGATGAGGTGATAGGAAGCATTACCTCATTCCTCTACAATGCACATGATTTAAAAGACGAAGAAGTAAGAGACATAATCAAGAGGAAGAGCAGGAGAGCGGCCCTTCCAAACAGGGGAGAGTGGAATTGGTGGACTAAGAGGTTTTTTTAATTTGTAAAATGAATGTTAAATATTGCATAAAACTGATCTTAGGCCTATGTGCTTTTTTACTTTTGCTTCAGCCACAGTTTAACTTGTCAGTTTAAGTTATTTTACAGTTTACCTAGCTCATCACTGTTTGCTCAATTTTTAATTTAGTTACCATATGTAAATAATCTTAATATAAGATCTTTGCCACACCCGTCTCGCCTGCCCAGCCTGTCTTGCATCGGCTTGGTTGCCGCCAGCTCCGTCTGTCCAGCCTGTCTCACCGGCTCCGCCTGTCCGCCCTGTCCCAGCGGTTGACGCTTCGGCCCCAGCAGTCATGGTCCAGGCACCACCTCCGCCTGCTGCGGCGCCCCGCCGCCAGTGGACGCATCGCCTTCAAGGGCACCCCAGCAATTGCCGCCTGCTGCCACGCATGAGGCCCTTGCTGCTGTGCCTCCTGCTGCTATGCACGACGCCCCTGCTGCAGCCCTGTGCCAGGAGCCTGCCCGTTCCAGTCCCGCCTAACCTGTCTGGGCCTCCGGCTACACACGAGTCCCCTGCAGCACCTCTGCCCACAGTGACTCTGGCACCACCTCCGCCTGCTACAGGGCCTGCTGCTTCGACGCAGCCTCAGTCTGTGACTCCACCTGAGGCGTCTCCTGCCACAGCACCCACGATCCCGGCCGAGTCTCATTCTTCGCCTGGGGTGTCAGCTTCGCCCCTAGTCGGCAATCACTCGCCTATGCCTGGACCCTGCCCACTAACGGCCATCTCCAGGTCACCAGTGTGGGCAGCTCATCCTTTTGCTGGGATGCGCTTGGCAATCAAGAGGACTGGACCTGTGGGAGTGGCTACCAGTCTTGTTTTGTTTTCCAGGTTCATCCCATGCCCCCTCATCATCCATGTTTGCTTCCCCGATTGTGCCCAGCTGTTTCCTGTTATTTCGGCTTGTCTCATGTATATCAGTCCACGTCTTCCTTAGTTGGGAGTCCGTCATTAATGTTAGTTGATGTGATGTGCGTCGCTGTCTGCCCTGTCTCCCCAAATAAACCCTCGGTTCCCGCAATTCTGCCTGCCAGCCTCGTCCTTTGCCACTACCTGCCTGCTCATTCACCGCGATCATAACAGGTGATGTGTTCTTATATACACATTATATTCTCATTCTAAATTGGAGTTGATGTTATGCTTTGAATTCTTTTTTGAAGTACCCAGTTTGGTTTTTGTTGTCTACCCCCACAGGAATTTATATATTTGGATCATATACTCTTTCATTTTCTTTTTTAATGACACCAAAAAAACCTTAGTGCTTCTAATTTATTGTCTGCAAGGTTGTTTGTCAACCCACTTAGAACCACGGAATCATTCTGAGCTCACTCCAAAGTTCCTTTTTAAAAACTGAGTTTACCAGAATGATATTTTATTTGTGAGGCATCTTTGATTAAAATAGAAAGTGATCAGTTGATTGTTTCACACATATCCTGAATAATAACGCTTTTTTGCACACAATGGAGGAATCTGTGTAAATGCCTAAACCTCTTTAAATCATTCTAATGAATATGTGATAGAGAATCAATATATGAGCAATTGCTGAATGTGTGAGAGTCAAGGAGTGATGCATCTTGTTTAATCACTAGAAATTTAACATGCTTTAGTCGCACACTGACTACCATATATTTGGACAGCATCACTTTTCCTTGTACTGTGGGCAATGCTGAAACCCTCTATAAATCTGCCTTCTGTGGGATATTTATGTACATACAACAGTATGTGTCTATTTAATGCTTTACTTTCTTTGTGTTTTATGATTCCATTGCATGTTTAGTTACCACTTCCATTTTGCCTTGCTTCATTTCCTTTATTAAAATGAAATTAATCGTAACAATTGGAAAAATTAGTTGAAAGATGAAACTGTGAATGGAAATAAAGTGCATGTTTCATCTCACACAAATAAACAACACAAGTTAAACAATGAAGAAGAGAGTAACTTACCTAATAAAGTAATTTCCTCTACGTTCTTATTTTTAGAATTCCGTTCACCTTATACATAATTACTCCTTTTAAGTAGCTCCTGTACTGCACCTTTCTATCATCCTTACATTGCTAATGACAGGCCACATATTGTTTACATTCATATCAGTGGAGGATGGTGATTTTTATAATGGGGGAACCACATGAGTTGGCAGTGTGACCAAAAAATGTCCATCAGTAACTTATATGTAAATATATAAAGTATATAAATATATAAAACCGAACATTAACTGAAAATTCAATGATCAAACTGAAAACTCAGTGATTAAAGTTATTTACAAATGTCAATCGTAAAAGAGCATAAAGAATGATAAACTGTCACTGTGGGTTCCAGTAAAATTGCTTCTGTGCTCCTACCTGCTACAGGATGAATGAAAACTGCACGCCGCCAACAGCATGTGAAAACCGCTGCTTTCATTATTGTAATTGGTAGTTTATCCTGTGTTGAGGACAGGTCTCCAGATCAAAAACATCTGACAAGGTATCTGACTAAGCAAGGACTCCTGCTTCCTGAAACAACATATATAGCACATTTAAAAACAATGCAAGTAAGAATGACTTGACTTTACATTTTATCAAATATATAATAATCATTATTACATAATATGTATTACTATCTTTTGTTAATGTTTTGTTCAAGCAAAACTATAATAATAATAATAATCATCATCATTCCCTTAATTTTCCAGTATGGTGTGATGGCTCATTTGGTAGCACTGTTGCCCAGTGGTTTGAATCCCTTCTCTGGTGTGCAGGGATTGTCTGTGTAACAACTATAGCAACCATAGAGTGAATCAGATTCAGTGAGTTTGGCTGCTGCTCAGTGTCTTGAGGATTGTCAGGGAGGACAACTATTGTTGCATAACTGTTATGCATGGTCCCTGTACACAAATGACATCATAAACACCTTACAGCATTAGCATACTCAAAAGTTGGAAAAAAATCCGACATGGAAATTACATCAATAAACCAAAATTACAAAAGGAGTGAAGCACAAAGGAACCAGTAAGGGAAGGCCCCACAGAGCAACCCCTACATCCTCTAAAACAGAATCCTCAATTACAGGAATTCAAGGCAGAAAAAGCAATGCATTGGTCAGGATAGACAGGGAATGCCATCTATCATGAATGTGGAATGTTTCCAAACAAAGTCCTTTCCATCACAAAATATTAAAATGCATCTAATGTATTATAGATGCACATGACAAGTATATTTACACTTTGGAAACTCCATGGAGAGAAATGAAGATCAGTATTATGTTCTCTGGGGTAGAGTGTGAGCATAAATGGTTAGTTCAAGAGATTTGGTGAAAGGTTTTATTCCAGGTAAGCAAGGGGAAGCAGGGAGTAGATATGAAAGAGAAAGATAAAAAGTAGCAATATTTTATCCAGGGGGAAAAAAAAAATCAAATACAGGAGATCATCCACAGCAAAAAGTGGGTTGGCCAATAACTGGAGCCCATGAGTCATAATACCCAGCCTTCC
The DNA here is from genome assembly GCA_026779585.1 of Mormyrus proboscirostris. Lineage (NCBI taxonomy): Eukaryota > Metazoa > Chordata > Actinopteri > Osteoglossiformes > Mormyridae > Mormyrus > Mormyrus proboscirostris. Next base: position 24,530,684 of record JAODKF010000046.1, on the reverse strand, counting down.
CTGGCGTCACGCCCTGCATCCCTTTCCCCTCGTTCTCTCCGTTGTGTGGCTCTAATGAGCCTCACCTGTTAATCCCACCTCTCGATACATCCCTAGTGTGGATCACCCCAGGTGCATCTCATCTGTTCCCTTGTCAGTGATGTATATAGTGCCTCCCTGTCTCGAGCTCCCCAGCCCAATCATTGATGTTGCAGCCTACATGTGATCCCCAATGTGCCCTGCGTGCTCGCCTGATCCTCCCTACCCCGTTGTGACCCCTCATCGTCCGTTTCCTTTTGCCCTGCCTGAAGTTTCATTTAATAAAGTCCCCTTTGGTTTCCCCCATGCCTGCCTTTTCCTCTGTCCTTGCCTTTGACGTGACACCTGGCATTGTCGAAGGGGCAGTTTTTTAAAAATGTGAACTTTGGAAGGGTGGTTGCAGCTGTCATAAACACTGTCACTGGCTGTGCCAGATTAGAGGTGGAGCACAGTAGGCATTTGCTGACCAGCTGTACAAAATCTGGATGCTGAAGTTTTGACCAGTGGCCACTGTCTATGATACTGCAGTTTTTGCATGGGCCCCAGTCAATCAACTAGAATGGCAAGCATCCAAGGGTCCCAGACGTGCTATTGTGACATCTTTAAGTAAAAAAGCTTCACTTGATCTTTCAGGAAAATACAGTGCTTACGGGGATTTGAAGTAATTAAGATAATATATGAAATTTAACAAACTTAATATTATAACTGACAGATTTAATCAGATACAACCAGAACGATTTCATTTTTTGGTGGTGGGGGGGACTTTTTAGTAGGAATTCAATTACAGAGAATATCAGAGAAATATTTTGTATCATCACCCAAGAAGACAGGAAATCCCATAAGTAGTGTAATTCTCACTGCACACATATCTGAAATCTTAACTGATGAAAACAGGGAAGAAACAAGACAACACATGAATTACTAACATGAACTAAACCACCCTGGAGTACAGTGATCAGTTAAAATGAGAAAATTGAAGTACAAAAAGCCAAAAGCATCAATCATATGTACATATTTACTAACAACAAATTAAACTAATCTATCCTATTTATGTTCCCGGCACAAAAGGATCATGGATGTTTGCTTGTTCAGGGAGATATTTCTTCGTATTGGACAAGCTTAAGCTAGGAAGAGGAATGGCTGTGCAAACTGAAATCATTGGTGATCCCAGGCTGTGGGCTGCACAGAGTCTCCTGGAGTGTCCATCAGTGGGAATCCCTTGAGGGGTGTGGTTGCTGTGGAGGGAGTGATGTAAGAGGGCATCCCCCCTGTTTGGTCCGTGGCACAGATGGACCTACAAGAACACTAACTGCGCATCTCTCTAGCAAAACATACGCAGAATATTTTCAGGAATGGAACTCATCAGAGCTGCAGTAATTTATCTCCACAGATGGCTTGAGAAGGGTAATACAGACTAAATGATACCCCATAATTTTCTCATGTCTCACAGCCAATGAAAGAATATTTTTTTGAAAGTGAATAACCTTCTGTGAAAAATGTGCTTGCCATTTTCACAAGTAGTAGTTGGCTATGGGTAACCATTCACAACGTGAAAATGTAGGTCTGTGTGTGGACATCCTCCTTTCACACCATGCTTTTTGTTTTTTTAAAAAAATTGTCCTGCCCAGCTGTCTGTACAGTACCTGTCATGTGTTTCTTTTATATGATTATGAAAGAAAACTGAGCATAGATCATTTGTGTGTCATTTTATGCTGCCATGCAGAATAAAGTCATGCACTGTGAAACTAGAATTCAACAAGAATTCCAAATTATCCGCAGCCACATACTGTCATGACCTGCTCGTCCGATCCTCCTGTGTGCCACGCCCACCTCGTTACCTCGTGTTAATTCCTGATTGTGATCACCTGTTGCCTGTTACAGTCTTCCTGATTAAACCTTGTTCGTCCGCATTCACGACTCGCTTGCCTGCCGACCCGGGCGTCACACATACAAAATTTACAAAACTTACTCCCACCTGCTCAATACCTTGTTGCTCCAGCATAACAAGGACTTGAATGAAGCATTGCAAGACAGTCACACTTTTTGACTGCAGAGACTTTGCACAGGAGAGCCTACTGAACTTAATGTACAATTTAACACTATTTTGTCAGTAGATTGGCAAGAACCCAGTAAACACAAATGTTTCTTTTTGGACATACCCAAAGGATCTGAAACATCAAATTATATTAAATTCAATTCAAAAACAATTTTTTAAATTAAAGACCAAGAATTACTTAACTCAACGGTCAGCAGGAATTCAAATGGATTTTTTTAGGCTGCTTTTAAAAACATCTTACTGTGACATTGTGCAACCAGATTAGTATTACTACAGTATAACTTTTATTATTTTTATTGGTATTGTGACAAAAATGCATTATTCAATGAATAACGTCATGCGACTAAACCAGACTCCCTCCACCTCTTGGCTATGCCTAATAATTCTGTCCATCAATGTTATTAATATAATTGACTACAAAGGACAGCCCTGAGTCCAGCACACACCAGGAATGAGTCTGATTAACTACTGGTGATCCGAACCAAACGCTCGTTCACAGCCGTGGCCAAAAGTTTTGAGAATGACACAAATATACATTTTCACAAAGTCTGCAGCCTCAGTTTTTATGATGGCAATTTGCATACACTCCAGAATTTTATGAAGAGTGATCCGATGAATTGCAATTAATTACAAAGTCCTTCTTTGCCATAAATCCTAAAAAAAACCTATTTTCATTGCATTTCAGCTCTGCCAACATCATTTCAGTCATTCTCTCGTTAACACAGATGCGAGTGTTGATGAGGACAAAGCTAGAGATCACTCTGTCATGCTGATTAAGATAGAATAGCAAACTGGATGCTTTAAAGTGTCATGTACATGCGTAGCACAGACTGGGGAAGCAGGAGTGGGACTCAAAGAATTGGGTGAACTTGGGGTTTAATTAAGGAAATGACAAGCAGGAAAATACAGCTACAGCACAATATCAATGACCAGACTGGGGAAACATACTTTACCGCGGGACATAAATACACCACACTAATTAGACACAACTAGAAACAGCTGGTAACACTGGGATTCCACATGGGGTAGATAAGGGGATGTGGCACACAGGAGGATTGGGCGAGCAGGGCATGACAAAAAGGAGGATGTTGCTTGAAATGTTCTTCCTCTGTTAACCATGTTACCTGCAAGGAAACAAATGTAGTCATCATTGCTTAGCACAAAAAGGTCTTCACAGGCAAAGATATTGCTGCTGGTAAGATTGCACCTAAATCAAGCATTTATTACATCATCAAGAACTTCAAGGAGAGAGGTTCAGTACCTGTGAGGATGGCTTCAGTGCGCCCAAGAAAGTCCAACCGCGGGATCGGGGCACCACCAATGCAGGGCTTGCTCAGGAATGACAGCAGGCAGGTGTGAGTGCATCTGTACGCAGAGTGAGGCAAAGACTCTTGGAGGATGGCCTGGTGTTAAGAATCAGGGACAGACTATGATTCTGCAAAAGGTACAGGGATTAGACTGCTAAGGATTGTGGTAAAGTAATTTTCTCTGATGAATCCCCTTTAAGATTGTTTGAAGCACCTGGAAAACAAGATTGTCTGGAGAAGAAAAGGTGAGACCTTGTCCTGTGTCATGCTAACAGTAAAGCATCCTGAGATTATTCATGTGTGGGGTTGCTTCTCAGCTATGGGAATGAGCTCACTCACAATTTTGCCTAACACGGCCACGAATAAAGAATGGTACTAAAACATCCTCCGAGATCAACTTCTCCCAACCATCCAAGAATAGTTTGGTAATGAATGATGCCTTTTCCAGCTTGATGGTTATCACTTCTACCTTATGGCATGGTGCTCTACAGTAAGTGGCTTGGGGGAACAAAACATCGACATTTTATGTCCATTTTTCCAAGATCACAAAACACATGTAGACTGGTTGGGAAAACTCCCATGGACCATTGTGAAAAGCTGGTTCAATGTTCCACAACCAGGACAGAATCCAGATTGTTCCTCCTGGATCTGAGATTTGACTAACAGGTGGGCCTTATTCTCCAGTACCTCCACATAGACCTTCCCAGTGGGGCTGAGGAGTGTGATCCCCCTAAAATTGGAATGCATTCTCTGCTCCTCTTCTTAATGATTGGGACCATCACCCTAATCTGCCAATCCAAAGGCACTATCCCCAGTTTCCACAAAATGTTGAAGATCAAGAGCTTAGGACCTCAGAGGGAATCTTATCCACCCCTTGAGCCTTAAAACGAAGAGTTCTTTGGCTACTTCAGGGATGTCAGGCTATGTGATGAGTCTTCCAGCTCTACTTGCTCCCAGGAAGGCATACTGGTGGGGTGCTGGAGATTCTCAAAATACTCCTTCCATCACCTGACTATATACCAGTTTAAGGTCAACAGTTTTCCATCAGTGCTGTAAACAGCATGAGTAAAGCCTTGCTTTCCCCTCCTGAATCACCTGCTGGTTTGCCACAATCTTTATGAGGCAAACCGAAAGTCCTTCTCTGTGGCCTCACCAAGCTCTTCCCACACATGTGTTTTTGCTTGGGGTTTTTGCTGTGGGGTCTACAGAAGTGCCCAGTTTTTGAATTCTGACCACAAACTTGTTGTTGCTACTCTGAAAATTCAGCTTAGGTCCAGCATAGACTACCACCTACTAGAAGAATGAGGCTGGGCCTGGCCAGACTCCAAGATCAGTCTGTTTCTTATGAGTTTGAAAACAGTTTGTGTGAGGAACTTGCAGTCCCGGAACATCGCCCATTCAGGATCAATGTCCCCTGACTTCCTCAGGATGCAGGAGAAGTTCTGCTGGAGCTGATGATCTCAAATCAAATTAAACTCACCACTAGGTGGTGATCAATTGTCAGCTCAGCTCCTCTCTTTACCTGAGTGTCCAAAACATGCAGACGTAGATCTGATACTACAATTACAAAATCTGGTGCCAGGTGCACCGATCGATAGGGCTTCCCCGAGGTTCTGCGTCCTGTTTACCAGTTTTTCTGGCTGTACCGGTTGCTCCCATTCTGGACACTTCTCTCCCAGCTGTGTCTTGTTTTCCCTGGTTTTGGTTTCCCTATAACAGGCACGGTTTTTCACAAAACTAGACCTAAGGAATACCTACCATCTTATCAGGATCAGGGAGGGTGACTATTGGAAGACCGTGATTAACACACCCACCAGTCACTATGAGTATCTAGTGATGCCTTTTGGTCTTACTAATGCTCCTGCTGTGGTCCAGAACCTGGTCAGTGAGGTCCTTTGGGATATGCTTAATCGCTATACTGATCTTTAGCAACATTTTTGGTGGCCCACGATGCTCGGGTTATATCGCTACTTGCCAAGTCTGTGCATGAAATAAGACTCCATCTCAGTCTCCAGCTAGTCTGTTGTAACCCCTACCGGTTCCTCGGCGACCTTAGTCACATATTGCTTTGGATTTTGTGACTGGTCTTCCACTGTCAGAGGGGAACACAGGCGTTCTTACTGTAGTCGACCGATTCTCAAAAGCTGTTCACTTCATCCCCATCCTTAAGCTCCCTACTGCTAGAGAGACTGCTCAGTTATTGATTGACTACCGCAAGCTTGTCGTCAGGTTTTCATCCTCAGACTAACAGTCAGACAGAGCGTGCCAAACAGGATTTGGAACGTATGTTGCGCTGTCTGGCTTCCCCCAGTTCATGGAGTAAATCTGTATTGGATAGAATATGCTCATAATTCCCTACTTGTGTCTGCTACTGGTTTGTCTCCTTTCCAGTGCTGCCTGGGATACCAGCCTACTCTATTTCCTGCCCTTGAAGAAGAGGTCACGGTTCCTGCAGTGCATCGGTTCCTACAACGCTGTCGTCGCATTTGGCGTTTAACCCGTTCGTCGCTGCTACGGTCCAGAGCACGGATGGAGCATTACACAAACAAACATTACACAAACAAGCACCGCTGACGCGCGCCTGTCTACTGGACAGAGGGTTTGGCTCAGTACCCGTTACTTACCTCAACATGTCCAGTCCCATAAGCTGGCCCCTCGTTTTATTGGGCCGTTTCCGGTCTCTAAAGTTGTCAGTTCTTTTGTGGTGCGCCTTTAGCTTCTGCGTTCCATGCGGCATGTCCATCCGGCTTTTCATGTGACCCTGCTTCAACCTTATGCAACCAGCCCTGAAACCAGGTTTCCCCGAGTCTGCCCTGATTGGTGGATGGGAGCAAGGTATTCACAGTTCACCAGCTGTTAGATGTCTGCTGCAGGGGATGGGGTCTCCAGTACCTGGTGGACTGGGAGGGTTATGACCCTGAGGAATGCTCCTGGGTGCCGGCCCGTTTTGTTCTGGATCCCTCGTTGGTTGCAGACATTGTCATCATTATCCGGACCTCCCGTCTCGTCCGCCTGGAGGCAGTCATCGGGGGGGGTACTGTTATGGATAACACTGAGGAATCCCCATTGTCATCTCAGCCATGCCCCTCCGAGGGTTCTGATCGATAGGGCTTCCCCGAGGTTCTGTGTCCTGTCAACCAGTTTTTCTGGGCGTACCGGTTGCTCCCGTTCCAGACACTCCTCTCCCAGCTGTGTCTTGTTTTCCTTGGTTTCGGTTTCCCTATATCGGGCAACTCAGCTCTTCAATCAGTGCGAGATATTCATGTTGTGCCCTGAGTTTGAGCGTTTTCCCCGGCGTGTGTTTATCTGTGTCTTGACCTCTGCTATGTTTCCTAGACTGCAAGTTTCTGCCTGCCCCCCTTCTAGACCGACGGCAATCGCCCTACCTTTGCCTGGACTCACTACCGTGTTTTTCGCCTCTGCCCCCTTCTGGACCGACGCCAATAGCCTGAACCCTGCCTGGATTTTCAACTGCGTGTTCTGCCTGCCCCCCATCTGTACAGACGCCGATCACCCAACCTTCCCGCATGAGTTTTAGCTACAATTTCAGGCTCAGCCTTGGATTCCTCTGACTTCTCTGTGGAGAATATTAAATAAAGGGCGATACTTACAGTGGAGCTGCGTCAGTGTCCATATTCTTGCCTTTATAACAGAAAAGTAGTAAAGAAGTCCCAGTGTTTTTGGTTGATCATTTGAATACAGACAGTGTTAGCAATTTATGATCATGGGGGAAATCAGGGAGAGAATGGGGTTCCATTTGGCACCAGTAGGGTGCTAAGCAAGTAATTGAATTTACAGTGGTCAGAGAAGTGGCTGAGCTATCATTTGCTCTCATGGGAAGTCACACAGCAAATTTATTCAGCAAGGTATCCTACCTCAGTTAGGCGGTTCTCCGGGTGTTGCACCTAGCCCAGTCTGGATGTCTGCCACAGCGGAAGCCGACGGCAATGACCCGGGGTTGGATCCCGGTGATCCTCGCTCACCCGGGGAGGAACTTCTTACGATTTAGCTTAGGGGGCTTGAACTGGAGATCAAGTAGCAGGAATATCAGGTTCAGCTACTCCGTCTCTGGGCAGTGGAAGTCGAGGCTGATAGAGGTAACATTGCAGAGGTTGAGCATGGGTGAACAAAAGCCTGTGCCCCTTCCACGCAAAGTACACTCACCAGGTACGACCCCTCAACCAGCGCTGTCTGCCTATGACCAAGCTCCCTAGCCTCCATTCTCCCTCAAGTTTGTCGACCTCCCAGGAAATTGGAAATTTGGGATTTGATGTTAGCCGCCACATCGTACTTATCCGTGTTTTGGGAGAATGAGGTGGATGCTTATTTTTCTGTTTTCGGGTGTATAACTAGGGTGTGAACTGGCTCAAACACATTTAGTCATTGTTGCTGCAGTGCAAGCTAGTGGGTAAGGCTCAGGAAGTTTGTTCAGCTCTTGCGTTGGAGCAGAGCCTAGATTATGACATTGTGAAAGCTACTGTTTTAAGGGCATATGAGTTAGTTCCAGAAGCTTACTGGCAGAATTTCCAAAAGCTTAGTAATTCCGCCAGCCAAACTCATGTTGAATTTACTTGGGAGAAGTTGTTATTGTTTGAGAAGTGGTGTACTGCTAGTGTATTGGACTTCGATCAGCTCAAGGAGCTGATAATGTTAGAGGAGCTTAAGAATTGTGTTCCTGATCATGTTGTTGTGTATTTGAATGAGCAGAAGGTCACTTCTTTCGCTGAGGCTGCCACCCTCCCCAGTGAATTTGTTTTAACTCATAGGACCGTTTACCTGACTCTGCTACCCCGAAAAGTCCATCCCCATCCGGTCTCACCTCCTGGGACATCTGCTTCATCTACTCCACCTGTGGAAAAATGAGTGTCATTTCCTGGAAATGACATCGCGGGAGAGAGACTTTTCCCTCTACCCAAAGTCATAACAAACCTGTGCTATGTGCCAGTAACGTTGCTAATGAGCTTCCTATAGTGTTTTCTGCCTGTGTTCTCACTCGTGCCTTGCAGCTTAAGATGGCGGACATCGATTTCTCTGACATGTTTATGTCTAAGCCAAATTCGGTTGCTCTTTCGCTATGTGGCTCTGTTACCCTGGTTCCCGAAAGCCTCGTTGTCTCCCCCGATGTTCCCTCTACTAGGGAAGCTTTGATTGCTGCTCAGGGAGTAGATGCCTCTTTGGAGGCATGTCGTAACTTCGCTGTAAGGAAAGCTGACCTGAGAAACCACCCCCACGGTGTACTTCTTCCGTGATCAGGCATTGAAGAAATGGACCACTCTGGACTCGCTCTTTGATTAGGCTGTTATATTTCAAGTGGTAGTCCCAAAACCGTATTGTGAATATGTGTTCTCCTTAGCTCACGATCGCCCATGTTTGGGTCACTTCGGGGTTAGATGTTGTCCCGACTTTTAAACCATTTCTTTTGGCCTGGGATAAATTCGGATGTAAAGACATATAGCAAATCCTGTCATGCTTGTCAGGTTGTGGGGAAACTAAACCAAGCGATTGTGCTGGTTCCATTGTGTCCTATCCCCGCGATCGGGGAACCCTTTGAGCATGTGCTAATCGAGTGTGTGGGATTTTGCCAAAAACTCCCTTGGGAAACTTATTTGTTTTGTTCATGTGTGCTGCAGCCCGTTTTCTGGAGGCCATTCCTATTCGTAGCCTGAGAACTAGGATTATAATCAAAATCTTGATTAAATTCTTTACTACTTTTGGGCTTCTTAAATTCATGCAGTCAGATCAGGGCACCAACTTTACCTCAAAGCTGTTTTCTCTTAGATGTTTGCCATACCGTGTCCAGCGCTTATCACCCGGAGATTCAAGGGGCTTTAGAGCACTTCTACCAGTCATTTAAAAATATATTATGCACCTTTTATTTGGTTGCAGAAAAGGACAGGGACGAGGGTGTTCCCCTCATTTTCTGCCATTCGTGACACGGTACAGGAATTCACAGGCTTCAGTCCTGCCGTATTAGTGTTTGGACATGTACGAGGTCCTTTAAAGGTTTTGCAGGTCAGTAGCTAGGGAACTAAAAAATAGGTCCCTAGGTGCCACGCAAGAGAAGATGAAGGCCTCCCTTCGTGCTCAGTTCTGTGGTCAGTATGTCATAAAGACCAAATTAAGCCCCACTAACTATGTGATAGAGACCCCATACTGCAGGAGGAAGACCCGCATTTGTCATATAAATATGTTAAAGCCCTACCTTGATCGCTCGGACTCTGTCCCCGTGTCCATCTCCTGTCCGCTCCTTGCTGCTGTGAGTAATGCATCTGTTCATGAGTGCTCGGCAGAAGATGATGATCTGCACATCATGAAAAAATGTTTACCCTGTGTCCGCCTGCCGAACTCAGAAGTGCTTCAGACCCTCTTGAGCAGGCTTACTCACTAGCCTCTTACCGCCCAGTCCGACATTACTTCCCTGGTGAAAAGGTTTTGGTCCCTGAACACCTGTCTTAGAGCATGACATTGATGTTGGTGATCACCTACCTATTAAACAATACCCTTATCGTGTCAGCCCTCATAAGCGGACCTTGATAAAACAGGAGACCGATTACCTGCTGGAAATTGGTCTGGCTGTTCTTAGTTGTAGCCCCCGGAGCTCTCCGGGTCTACTCATGCCCAAGCCTGAAAGCACCTTCCCTCTTATGCACGGATTACAGACTACACACGTCATTTGTTTAGTCCCTTGCCTGCTAAGCCACTTTCGATTCCATTAAGTTACTGCTCCGTAGCTCTCCTGTGTTACCTGCCCCGGATTTTACAGGGTGTTCCACCTTAACTTGTGCAACCACTTTATTCAGAAAGTAAGAGTAAATAAAAACAACAGAAACAATCACACTTTTAATGTTACAAGTTATTGTTTATAGTTATGTAACACATGTTATTCAATAATTCCACCCATTTTTTCAGTTACACTCTCCAGCCTATGACGAAAACTCTGGCACGTCTTTCTTACGTATGCCTCATCCATTTTGCTC
>JAODKF010000046.1:24489508-24503814 GCA_026779585.1 Mormyrus proboscirostris | reverse complement strand
AATGAAAGTAGCGTTCAGGCTCTTTCAGAGTGCCTGTGTTTTTATTTTGCACTGGAGAATTGCACTTTAATTTCGTTATACAATGTCTCATTGCTACAATGACAATAAAGATTCTATTCTATTCTATTCAACTGAAAACACTCATTCTTTTTGTGTGGAACCACCGTCGATAATGCAATTGAGTTAATTCAAAGAATTATGCATAAAAACTAATATAGATAAAATTTATTTAATATACATTCATATACAGTACAATGTCAGATTTACATGTTTATGTATTTTGCATCAGTAAAGGACATGTGTGTCTAGTAACACTAAGTTGATATGGATTGTATGTTTATTTTCATATAAAGAGCATATAATGATGGTGTAAAATGCACAAGAGTCATGTTATTTAATTTTTTTTCTCCATATGCATTGCTTAGCTGGGGTTGATCTGGGATTACAATCAGCAGCTGTGTGCTCCTGTAAAATAAAGCTTGCTTTTAGGACAAAAAAAAAAACAAGGTTTTCAAGACCGTATTCTGTAGCATACAATCTGTCAAAATAACACCAAAGTCACTATTTCCAAAAGAGTAACTATATGGTGTCCAAACGATTTCCAAACGTTTTGCTTTGCTTTACTCATGCTTTGCTTTAGATAACCTACTATTAAATACGGTTCTGATGTACAGGGAGTGAGATCTTATTGTGGGGGACAAGGCATGAAAGAGTATGTTTAGAAAAATCAACGTTCCAGCTCAAACACACAGTATGTTACCAATTTTATCAAAACACTCATGCGTGAAAGATGGCGCCGAGCATGGTAGCCTCAGTGCTCAGCTCTCAAGTGTTTGTTTTGGTTAGTTTTTCCTGTTTTTTGTTTTTCAAACACCATCAGTTTTACCAGGGATGAACTGCTGATCATTCGGCAGAACGCTCCACAAAATCTTTTACCAGATTTTGAGTATTCGGACGTTTTGCTGAACATTGTAGTTAGCGGGACACGCAGACGGGGGAAGCGAGCCGGGGCGCTCGTGAAACTCGAACGCCGTTGCCTAGCATCCATCTGGCGAATCTCTGCTCTCTTCCCAAAAAAACGGACAAACTTCTTCTGCTTACCCAGATCAACAGGGATTTTTCAAACTCTGCTACTCTGTGTTTCATGGAAACCTGGCTGAATGACGCCATTCCAGACAGTGTGTTAAGTCTGCCGGGCTTTCAGCTGTTTAGAGCAGATCGTGACGCAAAATCAACAGGGAAAGCACGCGGTGGCGGGACGTGTTTTTACATCAACGAAAGGTGGTGTACAGATGTATCTGTGTTAAAGAAGATGTGCTGTTCCGATCTAGAAGCACTCTTTTTAACTGTAAGCCTTTCTACTCGCTGCGGGAGTTTTGCTCGTTTATTCTCGTGAATGTTTATATTCCTCCGCAAGCGCACGTGAGCACAGCCTTACAGAAACTCGCTGATCTCATCGCAGAGACTGAGCGACAACACCCAGACTCTGTTTTAATCATTCTTGGGGATTTTAATAAAGCAAATCTCTCAGGTGAACTGCCAAAATACAGACAGCATGTTTCTTAATAGTTGATTTCATTGCTATGGATATGAGACCCGTTAATGTAGTTGAAGGCGAAGGCTTTAGAAAATTAATCAAGAAGATGGAGCCCGACTACACTGTCCCAAACCGCGCTAGTATTTCAAACGCCCTGTCTTTGAAGTACAGCGATCTTCGAGGCCAAATTTATGATATCATTAAAAACGCAACAGCCTTGAGTTTCACAACGGACATTTGGACCTCAGTGAGTATGGAGGAGTATATGTGTGGCGTTCGCCGGGGTAGACAGACTCAGATCCAGAAATGCAGGAAACCAACAGGTTTATTCTGGTGGCACTGGCAAAGGTACAGGCAAGGGAAGTCCAAAAATCGGATCGAAGAGGAGGCGCAGGGGTCAGGAACCGGGAAATCCGTCCGACAGGTAAGCTCAAGACACGACCACACAGGGAGGGGCAGACAGGACAAGCAGGGCTTGGCACTGGGAGCGGGTCAGGTGCGGGAAGAGGGCTGGAGAGGGAAAGGAGGCAGGATGAGAGGTAAACACCAGGCAGACGGATGAGGTTCGGGAAGATGGGCAGATGAAAGACAGCAAAACGCTCAGCAAGGCACAAACTCATTTGGCATAATACTTCGCGAGGTGCCCTAGACCGCTGGCGTCTTTTATAGTGCCCTGAATTAAGCGCACTGCCCGGCTCCTGTTTGGGCCGGCCCGTGTGGGCGTGACAATATGGCTGTCACCTGTCATTTTATATCTCAGGAGTGGAAACCAAAGCATTTGAGTTGAGCCATACGGGAGTCAACATTGCACAACAGCTTGGAGACACGGCGGACGCATTCACTATTCCAAATTATAAGCGAGTAGCCGTTGTTCATGACAATGCCAGCAATATAAAGCTGTGCACCGAGACGTTGAAGAAAGAACCGGAGAAATGGGGCAACACTGAAGGGGTCTGCTGCTCAGGACACACCCAACAGCTATGCATAAATACAGTTCTAAAACAGGGCTGACTAAGTCACAGAGTTGCGGCTGCCAGGAATCTCGTGGGACACTTAAAAAAAAAAGTGCAAAGGCTACAGCTGCATTGAAAGAGAAACAAACGCAGCAGAACGTTGCACAACACAAACTAATTCAAGATGTTGCTACTCGTTGGAACTCTACATACGAAATGCTTAACCGACTAGTGGAGCAACGATGGCCGGTGACAGCTGTTTTGTCAGATCCCAGCATCACGAAGAAAGGAGATCGCACCCTTGACTTGACAGCAGATCAGTGGAAACTGGCACAGGGGATGGCAGAAGTATTGGGGCCCCTAATCACACTCACAGAACTACTATCACAGGAGGATAACTTGTCGTTGTCTGCAACATTGCCAATGATCTTCAATCTGAAGAAACGCCACCTGTCACCAGAGGAGGATGATAGCCCTGCCATCAGAGAAATGAAGAACACCCTCATCACAGAGATAGACAGCAGATGGCAACTGTTAAGTTTGGAACCCAGCAGCATCTACCTCCTTTCTTCAGCACTAGACCAGCGATTCAAGCACCTAAAATTCCTTGAGAAAAAGAAGAACATGGAGACGGCGCAAAAAAAGAGATGGAGCAATATTTAAAAAGACACTACAAAAGTACAGTCGGGCCCGCTTGCATGGTGGAAGCAAAATAGTGACCACTACCCTAAACTGGCATTTGCAGCCAAACACCTCCTTTGCGTTCCGGCCACTTCAACTCCGTCAGAGCGCATTTTTTCAAAAGCTGGCTACATCGTTAACAAGACCCTAAGTTCGCTTTTGCCCAAAAATGTAGACAAGCTCATCTTTCTTGCACACAACTTGAAAAGAGTGTAGCTAAATAGGTAGCTTTACTAGCTTCAGCTTGCAACCTGATTTTATTTATTTGAAAGTTTTATTTGTAAAATTGTTCGTTTATTGAAATGTGAACTATCTAGCTAGCCTAACGTTAGCTTATTTTATTTAGCCCATTACATTTTGTTTTATTGTATAAGGGATTTTTTTTTCTTTTATTTAAACACTAAATAATGCTACCTTGTCATTTATTTATTACAGTTTGTTGAACTTTGTTAATTTATTTGTTGTTTTTTTTTTATTTAAACTAGCATTCTTTTATGGTGTTGGTGTTACTCTGCTGCTAATTTCTGATTTAAGAGTGATTTTGTTGGAAAAATGTTAGGCCACCTTATTTTTAAAAATTGTGCTGCTAATATCCGATTTGGGAGTGATTTATTTAAAAGTTTTACTTTGTAAAGAATATTTTGTTTATTGAAATTTGAGCTGTCTAGCCGGCCTAACGTTACCTTATTTTATTTAGACTATTAAAATGTTTTTATTCTATAAGGGAATTCATTTAATTTTATTTAAACTGTTCGTTAATTAAAATGTGTGATTTTATTGAAAGTATGCTGCTGCCGTGTTCTTTATTTATTACAATTCGTTGAACTTTGGTAATTCATTTTTCGTTCTTTTATTTAAATAGCCTACCCTTTACGGCGCCAGTAATTACTGTGCTGCTAATTTGGGAGTTATTTGTTTGTTTGATAAATGTTGGGCTACCTTATTTAAAGTATTGTTCTAACAGACCTGTTATTGTTTTGTATTACAGTGCAGTGTTCGTTCTTAAATAATATAAACCCTGCCTGGGCCGCATGTAATGCCCGGCTATCGGCTCGTGCTGTTCTGTCATTTATTAAAGTTTTATTCATTCTGAAAGTGTCGCGACTTGCCTGTATCCATATTACACAAAAATGCGACTTTGCACTCCCTTGCGTCCGCAGCAGTTGGATGAACGTTTCGACATAAAAATGCAACAGACAGACACACACAGAGAGATTCCTGCCTTTATTAGAGATAAGAATATATTCAGCCCCCTCCCACCGAAGCTTCGAATATTCGATGTTGATCACTACCGAATACTCGAAGCTCAAAAAATGGTATTCGGACCAGCCCTATCGATCAGTAACTAATCCGTAGAAAGCATAAAATAGAACTCGGGGGTTCACTACCTAAAAATGTCGCTGGCATCACCAGCATTGTGATGTAGCCAAGGCAGCAGGCCAATTCAAACTTGATGTTAGATCGATTACGTCACCACATCAAAATTTCTTTTTCTGTCCATGGAATTTAACTTGCTACGATATTCTAACAAAACACAGAAAAAACTAAGAAAAATGCAGAAACGCATACTCCAGAAGTTGGCTTAATACAACATGCCCATTGTTGTTGGGAACCCATTAGCTTTTCTTGAAATAGTAACATAATATCCTACACACTCTTACTGTAAGGCACTGAATAGATTAAAATAAACAATACTACACTAAAGACTGCACTACCCTGTGCAGTGTTACTGTTAATATAGACTACGGTACGCAGATACTGGGATAGCAATTGCCTAGTAAACAAAAACAACACACCTTTTGTATGAAAGCAGAGAGGCCAACAAATGCTTTCCTTAATTCCATCCGTCTTCCTTCTCCTTTAATCCTCATTTTTGAAATTCCGACTTGGGGCAGGTACTGTTTATATGCATTATATATCTAGCCCGCTAACTAACAAGCATATCATACTGTAAACTCTGCCATTGGTTTACAGTAGGTTGATGTCTTTCTGAAGAATAGCTTAGTCCCTTTTCCTATACTTGGGACGGCTACCTAGAGATAATTTCCACTTTCAATTGTTACCTTTAATTTCATTACATCTATGCACATTGATGTAACGGAATGCAAAATGCCACAGCTGACAGAGACAGATGAAATGCACACTAGTAACAACAGCTAGAAACACATTTAATACACAGAGATTGGGCAAGATCACCTAAACTACATTCCTTTGGAAACATCTATAAATTATGCTACGGTATATGGGGTGGCAAGTGTCAAGCGCTCATTTTTGTACACAAAATACATGCTGTGTCACAAAAAACATTGTTTAATGATGAAATAAATTGCCTTGCTGAATTTTGTCCACAGAAAGAGAAACTCCAGTTACATTTTGTCCACAAATGCATGAAGACTTCACTTTATTCTGTGCACAGAATTGATAACAGAACCTTACATTTTGTGGACGATTGAATGAATTAAACTTTCATGAATGAATAGGACATTTCATAAACAAAATGCATTTTGTCCACTAAATAAATGTTCATTTCGTGGATGGAATGCATTTTGTGAGTGAAAGAAATACATTTAGTGGGGAGGCAGCTTTGATTTTGCCGAAACGTGAAATCCCAGCTAATAAAACAAAGTCCTTGGGATGTTCTCACAGCACGTCCCTGCCACAAACAATGAACATTAAGGGAATGTTTGTGGAAGTTCCTAAACCCCCTTACTCTATGTTTTGGCCAGGCTACTCGTTTACTACAAGCTAAATTAAACCATATCATGACCTCCTATCCAAATTGGATATTGTTTTAAGTAGCAAAAGAATAACAATGAAAATAATTGTACATATTCATTTTATTTGTATCGCACACCAGTTCATAGCCGTTTCAGAATCAGAATAAGCTTTATTGCCAGGTATGTTTACACATACGAGGAATTTGTTTTGCGAAATAAGGGAGCATTTGGTAGGGGGGGAGGATTTAGGCGCAACACCAGTCCTAACTCTTAATACCAATGCACACTTTATATTTCCCGTTATGTCTGTATGCTACTACTTTGTAACATACTGAACCGGTCCCACAGCCCAACAGTTTAAACATTGAGATTAAAAATTAACAGCACATTATTTCCAGAACATGTCTAATGTTTACGATCCTAGAATACTATTAAGAGAAAAAAGAGAAAAAAAGTTCATAGCCGTTTCAGAATCAGAATAAGCTTTATTGCCAGGTATGTTTACACATGCGAGGAATTTGTTTTAGTGACAGAACTCTACAGTGCAACAGAATGACAGTGACAAGACACAGGTAATAACAGCAGAGTTTGAACTAACCAGCGTCTCATGAGCTGGGCTCTAATCGTTCAATCATTTAACGTGGAGATTAAACATAAAATGGGGGGCAGTAACCTCGTGGCAGATGCCCTCTTGAAGACTTGATACCCAAACAACTTTAGTTATTCGTGGAAGTTTCTGTTCTTTTGCTTTCGGTGTTCATGATTGTAGTTGTGAACACCTGCTGGGTTCACTGATATAGCAGTGGGGAATTTTTTGGATGCTGATTTTGCTGAACACCACCCCCTTCCCTTAGAGAAAATGTCCCAACCATGATGGAAAGATGGAAAGCCTCTTTCAGCCGGGTTAACTCACCGTACCATTCTCCTACAGCTAAAGGTGGGGGTTCTCCATATGGAAACTATCCAGTTCATGATTGTGCCCTCTTTAAAAGATAAAATAATACTAGGCTTTCCCTGGCTAAGGTAGCACAATTCCGCAATTAACTGGAAAAAGGGTGAGATCCAACCTTTGTCCCCTGTCTGTTTTCTACATTGCCTGTCTCTGCCCTGTTGTGTTTCTTCTATTGAGAGTCCTCTACCTCTACCTGAGGATTTAACTGCTATTCCCGAGTCATGTTGCAACTTCTCTCAAGTGTTTAGTAAAGCCCAAGCTTATGGGCTTCCCCCACATTGCTTCTCTGACTGTGCCATTGATCTCCTAGAAGGGGCAGCCCTTCCCTGTGGGCACCTTTTTTCTCTTTCCCGACCAGAGGAGGAGGCCATGAAGACCAACGACCAAGAGGCTCTAAAGCAAGGTGTCATCCGTCCCTCCACCTCAGCAGTTGCATCTGGGTTCTTTGTGAGGAAAAGGGATGGCGGTTTACGACCCTGTATAGATTACCAAGGGATGAATGCCATAACCAAGAAATGTAGAGAACCCCTACCGCTGATTCCTTCTGCCTTAGAATTGATTAGAAAGGCCCATATTTTTACAAAACTGGATTTGAGAAGTGCATACAACTTAATACGCATAAAAGGAGATGAATGAAAGACTGCGTTTCTCACCTCCACTGGTCAATATGAATATCTTGTGATGCCTTATGGACTAGCTAACAGTCCTTGTGTTCCAGTCTTTTATAAACAACGTCTTGCGAGATATGCTACACCAGTTTTTTTATAGTCTACATTGATGACATCCTCATCTACTCTGAAACGGAGGATCAACACATCACCCACATGAGGCAGGTACTTCAAAAGGTTGGCAGAAACACTCTACGTCAAAGGTGAGAAATGTGAGTTCCATTGTTCCACAAGTTTCTGGGATATGTTATCATGCCTGGTGGAGTAGCCATGGATAAAGAGAAGGTGGCAGCAGTGAGGAACTGGCCTGAACTGGCTACAGTTAAGGATCTTCAACAGTTTTTAGGTTTTGCAAACTTAGGTTTATTGGGGGGTTTAGCACTGTGGCTGCTCCTCTCACTGATCTCTTAAAGCGTGGTGAGTGGAGACTAACCTGAATGGTGGAGGCGCAAGTCGCCTTTGAGGATCTGAAGAAGCACTTCTGCTCCATCCTGAGACAACCGGACCCAAAGCTCCCTTTCCAGGTTGAAGTAGATGCCTCAGAGGTGGGCGTTGGAGAAATGCTCACCCAAAAGGATACCCTAACAGGTAAGGTCCATCCATGTGCTTACATGTCCAAGAAGCTGTCCAACTTCAAGTGCAACTATGATGTGGGGAATAGGGAATTACTGGCGATAAAGATGGCCCTTGAAGAATGGAGACACTGGCTGGAAGGAGCTTTGCACTCCTTCCATGTGATGACAGATCATCGTAATCTACAATACCTTAGAACTGCTAAACGTCTTAATGCATGGCAGGCATGCTGGGCTGTTTTTACCTGCTTCGATTTCCAGGTTACTTATCTCCCCGGTTCCAAGAACATCAAAGCTGACGCCTTGTCTCGTCGCTTCCTTGCTGCTAAGTCAGAGCATAGGTCCAGCATCCTTCCCCCCTGATGCTTCCTCAGCCCTATCGTCTGGGACTTGGAACAACACCTCCAAGAGCTCAACAACCACACCCTGCCACCTCCCGAATGCCCCTCCTCAAAGGTCGTAACGAGGTACTCCAATGGGTATACACATCACTGGGTTCAGGACACTCAGGGGTCCAAGCAGCCATTCGACTGGTGGGGGAACATTACTGGTGGCGAGGGTGGCATAATGAGGTGGAGAGGTATGTGTTATCTTGTCCGCTGTGTGCCTAAAATAAGGTCTCCCCTGGTTCCCCCTCTGGGCTTTTATAACCGCTACCAATACCTACCCATCCCTGGTCTGACATAGCTATGGATTTTGTAACTGACTTGCCTCCTTCCCATGGACACACCACAATCTTGACTACAGTCGATAGATTCTCAAAGATGTGTTGGCTGGTTCCATTGCCCAAACTGCCTTCATCTCTAGAACTGGCCGATCTGTTGCTTTTGTAGGTTTTCTGGGACTATGGGTTGCCAGAAGATATAGTTTCTGATAGAGGACCTCAATTCACTTTGAGTGTTCTGAGCTATGTGTGCGAAGCTGAAAATATCCCTAAGTCTCTCCTCAGCTTACCACCCTCAATCCAAAGGTCGGGCTGAAAAAACAAATCAGGAGGTGGGAAAGATGCTTCATCTATGTGGTACGGAACCCCGTGAATGGTTCCACTTTCTTCCCTGGGCAGAGTATGCCCATAATTCTCTACCACATCCAGTAACAGGTAACAAATTGCAAATGCCCCACTTTTACTGGATTAACCCCACTTTTCATGTTTCCCTGCTCAAGTCTGTACGTGAGTCCATCCTCTGGCCGGATCCCTAGAACCCCCCGCTCCGATTCCCCTACTGGGAGAGGAGGTTTACGCCGTGCATGACCTATTGGATTTCCGCCACCAGCGGGGTCAGCTGCAATACCGAGTGGATTGGGAGGGCTTCGGCCCCGAAGAACGTAGCTGGGTTCCGGCTAAAGATGCCCTGGACCCCTCACTCATTGCTCAGTTCCACTGCTTGCACCCTGATCGCCCTGCCCCTCGACCCTGTGGTCGACCCCCGTCCCTTCCTTGGCCCACAGGAGGCGGCCGTTGGGGGGGGGAGACTGTCACATCCATCTGGTCACGCCCACTCCTGACATCAGCAACTACAGCCAGTCCTGCCCACAGATGATGGGACTCCCTATTTAAGCCCCGCACCATCAACAGGTCGGTGCAGGGTATTGTTGCCATGCCACTACTGAACACTCTAACTCTGTCTTTCCAGCAGTTACGTTCTGTCCATCTGGCCCTCCCAGAGTTACCCGCGCCTCCTGCCTGCCTTCCTTCCCATCTGTCATTTGACTCCCCTCGTGGATTTCTCCCCTTTGTGTGTCTGCATCCTTGGACAGACTCCCCAGCTCTTTGACCCTTGGAATCCCTCTCGACTATGGCATCTGGACATGTTTTGGCTTCAGGTGATACCTACGGATGCACTCCCAGAAAGACCCCGCTACAATCTCTGTCTCATCCTAAATAAACTTGGTAACTTGGAATCTTCTGTCCTGGTCTTGTGTTCTGGTACAGGGACAGCCAGAGGATGTCCCCTGGAGGGCTGTATCTGTCACACCCATGGGGGCGGGACCCGACAGGTACAGTGCATCGACTGCCGGTCAAACGTCCTTCATAAGCTGAGCTGTCGCAGAACTTCCTTGCGAAGTATTGAGCCTATGTCTAGAAGCCGTACTGAGCATTTTTCTCGTCTCTTGTCAGCCCGCTTATCCCTGCCTTGCCTGTTCTCCTTTCATACAGTCCTTACCTTCCCTCCTTAGACCCGCTCCCGTCCTTAACCAACCCATCCTGCTGAGCCCGGCGTCTCCTGTCTTACCCTGCTCGTGTGCCCCGGTCTCATGTATACTTGTTGGACGGATTCACCTGGTAACGACCCCTGCACCCGAACCTGGACTACGACTGCTGCACGCCCCTTTGGTACCTCGTTCTCGGCTTGCATCCTTCGGGATCGCGGTTGCCTCGCCGACGCTCGCCATCTGCGTCCCGGCTGGGAAGAGAGCGCTCCTTTCCAGCACAGCATCACCACCTACCAGTGCTTGTTCTTCTCAGCCCTCAATAAAGGCTCATTGTCCCTGCGTTCCTGGATCCTCGTTTCCTTTTTTGCCCGTGAGTGACAGTATCATTATCCCTTTTTGGGGGACATCCTTAGGATGATCATCTTACTATGGAAAACAAAGCAATCCTTCAAAAATGATTTATTATGATGGCTTGTGGGAATAATATTTAAACATATCATCCATCCATTTTCCAACACACTTATCCTTTTGGGTCGTGGGGGATCTCAAGCCTATCCCAGAAGCTACAGGCACAAGGCGAGGAACAACCCAGGACGGGGGGCCAGCCCATCACAGACATACAGTACATCATTTTATCAGAAATATTTTATTGCATATGAATGTTCCATTAGAATGTCCAGATGACAGCCATAAGCTGTTAGAAAAAACAAGGTACCAATTTGTAACTTTGCTTGTAACTGGGACTGTACCCTCAAGGGTCTGCCAATTTATCCTAGCTGTAGGGAAGTGTACCTTTTACTGTAATTTTAGGCACAGAAATAGACTGTGAGGAACATTTTTGTACCATTGGGGGTACAACTGGGTGATTTTAGCAGGAAGGAAAATCACATTTCATTACCATGTTGCACATCTTGTTTAATAACCACATTATTAAAAATATTGTTAGGTGAAACAAAATCATGCAACAGATGAAAAAAATATATATTCATTTGTCACCAATTTGAGTGTCACAAGTGTAAATAGGTGAGAGCAGTACACATTAACACATGTTTCTCGTCGTAACTTAAATTTTGCTTAGGGCTGAATGCTATAACATGGAGTTTTACATAAAGATAAAATAGCGTGACAGACACAACCAATAACACGTTATACTTTGGTAATTGCCTTTTGAAACCTTTGGTTTTGTTTAAACTGTTCATTCTTGTAAATTAAATGTAATTAAAACACTGTGGTACTGAGGTTGCGGGGGCATGCGAAATAAGGGAGCATTTGGTAGGGGGGGAGGATTTAGGCCCAACACCAGTCCTAACTCTTAATACCAATGCACACTTTATATTTCCCGTTATGTCTGTATGCTACTACTTTGTAACATACTGAACCGGTCCCACAGCCCAACAGTTTAAACATTGAGATTAAAAATTAACGGCACATTATTTTCAGAACATGTCTAATGTTTACGATCCTAGAATATTAAGAGAAAAAAAATCTTTAAAATTTTAGATATAATTGGGAAACCTTTCTAAAAAACACATGCACGGAGGAATGAAAGTAACTAAATTAAGGAATTGAAATTGAAGGATGATCTGGAGAGATTCTGTACAGAGGAATGGTCTCAGATGCTCTGGCTTGGTATTCTCCTACCTTATAAAATATTATAGGAGAAAACTCAGTGCTGTTATACTGGCAAAGGGAGGTTGTACAAAGTATTAAAAGCAGGGGTGCCAATAATCATGGCACGTGTTTTTGTTGAAAATAATTATTTCTTGATGAAGGACTGGTTTCTTTCAATACATTTACTTTAAGGAAAGGTTGGATTTTTCCTCAATTTTTCAGTGTGAGATGAAGCTGCGTCACCAAAATGTGGATTTTTTTTTAATGACCCTTTTTACAGATCTTTACAAGGGGTGTCAATAACTGTGGAGGGTGCTGTAAAACAATGCGGAAAGCACAAAAAAAGGACCAAGAAGGATCAAAAGCAAACTGGGAAAAACAAAAACAAAGGAATAAACTAAACTATGGAATGAACACTACTTGAGAACTAAGAGAACACAAGGAGTAGGCCTAAGCAATTCATCATAACAAGCACTCAAACATACAGATGTACAACTCCAAAGAACCATTAAGGAACTGAACTAAAACAGGCACTTAAATACATAGCTAACAAGACAATGCAGGACAGGTGAGAATTATAACCAATTAACCAATCACAAAGACTCAGGAAAAACAAGGAACAGATGTGACATATTGTAATTAAACAGCACTAGAGTCTAGGGAAAATTAACATATACTAAGAATTAACAAAACAAGAAAAACTGAGTAAACGGGACAAGGAGTGAAAGACAATGAGCCAAGTAAAATACAAAAACACTAGGGAAAACCAAAAAATAAAAAAAATCCCAAAACAAAACAGATGAGGATTGTTCGTAACCAGCTTTGAATTCACCACTCCTCGATCGGAGCCACACACCCAACCCACTAAGCCATACAGAAGTCCAGCAAGCAGAGAAAGGACATAGGGGCTGAAGGGCAAATGATATGGAGGAAGACAGGATGGCAAGCAATACCTGCTGGCCAAACATGAAAGGCGGGGTCTGACAGACACTGACCCTGACAAATTCTATATTTATTAAATCTCTAATGTATATAATTTAGTAACATTGGGGTAAAGGTTAATGTATTTCAGTTAACATTTATGTGTTGTCATCCATATTAACAGTATAGTTATAATCATTTCATAACTGCTTAAGCATCAAGTGCAGAAATGCGGCATAGCGACTGCATGTGCAGCTGATATTGCAGATTTAGAAGACAAAGCTGCAGAGAGCCGGCCCACAACATTTGACATTTATACAAGTGCTTCTGTAGGAGGCAGTGGTTCCTTTAGGGTGGACATCCTCCCATTTCCATCTGCAGAGGCACACATATACCTGGCTTCCCTCTTCAGTCTTACTGGTTTGTTCCCAGCATGTGCTTTAAATCCTGAAAAGGAAGACTGTCACAACCCCTGTTTGGTGCAATCGTCAGTTGCCAGATACTGTATCTCATCTGCTCTTTTAAAATGACAAATTTATATTGAAATTTACATAGATAGAAGTTCTCTTCACTTCTTTTCTTCGCTTTATTAAAAACCGATTCTTCATAAAAATTCAACAGTTTTTTCATTCAGATCCAGTAATAGTCCTATAGATTTTAAAGTCCAGCGTATTTTGCTTGCAACACATCATGCTACCACTACACACGCACCTGCAGACAAATATATTAAAAGGAAAAATTGATGTTAGTAAGAAATGACGCCCTTGATCATCAACATGCTTAGAATTTTAAAGCTCACTTTCACCAGAGAATAATGTCTCATTCCTATATCCAGCAAGAGGCTTCTGTTTTTCATTAATTCAAATACTGACCTCTAGTTTAGAAAGATCTGAAGCTTTAATTCTTTCTAAGGCTGACATTTCTTCTCTTAAAATCAATAAAACGAAAAATTGAAAGTGAGTAGGAATTTCACACCTGAAAGAACTTACATGTATAGTCTTATCTAGAATATCTGCCAGTCTTAAAAATGATTGGTGAAAACAATTTCCTTTCCAAAATCCAAATAATAAATAATGAACAATCCTGACATGTTACCTGATGTTTTTAACACATTTTTTGCCATCATAATGTATGATATATTACAATAGTTAGTTCTTTGGCAGATTCTTTTCCACAGATTTCTGCAGTGCAAACATGCAAATGCAATATTTAAGATCTGTATTTAAAAAAATAAAACAGATAAATAATGTTATCTAAAAGTAAGGCCCTGAGTGCATTTATGTTTTCTCTCATTTATACACATTTGGCTTTTCTTTATTCAGGTAGTTTGGTATTAATCAGAATATCGATAATATAGTGCCTAACGATGTTATATTTAGTCCAAAGTCTATATATACATTTAGCTTTTATGTATTCAGGGACTAATCAAACAATCAAAACAAATTACAACATTAGCATCATGGCTGTCACGTCGCGGGACAAAGAACGAGGGAGATCCAGGTATGCGGGGCACAAGTCCTTTACTGGGACACAGGTAAGG
>JAODKF010000046.1:24449346-24485472 GCA_026779585.1 Mormyrus proboscirostris | reverse complement strand
TGTTGGGTTTCATTGTTATGCAGATGATACACAGTTGTATATATCTGTTAACCCTGATGATACATCACTCATATCTCAGTTATAAGACTGTCTATTAGATATCCCGTGCTGGATGGCAAAAAAAATCCTAATGTTAAACACAGAAAAAAACAGAAGTACTGGTAATTGGTCCTAAGGCTGCAAGAAACAAGTTTCACCACCTCAGCATTAGTGGTCTCCCTACACAACCTAACATAGTGGTTAGAAATCTTGGTCTTCTAGTTGACTTAGATCTATGTTTTGATGCTCACATAAGATGTATTACTAGAACTGCATTTTATTATCTACGGAACATAGCCAAGCTTCGTTAGATGCTCTCACTTTGTGATGCAGAAAAATTAATACATGCCTTTGTAACTCCCAGACTGGACTATTGTAATGCCCTCCTTTCTGATTGTTCATCTGGATCCTTGCATAAACTTCAGCTGGTACAGAATGCAGCAGCCAGAGTTCTAACAAACACTAAAAAGTTTGATCACATAACACCAGTCTTATCCTCCCTTCATTTGTTACCAGTTAAGTTTCGAATTGATTATAAAATACTCCTATTAACCTATAAAGCACTGAATGGCCTTGCACCAGAATACCTTAGTCATCTGCTGATGTCATACAACGCTCCAGGCTTACTTCGTAGAAGTTTGCAAAACCCACAAAATGCTGTACCTCCCTCTGGTTGCGAGCTTGGGGCCACTCCGCGATAGCTCGGATCTTCTCTGGATCCATCCGGACCGATCATGCCCCGAGAATGAACCAGAGGAAGGATATTCACTTTCAGTGAAACTCGCATTTCTCCGCTTTGACATACAATGTATTAACTAGCAGTTGTTGGAGCACCTCACGAATGTGTAGGACATGATCCTGTTTAGATTGGCAAAAAAAACAGAATGTCATCTACTGTAGGTATATGAAGATGAACTCGTCCAACATGTCCCAAAGATTGTTGTTTATCAGTCCTTGGAATACGGCTGGTGCATTGGTTAACCCAAGAGGCATAACCAGGTACTCATAATGACCAGAGGGTGTATTAAAGGCAGTCTTCCACTCATCCCCCTCGTGGATTCTAACTAAATGTTAGGTGCTGCGTAAATCTAGTTTAGTGAACCACCTACCCCCTTTAGTATATCATGATCTGAAGAGGGTTGTAGTTTTTGACCATAATCTGGTTCAGGCCACGATGCTCAATACACTGCCGCAGGGACTCATCTTTCTTCTCCACAAAAAAGAAACTGGTGCCTGCTGGAAATCATGATGACTAAATTATTTCTGATGCTAAGGCACTGCTGATATAGTCCTCTATAGCCCTTTTTTGAGGGATAGACAGGGAGTACGGATGACCTCTAGGAGGTGAGGTGTCAGGTAGGAGGTCTATGGCACAATTGAAAGGACAATGGCCCAACACTATAGGTGCTTGAGGAGAGTCAATGACAAAGAAAGACAACTCTGCCACATGATTTCCCCCTACAGCGAGACTCACCAGAAGTATAGCACTGGTGATGGTAGCCATACGACGTCCATCCAGAGTGTGGGCGTCCAGCTGCGGTGGCCAGTCCCCACTGGTGGACCAGCGTGGTGTCTATGAAACTGTTATTGGCTCCTGAGTTGACAAGGGCAGCTAAGGGCTGCTGGATATCTCCATAAAATAGTAGTACAGGTGGAAAGGTCCTCTGAAATGAGGGGCTACACCCACCAGTACCCTCCTCTTCACTGATGGGTGCGTCCTTTTACTGGACAGTTCCTGATGTAATGTCCCAACTGTCCACAGTACAAAAAAGCATTAGTAGCCCACCAATCTTGCCATTTGGTGGGGGATAACCGGGCCTGGTCCACCAGCATAGGTTCAACCTGTGGAGGTACAAATTGCTCCCCAGCTAAGTCAAAGACTCTCGAAATGGCAGACCATCTGTGATGTTCTTGTTGGCACTGAAGGAGGCGGTTGTCCACTCGTACAGTGAGATTTACTAATTCCTCAAGGGTAGCGGGCAACTCTCTGGTGGATAATTCATCCTTTATCCCCTTAGAAAGCCCATTGTAAAAAGCATCACTTTGAGCCTACCGATCCCAGCCAGTGGATCATGCTAGGGTTTGAAAAGATACGGCAGAATCAAAAATCAGTCAAAGCTGGAACAATTCAAAGGCTGCTTCTCTGCCATGGGTTGATTGGTCAAATACCCACCTCATTAAATCATTGAAATCAGAAAAACTGGTGCAATAAATAATAGTCACAGATATATTGTGAATGTGCATAAAGTAAAGTGTCAGTGCATAAGGTGAAGTAAGTTGCCGGGGCCTTGGGCAGTGCAGCAGCCTCAGCAGGCGGTGTGGGAACCGCCGACTCAGGACCAGCAGGGGGGGCTGCAGGAACCGCCGACACAGGATTCTCTGGGGGCGAAGCAGGAACCACAGCTACCTGGGGGGCAAAACAGGCGCCACCGGCACAGGAACCTAGGGGGGGCGATGCAGTAACCACCACCACAGGTACCTTGTGGGGTGATGCAGGTGCCACAGGCAAGGGTTATGCCTCGCGGACGGCGGACATTCCTTTTGAAGACACCTGCTTTGTCCTTAAACAGAGCAGCTGCCTCAGGCTCTCCGCCATCTTCTTCATATCCCCAGGTGGGGAATTGGAATAAAGGCAGTGCACTTCTCTTGCAACCATTGATGGAGCAGGGCAGCATCTGGGAGTCTTGTACCACAAAATCAAAAAAACAGATCTTCGGTGCAAAGGAAGCAGCAACTGCGCAGGAATTGTGCGCCGGCACTGCAGCAGGCAGAGGCGAAGCTGTAGGCATAAGGGCGTCATGCGCAAGAAGGGTGGCGTCCGCAGAGACCTTGGGCATCAGCGGCGAAGTGAGAGATCCCAGAAGGGCATTGGGCATGCCTTTCTCCCCGTTTAGGATGTTTCTGTGTCTACAGAAACAGCAGGGGTGACGGCAAAAGAGGATTTCGGGCTGCCCAGGTGGCGAAAGAGGAAGCCCTCCACAGTCCAAATACACTTGCCTGCTCATACTCTCCGCGGCCCCACTTCTGAGCTGCGCAAGGTTCTGCCACACTACTCCCGCCTGGTGCGCGCGTTCCACAAAGCAAGGGCTCTGGCAGCTGGGCTCTCCCTTACTTTAGGCTGCTGGACCTAATGGATTACCTCATCCATGAATATGAGGTATTCTTTCTCTGTGAGGTGAGGCGTCTTTTTGCGGAGTCACAACTGTACGCTCGAGCATGGAGTGGGGAAGGAAGACATAGGCGATAGTCGAGGAAACGTGGGGGTTTATTAAGGAAAAACACCAGGCGAGGCAACAAAAGGACATCAGACGTTAATGACCAGACTGGGGAAAACATACCTAATGCAGACTTAAATACATTGGACTAATGACAACGATCAGAAACAGCTGGACAACACGGGGAATCCCATGAGTGCAGCTCTGGCCACCAGGTGCTCGATATCAAGCCCCACATCTAGGCCTGGCTCCAGGGCGGGGGCCCAGTGACCTGCGTCCAGGCAAGGGAAAACGTGAATCTATGTTGTTCATCATCATAAAGGGTTTAATGAGCTGGTTCCTTACCAGGACCTGTTTGCTTTGGGTGACTCTACCAGGGGCATAAAGCTCCAGGTAACTTTCCTGGGATCCTCACGTTATTCCAACCCAAGGTATTGTTGTTCTCATGCGACTTAATGAGCGGTGGTCCTTTGTCCTCCATGCAGCCACGATCCAATCCTCTTGTTGTGCTCCCATCTCATCCACTTCCCTGGATCCGGACCGTGTGTTCCCCTCCGTCGTGTGTCACCCTCTTCGGATTGACTTCCCTGGCTTTCCAGACCTTGCGCTTTGTGATCCGACTCCGCTTCAGCCTGTCCCTTCAGTTACTGGTTGCCTGTGGTTGAATAAACCTTCCTGGCTTCCGAACCCCTTCCGGGGTGTTTTGCTCCGCTACATGAACAACTAACTGCAGTAACTTGGATAATTCAAATTAATAACATGTATAATTTATGGGTAGGAGGATATTTTTTTTAAAAAGTTGAACAAATATGAAAATGCATTTATGTATTTTCTGAATATCTCAAAAACTACATGGTAGATTAGGTCCAATATGTGGTTGTCAAACTTGTTTTGTACATGTGTTCCCAATTTGATATGACTTCATGGAGCTTAACAGGTTTTATTGAGGAAATTATGCACTGTGGAGCACCTGTGCGTCATAAAAAATGACTCTACTCAAAATGACTATGATGTGACTGGCAATATTTCAGGGGATAAGCTTGTTTAAATACTTTACCACTTATGGCTCATGACAAAAATGTTCTCACAGGACATGTCTTATGCAACAAGCAAGAGATACCACTAATGCCACTTCAATAAGGAAACCAAAGCAGAATATTTCCACCCAGCTACATTTGGTTGAACTAAAACCACATTTTTGGTTTCATGACCCAGGGGAACATAGTTAACCTGTTTTCCTAAAGCAGAAACTAAGGTGTTACAAGATCTCTGTAGCTAGACTTTCAGTTGTTTTGCATGTGGATTAGTAAAGAATGAGCTTATGGTAATATCTATAGACTTATGGTAATATCCATCCATTTATCCGGTACAGGGTCACTTGGGAGAATCCTAGTGCACATTCCAGTCAGCAAAAGGCACAATGTTGGGGAACACCCTCAAAGTACACTCAAATTAGGCCTTGGTGACTTAGGGACTTTTCATATAAAACCACACTAAACAACATTGTATGCTTACACAGTGCAGGTCTAGCCTGTGGCTTGTGTACCCATAAAAAGGCAATCCTTCCAAAGTGGCACAGGGGTACAAATCACCAGCAAAACTGATCCGGTGTCCCTGCAACACTCAAGTGGACCATTTAGGCTGAAGGTATGGCTGAGGATTGTTTATGCTTTCCATATTTAATTGTATATTTACTTGAGACACCTCTCTAAGCAGATTGTTAATTGTGAACATCTCTGCTGCCTGTAGCTAGAAACCACCGACTGTTATGTTTGTTATTTTTAAATTGCTTGCCATAACTTTATACATTTGTATGCATATCTATTTATTTATATTGCAGAGGTGAGAATGCATACAAAGACTACAAAACAAACACCACAAAAATTTCCAATTAGTTAATGCCAGAGAGCCTTAAGTTCACCATTAGTGGAAGACTTACATAAAAAAAGATCCATTACTACAATATCAAATGAAAATCTGCTAATAAATCCAGGGAAAGCTAAAAGGAAATGACGAATCCTTGAGGTACATACAAGGCACCCTGAAGCCATCATAGACTTCCCAGTTTATCGAACAATCAATCACTTTCCACCTTAGTCATCTCCCTGGAGGCCAATGTGCCCTCTTCTACCCTTCTAAGCCAACGCCTGTCAAGGAGAGGAAATGGAACTAGGCCCTAGGGTAGTCAGGACCATGGGCCAAAAGCAGCTTAAATCAATTCTGTTTGATTACGTGCCATAGTGTACACTTTATCATTATAATTCCATTACGGTTAGGAAGGATTTTAGTTAATAGAACAGCAGGCAAGCTGTTACACTGCACAACATAATATACTGTCTAGGCGCAACATATGATTGTAATGTTAGTCTTATAATGAAATATTAAATACCATATTGTTTCCCAATAGCTTAATACTTTAAATATTTTATAAATATCTGCAATTAGTGAAAATGTTTGCCATTAAAAAAAAATTGAAGGTATGGATAACATAAGAGCACCCTCAAAGCAACTAAATAATAATTTAAAAAATGATAAATGTTAGTTTCTAATAACAGGTGTAATTGAAGTGTTTCATTGCTTTCAGCCCACCTGTAAAACAGTGTATTTGATATATTAAGATTTTTAATGCCAAATAAAGAACCTAACAAAATATTAAAAATGCAATTAAAGAATATATATACTACTTGCACTAACATGCATTGGGTCTGCTTCTTGTCAACTGGGTTGTGGAATCTAGAAAGGAAATGATAGATGGGATAATGGCTAGCTCCAAATATCAAGATAGTTTGGGAATAAACCTGTCAGAAAGCTGAAGATGAAGGACTCACCTACCAACATCATAATAACTTAACTCACACTTTCAATCTAGAGGACAGTCATGTCATCATCTGTATTAGTAATGTATATTAATGCTTTGTTTGTTATTGACAATGGCAATGATCTTCAGTAATTTTAATGTCTGTTATAGTTTGACAATTAGCTAATCATGTTTTGGCAATGAATAGTCAATTAATAATTGTATTTTTGAAGAAGAAATGCTGAAAGGGTTTAAAGAATCTATCCTTTAGACCAAAGGCAAGGTCCTTCGGAAATCAACTTAAGATGCCTCAATATATTTTTTTCTATAATTGAATACTTCATTTAATCTCCCCAGAAAACTCTATGTTCTGCAATCTCAACTATGCGTATAAGTGGATTTTCTGACAGTAGTTATCTTGGGCACATCCCTTGAACAGATCATGTAAAACCCATTCAATTTCTGGCGATGTTGGAAAACTGTTCCTGCCTTACATAAACAGAAATAAATAGATGGTTTGTCAGAAGGATGTCTGTGTAGCACAACTGTTTTCTACTCTACATCACAGAGTTGTGTCAAATCTGACAAAAAAAGTTTTGTGAGCATGAAATGAAAAGGCAACCAGTTATGTAAATATTTTCCAGGCCGATAAAATAACCTTTTCTTGTGGGCTTTGATTATCATTCTGAACATTGATAAATTGACCTGAAAGTTCCAATGTGATCATTAACTTTGCAAAAACAATGGTCATAAGTCTGATCTCTAATGGTAATGACACAGCATATAAAGAGTTGATTAGAGTAACAACTTCACTCTCAGTGTGAACAACATCAAGGAACTGAGGGGTGAACGGCAAAGCAGGTTTATTGGCTTAACGTGGTTTCTTGTGGCTTTTCTTCTGAGTTTTGCAATTACAAATCATAGCTCACTTTTAAATGTGATATATTGCCATAATAATTTATGCTGCACGCCTAACCCGCTCCAAGTAGACTTAAGTGCAGCTTTTCAGCATGACACAAGTCCCGCTCTTTCAACAAAAATGCATGGAGGCCTTCTACCTACAGGACCTACATAGTGGTGGGTTGGACTTGTATGTCCAATGCCTCCCACAGATGTTCGATATGTACCCGACCATCCACACCATGCTACAGAAAACAGGATTCATAACATCTGCTAACCTTCTTTCATTGCTCCAAGATGTAGTTCTCACAGGGATGAGCATGGGCATTCATATGCCGAAATTTGGAATTCAACCTTCTAAATTCTGAACTGAATTATAAATATGCGAATTATAAGCTATATATTTCAGAACGGAATTTTGGAATCCAAATATTTTTTCATTGAATGATTTTACCAAAGAAATTACAATTGAAATATTTTCATTTGAAATATTCAATGATTAAATGTACATTCACATTAAATTACAGCCCCCAAAAATCAAGCATTATTAAATGCAATGTTTTTCTTTGATTAGTGCAATTCAACGCGTTTTTTGAAACAGAGACTTTTGTCATAAAATTATTTTATATACATTGACATGCCTGCAACTATGAAGCCCCATAGACAATAGGGCTTGATGCCCTGTGTATTGTGACATATCTCTCCCATGATCCTCATCAGAGTCATCTACCATTTATGCCACAGTAGCCCTTCCTTTGGTTTGTACCACACCTCCGTTCACATCCCACATCGACAAATCCTCACCGCTCAACATCATGTCTGTGATTTTCTCTCCTCAGACCACTCTTGGTAGGTACCCACCATGGCTGACCACATGCTTTGCTGTTTTGGAGATTACGAGCACCAAATGTTAGCTAATCTATCCCAGACCCTGACGTGCACAGTTTTTTCCAAATATTTTTCTAGATATTAACATTATTTGCTTCAAGTTGGGGTGGTCATAATGTTTTGGATCATTGATGCAATCTATGTGAGAGAAAAATGCATGGCAAGTAGGTCTTCTTTCAGATATCCATAGGAAAGTATTTAGTCTGCTAAAATGAGGTCCCCTTTTAGATTTTTCACAGGGGCTGGTTTTATAGTGACAGTCAGATTGGAAAGAAACAGAGGAGAGAAAAAGAAATAACATTAGGGTCCGAAATAGCAATGACACGACCTTTCCTTGTGGATGTCAATGAAGCAGAATTAGCTACGGTTTCTTATCGTCTCATAAGTTAGGTATTGCATTTTGAATTTTTCTGACAGAGTCAAAATTTAACCATGAAAATGGTTAGAAGTACAGTGTCAGTTTGAATCTAATTCATCTACTGATATATGAACAAACTGGGATGATCACAAAAAAAGGTTATCCTTGTTAGGGTTATTGACTTGTGATTCAAATGATAAGGTATTATTCAAGCGTATTCCAGGGAGCCTAGGCTTTTCCACCTCAGCAATTTATCCTGAATCTGTAGTATCAAGTTATGCAGCCTATGTTTGTTTTGGAGGAGTGAATACACTGATATGCAGTTTCCTCCAAAGTGGGGATCATTGTTACTTATTCAGCACTTATGCAGAGATAAAACAGGTCTGCAGTGATTCAGCAGTTCCAGCAGACTACCCAAGCAAAAATATGCAGGATAAAAGCAGCTTTTTCATTATTTTTATGAAATTCTGCAATGCAATGTAATACAATGCTACCCTCGTCTGCTACTAAAAACCTTAATGCTGAAACAAACTCTGAAAATTGCTTATAACTTTATGAGTGACAAGCTATCTAAAATTCCATTATGCTTTGGAACTCAGTTGACATCTTAAGCAGGGACATTTTAATGAAGTTTTGTCAGCCTTGAGTACTGCAAAAATTCCTTGCCTAGGTTTCCTTGAGTTTTAAATAACCATATGGCTTTTATCCTGAGTTTTGCTTTGGATGAAAAGGAGGAGAAAGTGAAAACATGATGGACAATGCTCTATGGCTGGCATGTATGACAGTATGAAAAGAGCCATTTAAACATTTCATACAGTTAGTTTGTCAGAATGTTTACATTGTTGTCTCTTTCCAGTGTGAAGTTGTGAAGGTTGTGTGAATTTTAGTTTCCAGTAGTACAGTACAGCAGTGGAAAGTGTTAACATAGATTTCAAATATGATTCTTGTAAGCTTGGCTGGGTTTTTGGTTTTCGTTTGCTTTTTTACCTTGAATGATGTGCTTTAGATGTCTGCCTGTAGGTTCAATTCAAAGTAAACATGAAGCGGTTTTACACTGCATTCTATAGGCACCTGCATCTGAAATGTTAAATGTGACATTTTTCATTATAAAGTCAATGTGCTACGACCCTGCATAGGACAAGTGAGTATAGAAAATGCATGGATGGATGAAAGCAAATTTGAGTAATATACAAAATAACAATACTACAATCACGTCAAATATTTTATACATATTAACCTACACAAAAATACCAAGTCTAATCTGGGTTAATGGTGTATGTTGTACATTTTTAGGTATGTATACTGTCACAGGTCGACAAAACTCTGAGCATGACGCTTCATATGTAGTGAAAAAACCCTCAATGTTTGTTTGTGTTATATACTGTACTGTATAGAAGTCTCAAAAAATGATGTGATACTCTGGCGGTCAGTTGGCACAGAGAGGCATTGAAGGCACTGCTGGCCACTAGCAGTGTTCCTGTGACACATGCAATGGAAAGAATACTAGGGGTGAATAGTTCCCACCAGATCACACTCCCTGGTTGTGGAGAGTGTGCAGCTTTTATAATCCCTTGGAAATTTCCTATAGGTTGGCTGTTTGTCTGGTACTTAACATTCCTTGCATGAAGTTCTCTGTAATTAAACGGAGCTGTCCTGGGGCTGGGTTCTAAACCCCAGCAGAGATACGGCCACACTGCAATATGTGGAACATACAGTATAATGGTTCTGCCAAAAAGATGTAATTACCTGGTTTGTCAGTAACAACAGTGAGGTGATATGATAGAATTCATTACTGCTGATACCATTAAACAATTACAAAAACAGTGGAAAGTAACAGAAGTATTCAGTGTTAAACATGTTTTCAAATTTATTATACTGTACGTCTACATCTGTTCATGTGAAAGGATATGATAGTATTCAACCTTATTTAAGATTGAATTAATATATCTTGTATATTTGTCAAATAATCTGGGATAATTACACAGTATGTACACAATAAGTAGACAGACTACTTATATTAAGCAGACTTTAAAGAAGACACTGCAGCACAAAGAGCATAAAAGTCAAAGTTCTTGGAAAGAGAAGGCCACTAATTATACCACACACCATTCACATCTGTGGGAAATTTGGTAACCCCAATCAGCCTCAACATGTGTTTGGACCATGGGAGGAAAACAAAGCATTCGGTGGAAACCCCACAAGAACATGGGGAGAACATGCAAACAACCACACACGGAACCCCAGTTTCAGAGGTGTGAGGCAAAAGTATTACCCACTGCCCCACCCTACAAAATACTAAAATAAGTAAAATAACTATAAATCTAAGCCAGAAGACCACAGAAGGAACTATCTGAAATTTTCTACTGATTTACAAACAAAATAACAGCTAACTAGAAGTTCAGATACAAAAAAATGAACATGCGGTGGTTAGTACTGTTGCCTCACACCTCTGGGACCCAGGTTTGAGTCTCCACTTAGGTTACATGTGTGTGGAGTTTGCATGTTCTTTATTCTTTATCGCATGTTATTGTGGGGTTTCCTCCAGATACTCCGGTTTCCCCCCACAGTCCAAAGACATACTGAGGCTAATTGGAGTTACTAAATTGCCCATAGGTGTGCATGTGTGAGTGAATGGTGTGTGAGTGTGCCCTGCGATGGGGTGGCCCCCCATCCTGGGTTGTACCCTGCCTTGTGCCCATAGCTTCCAGGATAGGCTCTGGACCCCCCATGACCCAGAAGGATAAGTGGGTTGGAAAATGGATGGATGGATGAACAGCACAGTTACCAAATTGATTTACTGTTTTTTGTTTAGGGCTGATAGAGGCTGTTGAGAAACTAATCCTCGATCTTCTTGAGTGACAGTGAAGGCCGATGGCCAGGTCCTATCCCAGCCCAGTTCTTTATGACTGCAGTTGCAAGGGCAGGAGCTCCTTGCAAATGGCATGTAAATAATGCAAGGCTTCAGGGTATTTGTGTATTCCTCTTACATGATATTTATATTCCTTATAACGAAAATGAGCAGAAATGAAAAGATGAAATAAAGGTACTGGGAACCATAGAGTTTTCCTTTTTGTTTCAGCACCAATTCTCATCACCAGCAATTCTCATCTGCATAAAAAAGGAGAATAAAGGTTATTGAAATTGCTTGCATTCAATATTCATTAGTTGATTAATGGTATTTTAATTTCTATTCCTGTGTTTTTTTTTTTAAATGTTGTTACTTTTTCTGATTAAAGATAAAAACTACCAGTACGTGCATTTCCAGTTCAAAAATCTAAAAAATAAAGCCGGTGGATAATGTAATGCCATCGTTAGTTAGTATCAACGTACCTGCTCTAATAAAATTGTGGACGTGTAATATCGGTATGTATGGCGCCTTGAACCGAAGGAAAATAATAACAATAGTAATACAATTTAATAATCATATGAATTGGAAGCCTTTTTATACTACGATACCCATAATGCACCTGGATACTTCCGGCATTATCCCATAAGTCCCTTCATTGTCGTCCGGACGCATTTTGAAGGCGGCTGAGAGCTGGTAACTGTGTTTGAAGCACTTTGAAATCATTATGTTTGGACAAGCTGTTCGACGATTTACCACTTCTGCGATCCGTCGCTCCCATTATGAGGAAGGACCAGGGAAGGTAGGGAATTAAATCTGTTTTATAACAAAGACAGAACAATCTGGTAACTATTCCCGGTGCATTGTAAGGCCTACTTCCTCATCTGAAGCCCGTGTTTAGAGGTCAGTGTTTTAACTGAATGATAGTTGGATGACCCGCTGCTTTACATATGACTTTACCTTTTGCTTAATAACTATTAAAACATCTGCAATTTCTATTGGGTATAGAGTTTAGTTCCTGACTTTTATTTTGTTGTATGGAGCCAGTTATTTGTACTTTGTGAATATACTAACGACCTACACGGCTAGTTATTGCATACGATTTTCAAACGAGGGACATAATGATTTTAAATACACATTCCTAAGCGAATTTAACGCAAGAAGAAAGTTCACGGATATATCTGTAATGAATTAATTGCACAGAAATTTCCTGCCCTTAATTTATACTCGTCCAAATGAAGTGTGACCTTGTAGCTTTCAGGACTGTTTAGTTTTCGCGTACATCTTGCAACATTTCGCGTTTCTTCAAGGTTCTTAGTTCTTACGCGTATAGTCGAATTCATAGTTTTGCTATATGTGACAACGTATGACGTTAACATTCATGAGATCTTGTATATTTTTTACAATGTAAAATGAACAGTAATTTTACCTGATGCGGATTTCTTAATTTTAGAATACATTCATAACAATGTTTATATTACGCTTTTTAATAACCAACATATTTTGTCCATGGAGAAACACTTCGGTTGAATTTAGTGGTTCAAGTTCCTAATAGAGTATCGACCGCTGACAAGGGATAAATTGCTAACCATATGGATGTGTATGATGTTTACCGGCCATTTATTTGGCTTGTTTAGGTGTACACCAATTGTGATGAAAACAGGAGGTAATTTTGATAAATTCAGCTTTGGCAACAAAGAACATTTGTAATGGTACGTGCATAGTTATGTCACTGATGGTGCTGTTTGTGACAGATCCTCATGAGTAAACTTAGTGAAACTTGCAACTGTTACATGAATTGTCCCACTTAATATTCTCGTTTGTAATATTTGCTCTGCAGAACCTGCCATTCTCTGTTGAGAACAAATGGAGGCTCTTGGGCATGATGGTGGTCTTCTTCGGCAGCGGTTTCACCTTTCCTTTCATTGTTGTCCGGCATCAGCTTTTGAAGAAATGAGCGATTCAAATGCAGTTCTTAACGGGTGAGGTTCTTTTAGCAGAGAGGTTTTGGTTTAAGCTAAAATATGACTGTGCTTCACCTATAAAATCTCTATGATTACTTTCAGCTGTTTTCCTTCTTGCAAAATAATGTAACTTGTCTTGGTATTGCAAATTCATGGATTTCTCTGTTTCTGTTTCTTAGGTCTGCTGTTTGAACATGCTTATTCTACGGATGTTTCTTCTTCAAGAAGAATTATGTCCCATTTCACTTTGTAAATAAAATGAAATTTAAAATATTGCATGGTGTTTAAGTGTGTGACTTATAAAATTTTAAGTAGTGGTTTTCTAGTAGGGGCTTATAGTAGCTAATTTTAATATTTTCTGCATCTGCTTACCCACTTCAGGTTCATGGTGAACCTGGAACCTTTCCCATTAGCCATGGGATGCAAGGCAGGGGATACAGAGCTGGGGAAACTAGTCCCAAACAGGACTTGAATTATGGGTGGTTTTATCATGAAGTTTGGACTGGAGGAAACCTGTGAGAAATCTGTAAGATACCAACGGGTATCAAAATAAGCCATCATGCCGCCTCAGGACATTGAAATTTAGTTAGTTGCATCACTCAGGGTTTTGGCCCTTGGCATAGGGACCATATGGTTGGGGTGCATCCTGGATCAGGTACCGGTCCATCACGGGGCACATGCAGACAATAGCATTCCAGGCAGTCCTGAGACTAATTGGTGTGACTGCATATCTTTGGACTGCAAGAGGGAACCCACACGACGCAAGAACATGCAACCACCAAACACACAGCAGAGGCAGGATTTCAACCTCCAACCCAGCAGGTGTGAGGCAACAGTGCTACTGACACCATACCACCCATAGCTTGTTCTTCCTAGTTAAACTGTTGCTTTGTAAATATCAAACATTTGTGTACTACTTTATGTTGAGGTTTTTGTAAACCATTGGGAAAGGAGCAGTAATCCTTAGGTTTTTGGGTGAAAATAGCTTTGGGTTTGCAAAGGTTGGAATGACATGTATGCTAAAGTCGATCGTAATATAAATTTACCTTTAGAGTATTAGTGAAAGGATACTGAGAATCTGTAAAATTAGCAAGCTAAACCTTTCCTGATGGGTAAGGTTAATTTTATATTTAATAACACTAAATATCAAGTTTAAGTAATCGATGTTTTACTGTAAGGTTAATTATATACTTGGTTGGCTGTAAGAACTGGAAATGCTTTAAAAGCCTATGACACATCTAGCTTTCTTATAAAATCCCTTATCCAGTATGGTGGACCAAGAGCCTATTTAGAGACACGGTTTCACTTAATTGAATTTCTTGAGTCTTCTTGACCAAACCGACACCACACGCGATGAACAAACAGTATATATTCTCACTTTGGCTCTCAGCGGAGGCTGACGCACTCCTCTCCCTACCCTTCCCTGCTCTGCTCCTCTCGTCTCGTTTGGTCTAGTCTACTGTGACCATGTGCTTCTGTCACAGGTGTTTTTTTTCGGTTCCTACACTGTTCTCCCTACTGGAGTGCAGTCTGGGGGCTGTTTTTTTATTCTCCTCCTCTCTCCTCATGGAAATCGGGTTTTTTCTGTTCTTCCTATATCCCCTGTCTTCCTGACCTGTCTACCCCCTATAATGTGATGTATGTGTATATGTATGGTCGGGTTGATGGCCATAATTTCGCTAGTACTTGTGACATGTCATGGTATATTGCATCAGCAATAAAGGGCTTTCATCATCATCATATGTGTTTCTCAGAAAGACACTTGTCTTATTTTATAGGCATCAACACAGCACTTATTCCATAACCCATTTCGGGTCATTTAAAGATCCAAAGCTTCTAATGATAAATATAAGGAAAGAACAAAGTGATAATGGTGATTGCCAAGGGAATTTCATTTGTATTTTGCCTGCACAGCTTGGTAGATGACCAAATCTGCTTCAGTTCTGTTTCAAATGCAGATTTATCCATTATCCAGCTGCCTTTCTTGGTCGGGTCATGGAGATGCTTGGAGTCTATCCTAACTAGCAAAGGGCTCAAGGCTGTTTTAGATATGCATATTAATTTATGCCTAGGTATGTAACGAGTCTGACAAGAACTGTTTTAGCGTCCTTTTTAAAAAAAACATTTAGAACAAACTAATGACTTTGTGTGAGTTGGGTTAGGATATGTAGATTTTGTGTTTCACAAAGTTTTTTTGTGGACTGCTCTTTGTATTCGCTTTTGTATGTATATATTCAGCAGTAGTGCTCTAGTGACATTTATAGTGTGAAATATGTAGTTGGCATACAAAACAGATGCAATTGATAGCTACGGCAAAACATGCCTTTCCTCCGATGCACTGTAGATTATATAGCAGCAATAGTCAAAAGTTGCAGTAGAAAGAAA
Organism: Mormyrus proboscirostris; assembly: GCA_026779585.1. Classification (NCBI taxonomy): domain Eukaryota; kingdom Metazoa; phylum Chordata; class Actinopteri; order Osteoglossiformes; family Mormyridae; genus Mormyrus; species Mormyrus proboscirostris. The sequence continues at coordinate 24,470,081 of JAODKF010000046.1, read as the reverse complement.
AGGTCATCTGTATAAATTCTTTACTCCATGAGGCCGCAAAAATACAAAGCATGAGATCCACAGCCTAAAACTGTAAACTGGAAATTAAATCTTGTCATTATTTTAGTACAAAATGATCCTAGAAGAATTTGCAATGCAAACTACATTTTCTTTTTGAGTTAATGATCCAGTTATTTTACAGTTAGTGATTTGTATGGGGTAAAAGCCATTTTGAAAGGAAGTAGCAGAAGAAAGAAAAGGTGAAAGGTGCTGTTTATTTTCCTGAAACCTCGGGTATTTTTATATTATTCATTTTTTTGCAGGATCTGGGCTAAACAAACCCGATTATAATTTTGTTGGTGTTTTTTCGGTTGTCCTGTGTGTTATTGTGATAGGCAGGTCCGTTTTAGTGGGCAGCTAGATCTAAAACTACACAGTCCTGAAATTCCTGGATTAACTCAGGCAGCCAGAATGGTACGATCAGCCCCAGGAAGGGTTACAGTAGGATGTGAAACCAACAGAACATAGCTAAATCTTTAAGAGACAGGGAACATATTCAAGCAGACTAAACTGAACCAAAGAGAGAGATCCAATGCCCTTTCTCATGGGTACATTTCTACATTATTAATTCAAGAAACCACTCATATTTTACTGACAAAAGAATGATGTGTGGTTTATACAGTCTTCTTGGTAATTGGTGATGACACTCTTTGTTTAAGAACGTATGCGCTGATGGTATAGCCCTCATTCTGGAGGCGCAGTATACACAACCAAATTCACTGATCTCTTTTCTTGGAAAAACAATATCAGTTTTCGCATCAGGGCTGTAACTGCTCACATATCCCTAGCGTTCTGAGGTAAACAGCAATTAATTCACTGGGAGATGTCAATGTAACAAACCATGTGCACTGCGTGCGACACTGTATCATTTATTAGGAACTACCCAACAGGTATTTGAATGGCAACGGAAAGGGTGACAGTAATTGACAAATTCAATGGAAAGAAGGAAGGAAAGAACGAAAGCATTAAAAAATTTGATTATGTTTTCAGAAGAATATAGTTTCTTTTTTTACTCTTGATATTTCCTACAAATAAATACTAAAATGAAGTGGAAGTTATTCATCATATACTGTAAATCTGAGCATACCATTTGAGTTTGCCACTGTTATATACCCTCTTGCCACTGTTATATATCCTCTTCTGGCCCCCTCAGCAGTAGAAATGGTTATACTGTACAATAGAGGGATAGGTGTTTGGGTGAACAGATTTATTTTTACTTTCATATTTATTGCATAAGCATGAAAAACAGAAGCAGTCCCAGAGGACAGCTTAACCATGGATCTAAGCATCTGGGTCATGTTGTAAATCTTACCATCCTTACTGACCTAATTGAGTATCAGGAACAAGAAGTATTTCAATAATGTCCTACTTTTTGCTGTTCAGTGCTTGCAGATGTCTCCCAGTGATACTTTGCAAAATTTATTTATTTTTTTCCATTTCATTTTCTTATTTTTTAAATAGTGTTGAATCTCTAGGGTTTGTTGTTGCTTATAATTTATGAGAAGAAAGTGGTTGAAGTCAGTGTTGTATATGCTTAGTATTATGCCATTCACTTTTTTTTTATTAAGCATATTTTCTTTCAGATAAAATCAATCTTAGATGTTAGACATAATTATTTTATTCAAATGGGTGAATTAGGAAACTGATGATAGTTTTTTCTCTGCTTATAAACAACAAAACACAACCATATACAGGAGATGAACCTGTTTCAACAGCATATTTACATGAATTTTCTCCTTAACCTTTTTAGGTTAGAAATAGTTTCAAATCATTTATATGAAATATTCTAACAAGGTGATTGTGCTCACTGTTGCAGAAATGAACAGTTCAAGGTGATGATGAATTGATTTTTCCAGTCTGGGCCCATTATGTGTCAGTCAAAAGACAAAGCAGCAATTCATTTTACAGCTTAACACCATCATCTTTCTGACAAATTTATAATCCATGCATCCACTTTTGACAAAACACCGTGAGGATTGAGTGCGTTATTCAGATCATTCTCTCCATGATACACTTCAGTCGGCTTTGAAAGGAAAACCTCATTTTACATGGAGTTTTAATGCTATACGAATTATTCACCACAGCATAATACACAAATCTCAGGGACCAAAGCCCTGAATAGTGTGAGGGTCTCGTGTCATCATTAGCACCACTTAAGATAAACAACTGGAGAAATACATGTAGTGAAGTGAGGGGCAGGACCTATAAAGTGCTCATCGCTTAGTGGTGAGATGGATTTGTAGCAGCAAGGGCAGGCCAGATGGGCCAAGAAGACCCAGATGGGGTGGCAGAGTTTGCTGGGAGCATCTGGCCGAAGCTTCCAGGTGAGAATTAATTCATCACTCTGTGTGCTGTGTGAGTCTGATCTTTCCATTGGCCGTAAGCAGGTAAGGCCAGAAGACAGTTGGTGCGTCATGAAAGGAAAACCAGGACCAGCTGGTGCGCTGAATGTTGACAGGTTGGGGAGCAAGCACTGGTACAACGCTTTGCTGCACCCACCCCCCAACAAAACACTGGATCCAGGTTGGCGACCCCCCTTGCTGATTCATGGCCCTGTCCCACCCTCTGGAATTGTCCACCTATCTGCCGCAGCCGGGTGGTACCTGGACGTCCCCTTGGCGTGGTCCAGCTGCTTGGGTCCTCAGCAACCAGCCGGATGACCCTCAGGGAATCACGCGACATGGCCGTAGTGCCGTAACTGATGCTTCATCACAATGCAGGTCATGTGCCTCATTTGAGACTCCCTGAGCTCATCTGACACAAAGTCAAGCCGTTGGTACCCAAGGATTCTCCAAAGAGAGACAGTAGCAAATGAATTCAGCCCAAATGCAGGCTAAAATAAAAACAAGGGTGGATAAACTCCAGGGGCCTCATTTATAAAGGGTTTGGACAAAGCAAATAGAAGAGAAACATTCGTACTGACATTTATATGAACATTTTGGGATCTATAAAGAAAAACATCCTTTTTTATGTTGTGACAGCTGAGTGTATTTATGGTAAACCTGTGACTGGTATGTGACTGGTCATACTACACACAAGTTAAACTGATCATATGTATGATTTACATGGCAACTGATGAAAAGTTAGAAGGCAATTACTGGTACTGTTAGCCAGCTCTTAAAATTTCTATATCCTTGCAATACTATAATCAACCAATGTACAGTGTAAGAGAATATTTTCAATAACACATGGTGGCCTTTGATTCATTCATTCATAGAATTTATGTTAACAGCGTAGTGCAGTAACAGAGAATTAGAAATGAAGGCCTGTTACTTATGTGCCTTAAGTAAATAAAGGCCGCAGACACTACTTCAGGAAATATGGTATATGTGTTTCTTTCCATTAAAACACTAAGTGGTTTTGCATCTAGCTCAAATACTGCTTTTCTGAACCATAGAAGGCATGTAAGTAATGTTTTTACTAAACAGCTTCCTGTAGATTCCTATCTCGAGAAATTAACACATAAATAGAAATACTCTTAAATATCTTGTACTCAATGATATGGTTAGTCTTGATATGAAAGCTGTGCCTTTAGCATATTAAAAATAAAAGACATCGGTATGTTTGACAAATTAGGAAACAAATTAAGCAAACTTAATTCAGCCTATGAAAAAATAGCATTTCCCTAAAGGGGAACAATGTGAGATGTTCTGAAATATTCTGTAAAAAATCAAGCTTAATTGTACCTGTACTTGGAATGCTGTGTTCTACAAAACTTTTTTCTTACATCAGAAATTTGAATTAACTTTGTCACCTGCAGGCATGATTTATGGTTCACAATGCAACTTTCAAACTTCATCTAAAATTAAACACAAAACACTCAGCAACAAAAGAGACCACAATAGGTCTAAACAAAGGCAGATTAATTTTGTGGTTAACAGAAGGCCAAACATAAGAAAACGCTAAATACCTATCAGAACAGGCTTTACAACTGGTACCATCTACCCTAATACACATACAATAGCTGACACAGGAACGGAGAATAGACAAGAAACAAGACCTAGAGAAGGGACAGGTGTGGGTCATTAACAATTATCTAATAACTAGGAACTAAGACACCCAGAGACACGAAGAACACAAGACATATATACAAACAAGGTTAACCAAGTTAACCAAAAGCAAACATATTGAAGACCTAACCAGAGTGCAGAAACACAAGGAACATGAATATTACATAATAGTTAAGAAAAATAGTGTTCTGGGGCAGAAATAACCAGAAGTCCAATGTCAGGAGAAAGCAGGGAACTGAGGGAAACGAAGGATGCAGTGGGACAGGATAGGGACCGATCCTGACAAACTTGTAGTTTGTCACTCCTGCAAATTTTAAAGCAACAAACTAAATATTTAAGGAGTCATTACTTTTAAAAATATAATTTATTTATTTTTATTCTGTAAATTATTTTTTGTGCTTTATTTGCATTAATTTATTCATTCATATCAACGTTTACTACTCATACTCTTTCTTAGTGTAGGAAGAAACAGGTTTTGATAGATCGAAACAATTAAAATAATGGATTCCAGCTTTCTAAACGCAACACAGTGACATCTGGTGGTCAAGTAATGCTTATATAAACATTTTAATAGTCTCATTTTAATAGTGAAATAGTAGACAGACAAATGTTCATAGCTACTGCAGTATAATAACAATCTAATAGTAAAAAGTCAAGCAGTTATTATAAAGTCCATTAAAAATAAGTTTTTAAAATGGTGTAACTGAATGGTGTAACTATTTTTTGTCTGTCAGTGCATTTTATAATTTTTTAAGATTAAGCATGTGTCTTCTGATATATTTATTGAGGCCATTCAATTGTACTATTTCGAATTAATTAATAATTCTTTATTCACTTCATCTTCCTGTCATATACATTTTAAAAAAGGATGGAATGGCCTCACTAAATATACCAGATAACCCATGCTTTAAAATCTTTAAAATCTCAAAGCATTAATAGAAAGACTTACAATATGCCATATTGCATACATAGGTTATGATCATGAATTAAACTGTATAATAAAAATTAAATGTGTGACACCCAAAACTTGCAATTTTGGTTTGTCAGTTGTATGTGATTGCTGGATTTACAAAGTTAATAATTATCAAAGTAATGAACTCAATTTCCCTTCAGAAACATATACTTTTTTCCCTTAAATTGGTAGTTTCTGAAACCATGATTTTCTCAATCCACATCACACTTTCCAAATGCAAACATAAAAATGACGTGGAATTGTTTGTTCTAGAAACATTAAAGATGAGTCTCGCAGCTGCATTCTGGATCAGCTGAAGTGACCTTGTTGCCTTCAGTGAAAGACCAGCCAAAACGGAGTTGCAATAGTCCAACTTGGAGATGACCAAGAATTGGACGAGTAGCTGAGTAACATCTGTTGTGAGAAAGGAACAAATTTTTCTAATGTTGTAGAGTAGGTATCTGCAGGACCAGGACAGGTTGCTAATGTGTGACGAGAATGACAATTCGTCATCCAGAATGACACCAAGACTTCTTACTGTTTTTGAAAAGACAATAAGAGGGTTTTCAACGGAAATGGCAAAGTTAAGTCGGTGATGAATTGCCTTTGATTGCCTTTTTATATTTGGTACAGAAGTTATTCTTACCATAATCTGTATTCTGTTTTACCTGCTTTGTTAAAAAAATAATAGGAAGTTATACATAAATTAGCATATAGGAAATATGTACAATTGGAGAAAGATTAGGTTGTTACGAAGTTCAGTCAAAGTTTTCTTAAGAACTTAAATTTTATATTCTCTGATAAAATCCATCTATGAAGAACCATGTTGTTTTTCTTGCCATAAAAACATAATTGGAATACAGTGATGGAAAAGCTCAGCGTGCAGTAGTGTCTCTGTAGCTTTTGTACAACAGGCACATTTGTTCCAGTTACGCATCACTACTATGCATTTATAATAATGGTCTGTCTTGAAAAATGACTAATGAAGTCATGTAAAAATATTCCCTGTACACAGGGTGATAATGAATATCAGATTCATTTATACACAGAGACTGCTTCATAATGCAAATAATCAATTAAAATTTTTCTGCTCATAATGTAGTCAATTTGTCTTTTTGAGTGCTATTAATGGATTGAAGTACATAACATGAACTCTGCAAAAAGTCAGAGAATGCGCATCTTCTTACTATTAAGAAGGTAGATGCTATGATGCAGAAAAACATGCAAGAAGCCCTATTTCTAAAAGGAAACAGATTGATGGGTGAAAGCAAATTCTTCATTGTGAATTTCATATTTAAAGTGTTTGTTTAACTTGAAGGGGAAAATCCATGAGAGGCTGTCTACCTCTCTATCTCTACTGTGTTCATTTAACTAATAACATTTATCCCACCTTGTTACATTTTGCCAGTGTGTAGGTCATATGCTGCAGACTGTTTAGTCCTTTGATGTCAGCCATCTTCATTTTGTTACTCTATTATTCACCATACGTTAAGCAGTGAATGTCATCTGGGACAAGCAGGTATTACTTTGTCTTTGTGGCAATGGTGACACCTTCTGGATAAACATAAATGAACACGGCAATTCCTCGATGTTCAAGACAGGACAAAGACAAAACAAAAAAAAACCTGGATCTTGTGGAGGAGTGGTGGCAGAGAATCATGATACAATGACTTTAACACTTGAAATTAGCTTCATTTGGTGATTTGCTGAGCTTAGCATTCAAGTAGCATCACAAATAATAACTAAATTAATGCCAATTCTATCAATCAGAATACACTACTTAGAGACTTTGGTTGTGATAATTATATTTTGTTGTTATAACCAATCGATCAATCCATTTTCCATAAGTACTTATTCAGTAGAGGGCTGTGTGCCTTTTGTCCCTGTGCAAGACACACACTAACATCCTTATGGCCAATTTAGAGACACCATTTCACCTAAATTTCTAGACTTTGGGAGTAAACCCATGTGGACAGGCAAACACACTCAAAGTGGTGTGAGGTTCCAGTACAATCCATAAGTGTATGCGTGTATGCTAATCCATAAGTGTATGCTGTGTATCTAAACAAATGTTGTTTTAGTGTGAACAAAATTGAAATTGATTATCTATCCGCCCATCCACACATGCACTCAAAGATAACTGTTTACCCTGGTCAGGGTGACTGGGGGCCCTGTAACCTATCCCAGGCAGCATAGGGCACAAAGCTGTGGTACACTCTGGATGAGACCCCTGCACATTAATAACACAGTCTTCCTGTGATAATCCTAAAAGCGCTGCAGTACTTACATTTTGCAGTACTCTGATTGGCCTAAAGAGGGCATTGCAAACCTAATACTAATATCTGATATATGAAACTGCTTCTGTGAAAGTTAAACGTTTCCAACAACAACAGTTAATGTTTACAAAAAAAAAAAAAACACGCACAGGTGATGTAATGCATTCCCTAAAATGTTGAAAACAAAAACATGGGCATCTATGGGTAAGGGACTCTATTCCAGTTCTCAGGTTTAATCCTGAGCTGGGCCAAATCTATTACATAACTAAGGCTATTTGCAATAAATATGCTCTTCTCCTCCAATACGGTATTCAGATTTTCTTCTCATATAAATACAATCACATGATCATGCTTTTTCAACCATTGAAACTTCCCTGATTCCCATGAACCATTCATTTCATAAGCACCTTGAGAATTCTCATTAGATACGCTTGTTTTAAGTTGAATTTTGTGCATTACATTTCTAATTAATTAGCAAATTAATTAGCCATTAGCAAATGAGAGTCAGGAGAGAGCAAATGAGACATTGCGTCCTTCAGTCTCTGTGTCACAGGGATCAGTTTGATCCCCAAGGAAGGTCTTAAACCATGTTTTTGATTCAGGTAAGGAACATCATGCAGTTTATTCTTAAACTTCAGAGATTATCCTAAACAAAAAAACAAGATAGTCATAAAGTATCAGTGCCCTGACATAAAAGTGAAATGATCACAAAGTATCAGTGTCCTAATAAGTACTACCAGTGAACAGGGACATGTCTATAGGGGAGGCATAGGGTGACCCCCCCTCCCCCACTGCCCCCCAATGACATTGGGCTAAATTACTGTCCATCTGAAAATCTGATAATGCCCAGCATCATTGGACCAGAGCACTGCCAATCGCTGGTGGCAAATTTGACAATGCTCGACTCCACTGGATCAAAGCTCTGTCAATAGCTGCTTGATTTGATAAGCGGAATCACAGTACCACATTTTTCAAATGGGAGGAGAGACACGATGTGAATCACATGAATGAAAAAATGCACATTGGAGAAACTCTTTAATTAATAATGTTCTATGAGCATTCAACTTAATAATAATAATAATAATAATATATCATGCTCAGTGCCTTTAAAGCCAATTTGCAATGATGTAATTATTTCTGATCTAATTTTCTGATTTCCCTTGCCTCAACTGGTGCTTGATTCCACCTTTGCAAACCACTAAAAACATCCTAGAATTGTCTCTGGCAGTGAAACAGACACATCTACAGATTACGTGACATTCAAACTTGAATATGAACTGACAAACTTATAGAATCCAACATTCACATCATTTTAAAACATAATTTTCAATTTGTGCTTACAATTGTGTATTAACCACTTCACTGGCAATTTGATTTCCAATTTTTTTAAAATGCATTTCACAATAGCCCTTGAGCTCTTTTTTGAATGCAGGTTTTCTTTAATATACCTCAGAAATAAGTGAGTGAATGGTAGTTGTATGAAGAATGACGAAACATATAACGAATGATGAATAAAACATGTTCATACAGACCCTGAACATTTGCAGGCAATTATGAATTTGTTATCACATACACCCACACACACACACACACACACACACACACACACACGTGCGTTTGGACTGATATCTTTGTGGGGACCCATTCATTTCTTTGGGAAAAGCCCTAATCTCAACAAATGTCAATATTAATCCCTACCCAGCCCTAACTTTAACCATACAAGTATTTATATATATTTAGTTTTTTTATTGCATTCACCGATTCTTAGAAAATTGAGTTAAAAAAAATGGTTCCCATAACATCAAATTAAGATTTTTATCACATTGTGGGGACATTTGGTCCCCACAATGTAATTTATACATAACCCAACCAATGACGCACACATTTACACACACCCAGAATAATTATTGAATATAATATACATATTATTATTATTGTTGTTTATGATGTTGTTTTGTTCTAATTGTTATGTAATCATAATGAATTGACATTATGCTTAAAGCAGGGATTCCCCTTTGTATTTAGGCTTTGTGGTAACTCATGTGTGATTCATTTCCATGAAGCATACGGCATTGGCATCATTTCCAGTCCTGTCAGGGGCACAGTATCACAGATGGGCAGCTGTCAGCTGAATTCAGCTTCAGACCATCACTTCTTCTTATCTCCACTCCAGAGACTGCCTTCCTCCACCTGGTCCAGACTCAACTGTCATGACTAGTGTCATTTCCAAAATGTTCTTTCTTCCCTACAGGCTAAAGCACCACTGTCAGGCCAGAATGACGAAGACGTGTATTATAAAAATGTTGCTATACTGGTAACAGGCCATCAAACATTCAGAAGAAGATAATCTTATAAGTTTAGCTGTGGTGTGTGGCCTGTTGGCATTCTGAAGTTATAGAACCAAGGTTTAAACCTAATAAGTCTGTGGTCTAGTCATGCATTCATCATAAGATGCATCTAACGTACACCTAGAGTGAATGGACTATTCATATGCTAGTAATTCTGACAAGACATGTTTGGCAAGTTTACCAAGTTATGAGAAGAGATCTGTAAATCACAGGGTTATTATTCCATAAAACTGGGAAATATCTGTGTCATCAGTATAATAGTACCCTTTGCATGGATCTAATAAAAGAGAAAAGTCAGAACACTGAGTCCATTTTGTAAAAAGCTGCTTAGCTTTGTGTTGTCCTACACGGACCACTTTTTCTGTGTTTTTCACAATGATTTTTTTTTTTTTTACTTTAACAATGGACAACTTAAGGCAAAATGTAAAACCAAAGATCAATACTGTGAGTGAAGTTCATGATCCAAACATTTAGGCAAAATCTGCAGACAGCTTTACAGGTTCACAATGCTGGCTGTAGTATTGCTGCATTCATATAGTCCATCAATCACAGAATCAATCCAAATTGTGTTGAGAAAAAGTACAAAGCACAAAAATGAAGTCAACCACTAAGGGATATTGTTGTCTTTGAGAAAAAAGCAAGATTAAATAAGAAAAGCAATTATGCTCCTTTATACAGTTCCTATGATGTACATAAATCTGATCCATTAGATATATTAGATATATTTTGCGAAGTTCTGACTCTAAAAGTAAATGGTAAAATGGACTGCATTGGACTGAAAGCTCTTCTGAATCCTATAGATAGTTATATCCTATCTATGAAGTGGCTTAATATTCCTTTAAGTATTTTGTTAAGAGAGATCTCTTGGAATACTTCACTACCAGTGTATTAATTTCACGGCCGCTATGGAAGTCCACACCATGTCCACCTTTTCTGAAACAAGTGTGGTATGATGACCTGCACAATGCGCCTCGCAAAGTGGTTTTGCTAGTTTAGTACCAGCGCATTACTTATTTTCACGCCATGCGCGCACGTCTCCATAATAAATGATTTTGCGCCCACTTTCCGCTTATAGGAGAGTTTTCCAAATGAGGCGTGGCCCGGCGGATTGTCGGCGCTTTTCTATTTCAAGGCAACGCAATGTCTTTGCGCTTTTCAGTAAATCAGTGAACCGTCGTTAAACGGTATTTAAGAGGTGCGTGAAACGTGCGGGTGCACGCCGCTCATTATTGATACAGATATGGTCTCGAAGTGCATTAATGGCATTTTATTTTATTTCATTTCATTTATATACGATTTTTATAGAGTACATCTCGTCCTTTCATGTAATCATACTGCCTAATGAAACACCAAAAGAAAAAACTATATATATTAAGTAGAAAACCGAATCATTAAAATACCTTTGGAGACCATTATCAGATATAAGCACGTGCTTTAATTGAAAGGACATTTGGATTGCTGAAAATGTACTTCATATATTTAAGTAAGTCAGGTGGAACACCACAATGCAGCTACAATGCAGAAGGTCGTAGCATTCTTTGTGGCAGGTTATATGTTGCGTAACATCGCCATGCATGATGGATGCCGGCTGGACATAAGTGAGGACACATTAGAGGACTTTAGAAGGCGTGATGCTGAACTGCAAGTACCGGTGCCAACAAAGGAGTGCACGCCAAAACAGCATGGGCAAGGAGGGATCAGCTGGCAGAAGAGCTGAATCATCTGTATCATCTGCATTTTCACCTTGTGCACGAGCACATTCGTTTCCTCGGCAAAAAAAAAGCGATCTGGGCTTTCCAGGCAAATGCAACATTGTAATAATAATAATAATAATTGATACTTTATTGATTCCCATGGGGAAATTGTATTTAAGCCTCCCTCAACTTCCTCTTTGTAGAGTAAGTTGTCCGTGAAGGCTAGCCACCCAAAGCGGAGCCCAGGGAGCTGGGGGCTAAGGGCCTTGCTCAAGGGCCCACAAAAGTGCTGAGGCCGGGTTTGAACCAGCGACCTTGTGATTACGGCTACACGGTGCCCCCAATAATATCAATCCGTAAGAGGTCATCTGCCGCTGCCTCTTAAAGGTGAGGTGACGCGCCATTCCGATTGGTTGATTGCATGTTACGAGGGGTAGGACAACCCCTTTTCCACCTGGTGCAAAGTCTGTTTTTTCCGCCATTAAGATAGCAAAATGGATTTGTTGTTAGTTCCTCTTTGTGCTTTACGCTTTGCCTTTATTGTTAACGTACAATTAGCAAATGCAACTAAATTTTGATCTTCACATATCCCATCTTGCTATCCAATGTGACTCACACACATAGACATAGACAGGTGAGAGCAAAGCTTTGAATCCTCAGGGTTAGCCGTTTATCTGGTATTTCTCATGCAGTTGAGGTTGAGGGCCTAACTCAATGGCCAAACTGTGATATGATTACTCTTCCAGCTACAGGATTTGAACTGGCAAACTTCCAGACTCAAGCAAAGACTACATCTATAGAGTCAGACACCACCCTCTTTTATTAAACAAAGCATGCATACTCCAAGTAAGCTCCTTGTGTTCTGGGACCTTAACACACTGATTTTTCAGAATATGCTCATCCTTCCCACAATAAATACATCATTGATTGCCGAAACAGCTCATCACAGCAGAATATAATACACTCACTGGTCACCTTAGTACGAATGCTTTGCAACAACAGTCGATAAAGTTTTATGAGAATTGATCATTCAAAAGAATCTGCTTATGCGTCATAAGATTAAATTTAAAAGACAGTTTATAATATCCCCCTTATTAAATTACAATGTAAATGCTTCCATTTTTAAAATTCTACATTAGATACAAAAAATGATTTTGCACAGGTTTACAGTTAATGTAAATTCTATGAGTATAATTACTGAAATGACAGAGGGCAGTGCTGGGCAGTGCTGGCTTGATGGTTAGGGAAGCACACTTGTAATCGAAAAATTGCAGGTTTGAATCCCCCACCAGCAAGTCACCACTGAGGTACCCTGAGCAAGGTACTGTCTCCAAGCACTGGGTGCTGAATTAGCTGCCCCCTGCTATGTCACGAAAGTCACATATGGGTTAAATGCAGAGGACACATTTCGTTGTTCTGTGGTGTGTTAACAATGACCACTGATCTCTAAATGATGTGTGTCTGTTATTAGGGTGCTTTATAAACATGTCTTTGTTTGGAGATTACATATTATTTTCTGATTGTTCTCCTGTGGACAGAATGCATGTTGACAGGAACCACAGGAAAGTCATGAATAAAATAATAGAATTTAAAGTAAGAGGACAGACTTTAACACGTGTCACAGAGGCTGGGGATGGCTCAGGGGTTTGGGGGGGAGGATTGAGTCTTATCTGGAGAGAATGGATGAACTGAGACTAATTTTGGGAGTAAATTACCTCACCAAAATATAACATTACATTACATCTTCATCTGGAGTGTTCCAGTCTGTTGCTTATTGCCTCCGTGATAAAACAGTGCGTCATTGATGTGAGCTATTCTAAAAGGAAAACCTGATTAAACCAGCCGCCTTCTGACAAATCAAGTGATATGACTGTGTGTGGAGGGTAATTAGCATAGGCTAACGCCAATAATAATAATAATAATAATAATAATGAAAACACAATCACAAGAAAGGTGATAATATTACTGACAAAAATGAACAAAGTAAAGGCTGTACATCATTCTGGAAATAAAATATGCCAATATTCAATATATATAAAGGCATATATTCAAATATTCCAATATCTTTTTTTAATTTGTTTTTTCTCTTTCTCTTATTGTGTTATAAAACTTTGTGTCTAAATACATTTGTTGGACTACCTCTGTGGTAAATATTTTAAATGTTTTTTTTTATTAATATACCTTATAAATATAGCCCATACTTCCAGATATATATACTATATTTTCCACACAGAGTAATTTGCTGCTTTTAAGATGGCAATTTTTAATCAGGAATTATCATTTGCTATAGCACACCATAGAAAGTCTTAAACACAGCTGAGATGGCATCTTGTTCTTACTGAAAGTTGCAATCCATCCCACCACAGTGACTCAGACTTATGGTTGATAGTGCTATGGTGATGCCATCTGATCATATCATCTTCTTCTGGGCAATGAGCCACTGAATGCATTTTCACAATGTGACCAAACTCTCTTTTAAAATACCTTACATACCTATTGATCCTACAAGGCAAACCTAATTAGGAAGCAAGATGTTACAAATACCAGGAAATGGAGCATTTAATATCAAACTCAGTGCACTTATTTTCAGTGATGAATATACATTCAAACAATACAATATAAATATTAATAAATGCAGTTCATATTATTTTTTTCTGTGTCATTTTGCGTATAACATACAGCGCCCTCCACAATTATTGGCACCCCTTGTAAAGATTTGTAAAAAGGGTTCAAAAAAAAAATCCACCTTTTGGTGAAGCAGCTTCATCTCACACTGAAAAAATTAGAAAAATCCAACCTTTCATTGAAATAAATTTCTTCAAAGAAAAACAAATCCTTCATCAAGAAATAATTATTTATAACTAAAACACATGTGCCACGATTATTGGCACCCCTGCTTTTAATACTTTGTACAACCTCCCTTTGCCAGTATAACAGCACTGAGTTTTCTCAATGACTCTGCTGCCCACACCACACTTTCTTAACAGGCCACATTCCCTTAGTCATCCATCAACATCGGAAAAATAAGGGAAAACATACCAAATGAAGGAGAAGTGTGTTGACCTTCATAAGTCAGGGAACGGGTATTAAAAAATAGCTACTCGTCTTAAAATGCCCATTTCTACTGTTAGGGTAAAAATTAAAAAGTGGACATTAACTGGAACCGTTATAAACCTGCCTGGAAGAGGACCCAAGTTTATTTATTCCCCACATACAGTGAGGAGGATCATAAGAGAGACAAAAAAATCCCCAAGGATGACTTGGTGAATTACAAGACCAAGTGAAATCTTGGGGTTACCACGTCTCCGAAAAAACTATCAGACGCCCCATTCATGCTAACAGATTATTTGAAAAGGTGTGACAGAAAGAAGCCTTTTCTGTCAGTTACTTAAAATGTATGTGCCAGGAGTTTGCGAAACATCACTACAAATTCAATGGTCTGATGAAACAAAAAAGGAGCTTTTTGGCAATAAACATTCAAGGTGGGTTTGGTGTAAACAAAAGGGTGGATATAATGAAATGAACCTCATCCCAACTGTAAAATATGGTGGAGGTTCTGTGATGCTGTGGAGCTGTTTATCCTCCAAAGGTCCTGGAAACCTTGTTATGGTACATGGCACTATGGACTCCATGAAATCCAGGACATTTTATATTAAAATTAGGCTGCCTCTGCCAGGAAACTAAAACTGGGCCTACATTGGATCTTCCAGCAGGATGGTGATCCTAAGCACATGTCCAAATCAACATAAAAATTGTCAGCTAATTGCAGAATCAAACTTCTGCCATGGCCGTCTTAGTCCCCTGACCTGAACCCCACTGAAAACCTGTGAGCTGAGCTGAAAAGGAGGGTGCACAAGAGAGGGCCTAGGACCCTGGATGATCTGGAGAGATTCTGTAAAGAACAATGGACTCAGATGCCCTGTTCTGTATTCAACCAACCGTATAAAATGTTATAGGAGAAAACTCAGTGCTGTTATACTGGCAAAGGGAGGTTGTACAAAGTATTAAAAGCAGGGGTGCCAATAATTGTGGCACATGTATTTTAGTTGAAAATAATTATTTCTTGATGAAGGATTTATTTTTCTTTGAAGAAATTTATTTCAATGAAAGGTTGGATTTTTCTATTTTTTCAGTGTGAGATGAAGCTGCCAAAAGGTGGATTTTTTTCTAACCCTTTTTACAAATCTTTACAAGGGGTGCCAATAATTGTGGAGGGCGCTGTACATATTATCTTACCAATTTTTTTTGAATAAATGGGGAAAAAAAATGACAATTAGAAACATGACATTACAATCTGATATAATTCTTTGAGGAAGCAAAAACAACATTCAAATGCATATTAATGTGTTTTATGCTTAGGCAGTGTAATCTAAATTATTTGAGAATGTCTAAATGACATGATACTGTGAATTATTCGGAACTGAGGTATTTCAGTGTAATTTGTCTCAATGACAGCCATGCATTTTGTGGCTTGTTCATTTGTGCACTATTATAAAATCTGTAATTACAGAGTGCTATGACTACCCTTCTGACATCTTATCTTTTTGAATGTCCGTACCTTAAATAGGGTGACTGAATGCTTGCATGTATTATTCAGTGTAAAAATCCTCTGCTTAACTACACTACGTTAAAAATACATGGGTAATGTACATAATTCTGGCAGTTAAAATGAATGTGATTATTACAAACACAGCCGTATGCCCTGTCATGCCTAGGATGGACTCCAGGCCCGTACCACAACCTGACCAGGATAAGTGATTGGAAGGTGGATGGATGGATGAATGGATGGATGGATGGATGAATGTACAGACAAATGGATGCCGATAACTACACTGTCTTTAAATAGGATTCATAGTGCTAAAGTATTCCCACTCATATTCTTGGTTGTCTGTAAAAGTTAATGTAAATAAAAATATATTAGCACAAATATTTTTGTGCCTTGATGTATATAGCTGTATTTTACGCACGCAGGGGGTGGTATGGTTGGTAACACTGTTTCCCCTCCCCTCCAGGGTCAGGGCTCAGACCCTAACTTTCCTATGTGTAAATGTACCACATTCTTTCCATGTTACATTGGTTTCCTCCTGCAGTCCAACGAATGACAGTCAGGTTACTTGCATCTCTGATTTGTCAATTGTGTGTGAGTGTGCCTTATGAAGGAACAGCATCCCATTCAGGGTGTACTCCAGCCTCGTGCCCAGTGCTTCCTGGGATTGGCTCCAGGCCCCCTGAAACGCTTATTAAGTGGCCAACAGATGGATGGATGGATGGATGAATATAATTATATGATATAAGGGTTTTTTAAGCAGTTAAGAGATGCATACAGTCCATTTAGTAGTTTTATCCAGCTGAATTCACTGAATTCATGTTAATTTAGAGGTTTGTACAGGTTTCCTCCAATGCTATGAAACAACATAAAAAGGTCAAGCACCTTGGCAGCCTTGCAGTCCTAGATCAGATAGTACTTTCTGCTATGTTAAAGGGAATGTCCTTTTGCAGTTTCTGTCTTAGTTAGAAGCAGATGTACTTTAGTGAGATGAGCCCAGGCCCACTGGCTTTTGGACATTAGGGATCCGATCCCTGCATGTTTGTATGCTGGCTGACTGAGGTGATCCTGTGTGCCAATCTGCCGCAATCCATGTAAGCTATCAAGTGGCAGCTGCAAGACATGAAAAAACAAGCAGCGGCCTTCTGCTCAGAAGGACTCTGCCCCATGCTGATAGTCTGTCTCACTCAGCAGCACGGCCTGAACCCGCGAACCACAAGGGACGCAAAATGTCCAAACAACTGTGGATGACCATAAAAAAGGCAATCAGAAATGGATTAGAGTATCTTTTCATCTTATACTAAATAACCTGGTTATGCTGTATATTGTATTGTGAATATCTCTCCTGGTTTCTTAGAAAATTTTGGATCTTGTGGATTATCTTACTCTGTTGTATTATTTCACAGACAAAATATTTTCATTGATGGACTTCTTGTATATTTTAAATATAAGTTTTGGTATATTATTTTTGACTTCCTGCATTATAAAAATGGTGACCATAAACAACAGTAAGCTTCTAATAGGATACAGCAGTATCTTCTGCAATCTCCTAGTGGTTTGCTTAGAAACAAGACTCTGCTGCCCACCCCACACTTTCTTCATGCATTATTATCATGACAGCAGGGATAACTGAAGAATCACTATGCTAGGCCTTCAGAATAATGTCTAGAATAAATAAGCATCAGCCACACAGTAGTGTGTTATGCACATGGTGTATGTCACATTGTTCAGTGGTGTAAATGACACGGGGCTGTTTTTCCACACATGGATTATTTGACAACTGTTCCACAATGGGATGAATACTAACCATACTGTGGGAAGTCCTTGTGCTTCAGCAGCACATTGTCACTTGTTTACTGAATAATTTGTTCTTACAACACAGGCAGGAGGCCAAAAAACTTTCTCACGCAGTAAAGAATGACTGAATTGTTTGTAGTTATGTAACATATATACACGCAGTGGCCACTTTATTAGGCACATCTAGCTAGTACTGGGAAGATCCCACTTTCGCCTCCAGAATTATTTCAAGGGTAGTGCTTTCAGAAAAGCCACTGCTCTGCTAAGCTGCTATCTTTAATGAGTCTGGTCATTCTCTGCCCTCTTTCAAAAACAAAGTGATTTTTCTTTCAGAACTGTTGCTGACTGGATGCTTTTTGTTAATTGCACATTCTTTGTACACTCTAGACAGTGTACTGTATGAAATTCCAAGGGAGATGGCTGATTCTGAGATTGTGGAACCACCACCATGACTGGCACACAACAATCACACAATGTTCACAAACAATCAGATCGCAAATCTTAAGTGTTCTAATACTTATTGGAAAAGTACCTGACCCTCTTGACCCTGTCTTTGTGCTGTATATATTCAGTTTCAGCTACACGATGGGGTCATTCTGTGGGTTAGGACGTTTGGTAGACAATAATAATTTGCATCCTTCTTGTTGTACATAATTTATGACAATACAGTAGATTTGCTGTTTTTTTTACAATATCAGTAGTAAAACTATAATTAAGGCCATGTGTCCCTACACAGTTTACAAGTACAAATGGCAAACGGGTCCCTTTTACAGCTGTGCAGCCTGCAATTATATCCTTTTGAAATGGCTGCAAATGAGATGGTCTATTTCATGAGAATTCATTTATGGATAGTTAATCCACATTTCAAGTTATTTCTTTATTTTACTAAGAACCTTGTGCTATCCATAAAATGCCATACAAGGATTTCTTTTCTCTGAATAACTATGAATATATTTATCCTGCTTCAGTATGTGAAGGTTCTCCAAGGCACTTTGGTTCAGTTCAAACAGAGGCAATGGATCTGCACTGTGTGTACCCTGTGTACACAGCTAGTGCTGGGCAGTATGACCAAAAATTTGCATCACAGTATTTTCAGGATTCTGGCAGTTTCACTGTATACAGTTCATCCTTACCGCCACAGCAAGTGCATACATCACTAAAATATGTTTGCTAATATTTTTAAAAAGTTGTGTTTTTATTCATTATAAAAATCATTTACATTTAGCTTGATAGTAAGCCTATAACTGACATGTTCTATTAGATTATTAATGTAGCTGATATTTAGTTTTGTAGTGACGTATTTTATTGATTATTACCCTTAGGCCCCATATATAGCTCCACAGAGACATGTTTTATTGATTATTATCATATATTTCGCTTGGTGACGACATGTTAACTTGATCTGCATGATTTTTTATGGTGATTACCGTGATAAATTGATAATATTAGGATTTTAGCTTTACCGTTATCCAAGCAGTACCTATAAATACTTTAATGCTTAACAGTTATATACTGTATGGAGGATTGTTGTGATATGAAGGTATAACTGTTAGTAAGAAGGGAATGCAGTTAACAGGGATCCCCCCTCAATACACTCTGCACAGTGACCCATAGTGCTTCCAGCAGCGAACAGTATTATATCATTTGCTGCCTATTGAAATGTTCCAGCCGTTGTTTAAGCTATGCTACCATATGGTGGTATATGAAAAATTAATACCGTACAGCAAATTAAAACCGGTACACAGGATGAACAAGACTATACCGCCCAGCACTACGTGTATCCTGTATGAATGCACACACCCCAAGCAGATGGATTCAGACTCAGTCTCACACTATATGCCTCACAAAACTTACTTAAGTTTGGAAGCTAACTTAATTTTTCAGAAAATTGAAAATTTATACACCATCTATTTTTAAGCATTCAGTTGCATTGCACATGGTTTTATGGCTCTCTCAAGAATAGAGTTGATGCAAAACAATCCTTTACCCTCAGAAGACCCACATACCACCCCTCAGTTCATTTAAAATGGCAATACAGTGAATAATTTACTCTCATGACACCATCATCATTTGAAGAAGCACTGAATCATGGGAATGTGCGCTTATGTACTGCAGAAAACATATCCCCACTTTCGTGTTACTTTCCATGATGGAAATAAGATTTGGCACCTAATTTCCATGCATAATTTATCCTTACTTGAGTAAAAGTAACTCAACAATTTACTCTAAATATAATGTTACTTTACTGTAAATGCATTGCATAGAAAACGTTACAAAATAATAACCCGAGCAGCATTAATCACTTCGTCAAGGCTGGGGAAAGACAGCTAAAAGGGATAAAAGTCATTTTGAATCAACAGATAAGTAAAAGATGTTTCAGGGACAGAGAATGACTCAAAAATATGTAGATGGCATATGACAGTAGCTATCAGATACCACTTGCTAACCTTCTTCTTCCACACATCCTGTCAATGTGATGTGAAAGGAGCACCAAGAACGTAAACCAAAGACGTGTGGCACTGTTCAATGTGACCAGCCCTTACCATCCAATGTCTGAAAATTATGGATGCTGCAGAAAATGCATGCATATGTGGTGCAGAAATAGCACATAGCTCATTTAGACAGGTTGCACAACTTTAATAGGGATACAGCCTTTGGTTTGCCCAAGCTTACACTATTAGGAAACACGCTAAAAACAAATAAAAGGGGATTCTGTAGACCAGACAGGGAACTCTCTTTTTTACTGAAAACATGATAAATGAAGCCTGTGTGTCACTTGGCTTTTTCAATAATATTATAATATTAAACATGGCATTTTGCCATTTGGCAACACACAAATTGTTCTGCAGTCCAAGTGCAATACCAAATACACTCACCTAAAGGATTATTAGGAACACCATACTAATACGGTGTTTGACCCCCTTTCGCATTCAGAACTGCCTTAATTCTACGTGGCATTGATTCAACAAGGTGCTGAAAGCATTCTTTAGAAATGCTGGCCCATATTGATAGGATAGCATCTTGCAGTTGATGGAGATTTGTGGGATGCACATCCAGGGCACGAAGCTCCCGT
>JAODKF010000046.1:24408531-24449246 GCA_026779585.1 Mormyrus proboscirostris | reverse complement strand
CAGTTTGGAGTTCAGGAGATTGTCTTGACCAGGACCACACCCCTAAATGCATTGAAGCAACTGCCATGTGATTGGTTTATTAGATAATTGCATTAATGAGAAATTGAACAGGTGTTCCTAATAATCCTTGAGTGTATGTTGGCATGTTTCCAGAAACATACATGTAAATACTTATCTTTGCAAATCTACCCAATGGATCCATACATTTACATATTAAATACACTCTTTAATCTAAAGTGACATACAACTAAGAAAGCAGAATGAGCCACTCCCAGGAACAATTGGGGTTAAAGGCCTTACTCCACGGCCCAACGGTAACTTCTGTCTGCCAACCACGGGATTTGAACTGGTGACCTTCTGATCATCTGATCATTCATACTGAGTCCAAAGACAACTAATCACACACCATATAATGGGAGTGATGAAATACACACCCCAGCTGAAGAAATATACACAAAAAACACAAAAGAAATATTTAGAACAACAGTACCTATTTTTGAAATTATGGGCATATTTTAGACTAGTTTTTCTTATTGCACAAATTGAGTCCCTGATCATAAAGATGGGAGCTGGGAGCCTATGAAACGGATTAGGAAAAACAAGCTTTTTCTATATATTCTGCAGAGGTGGAAAATTCAAGCCCAGAAAGTAAAAATCCAGACCAAGATTTTCTTTCAACCAACAGTCACAGTGTAGTCAACTGGTTGGCTGAAACAAATACTTGGTCTGGATTTGTATTTTCTGGACCTGAACTTTTCACCTCTGGTATTCTGATATTGAAAACAGTACTGACATTTACAATAACATGCTTTCACCAAATAGTTACTGCTATCTTGTTTGACGGCTAGAATAACACCAGTTCCCAAACATCTCATCAGATACACTTTAGGCATTCCATGTATTCATTAAATGAATAGCACTAAATGAATTAGAATTAAGAATTAGAATTTAGTGATTAGTGGTCATTGTCAACACACCACAGCACAGCACACAGTGCGCAACAATGAAATGTGTCCTCTGCATTTAACCCATATGTGACTTTCGTGACATAGCAGGGGGCAGCTAATTCAGCGCCCGGGGAGCAGTGCTTGGGGATGGTACCTTGCTCAGGGTACCTCAGTGGAGACTGGCTGGTGGGGGATTCGATCCTGCAATCTTTCGATTACAAGTGCGCTTCCCTAACCATCTGTCACGACTCACTTAATTAATTAACTTAATTAAATAAATAATCTGATGGGGTATTGATTAGTCAGACATGATATGCTGGTGGTCTTACCAACAAATACATGAGCATATGAGATGGTTAATTGCCCAGAGGAGGATGGGGTCCCCTTCCTAGTCTAGGTTCCTCTCAAGGTTTCTTCCTGCTAGAGGGAGTTTTTCTTTCCCACTGTCGCCTCAGGTTTGCTTGGTGGGGGTTCGGGCTGGTTATATGTGAAGTGATTTGTGACAATGTTGTTAAAAGCACTATATAAATAAAATTGAATTGAACTGAATAATTTTTTAATTGACTGACATGATTATTAGTGCCAGAAGGAGTAGCTTATTTCAGAAACTGCTGATCTCCTGCCATTTTCACTCTCCCTTCATTCTGTATAAAATGTAGAGAAACAAAAAATATCCAGTGAGCGGCAGTTTTGTGGGTAGAAATGTTGATGAGAGAGGCCATAGAAGAATGGCCGGCCTGGTTCAAGATAACAGGTGCAAAAATAACAGCTTAGTACAGCAGTAGCCTTTCTGACAACACAACTTGTCCACCCTTGAAGCGATTCTTGAGGTAAAAGTGTTCTGACACGAAAGCTACAGTAACTCAAAATAACCACTCTTTACAACAGCGTTGTGCAGAAAAGCATCTCCGAATGCACAATCCATCATATCTTGAGGTGGATGGACTACAACAGCAGAAAAGTACACTGGGTTCCACTTCTGTCAGCTAAAAACTGTTAACAGAGGGCATAGTTGGCACAAGCTCTCCAAAAATGGAAAGTCCGGAAGAATTTCTGTCAGAATATGCAGTATACAGCATGGATCCTTGTACCAAATGTGTCTTGTTTCAATGGTTCAGGCTGGTGGTGATGGTGTAATGATGTGAGGAATATATAGCGCATAATAAAAATCTATGTTGTCTGCCCATTCTGTCAAGCATCCATTTCCAACTACCCAAGCAGCATGGATAAATTCAGAAACCTGGAGATGTAACACTACAGTGTTAACTGTGACACCCATGGTTCTGTTAGTATGCTGATGGTGGCTTGTTGTCATTTTCTTGGTTAACCCCTTTTTAATTAATCGAAAACATTTTTAATGTTCTACATACGCACAGAGGCGGAATTTGAACCCCTCCCCTCGAGATAGGAAGCAACTGTACTGCAAGACGACCACTGAGCCACAGTGCATCCTGAACGAAGATGTTTTGCAGCAACGGGCACAACGTTACGCGGGATGGCAGATATTACTGATGGGAGCGCGTGCTCGGTGACTCGGTGCTCTTCTGGCTTGGTCTGCGCGTGAGCGAGCACGCGCTCCAGGAGGAATGGAGGCAGGACAGTGAGCGACAGCCTCAGCGATCCTGTATCAGCTTTGAAACCGTGAGAGAAGTTACCCAGGAAAACAAACACTGCACTTTTCCTATTCGAAAGTTCGCTGAAGGGGACTTGACTGCACTGGAGAAATTTGCCCGGAGAGCGAGACGCTATCAAACAGAAATGTAGACCTTTTGGAACTCTGTGGAAACAAACAAAAAGGAGCCCACGCTGACAATAAACAACACACTCCCCGACAAGTGGACTTCTGCTAAGTGAAGTAAGCAAAGGGAAAAAGGGAGGAAAAGAAGTCGTTAGTTGGCGTACTTCATACGCACTGCGTGTATCAGAATTCACCGTCTTAGTTTTTCCAAACTTTTAACAAAAGACAAACAATGAAAACTTGAAACTTTAAGTATATCGTCGTTAGCTAGCTAGCTAACGCAAGCTAGCTGCGATTTTTTTCCAGTGTGAGAGCTTCGCATTGTCATGCTGGATAACTAACGTGTTGTGTGTGTGCTGTTTTTTCAAGTTGAACTTTGTGTTTTTGGTTTTTTTCTTCTTTTCAATTCGAGAGAGTGTTCCAGGACGGGTGGGGAAAGGAAAGACTACTGGACTTTCCCCTAATATATATATATATATATATATTTGTAAATGATGGCCACGGAGGTCAGCAGCGAGGATACAGGTTCTGTTTCGACGGGGACAGGGGGTACAGGCGGCGGAGGCCCCGAGATGGCCCATTTCTCATTTTATCTCAAGCAAAAGGGGCGAATCAGCGATACGGGCCCTGGAGGAGGTCAGAACATCCGCCACCCATCCAGCACCTCCCCAGATACCGACCCTGAAATGATATTGTATCCTGTTGCTGGAGGGGACATACCAGGTTCGGTGTTCTCCTCTGGGAGTGGCAGTGAGTCCAGCACTGGAGCTGGAAGCGGAGCTTTCCATAACCTCCCTTCAGAGGGACAAGGTAGCCGGATGTCACCCACCTCAGCGACTCCGGAGGGGCCCGCTGGCTTTGGTCCCTTGCCACCTCCGCCTCCTGGCTTCGGGGCCACAGGCACGGCGGATGAAAACGATATGTTGGATGGCCCGGAATACGAAGAAGAGGAGGTAGCATTCCCGCTGACAGCACCGCCCACGAACCAGTAAGGATGCTTTCGTTATACCTTCATATGTTGAATAAACCTTGGAAAGTTGTTTCTGGTTTCTTGCTTCTTTCTTTCGTTGTTTTTTTCTTTAGTTCACTAGTACACGGTTCCAAGCAATGGAAGGCGCAACAAGTCTGATAGTCTGCAGAAAACATCTAACCAACCGTTACTTTAAAAGTTTAATGGTTATGATTTTAATATGTCTAATCATTGCCGCTGCGTTCGTGGTTGCTTCTTGTGTGCAGTCTGCCCTGCTAGAAAAGAGAACTGAATTGATTTAATCTCTTAACCACATCCCCAAACTGCACTTTTCTGTTAAAACCTATGGCATCTTGTGGTCATTGACGATCGGGATAATAACTAATCGGTGACCACACAACTTCCTACATCTAGGCCATTTAAAATTCGAAATTTGGAATTACACAAGTTAAAACTATACAATTTAATAAAATCGTCCGACTCGTCTAGCTTCTCTTGGTTCTCAAACCTTTTGTAGATTTTTCGGCTGACAATTTTATTGCTTGCCATAATATGTTCCTAGTATTCAGAAATTGTTTTTTATTAGAAATTATTCTAAATAGAGGAAATTGAATATATGATCCCACAGTATCTTGTTACATGGCTTGTTCAAAGAAGGTAAAACTGTACAGCTAGGTTATTGCTGTTTCCCATAGCATTTAAGTCTCAAACAAAAATCAAGAGTTCTAGCAGGTTTTAGCAGCACATTCCTTATTAGTAAACTATAACTTTTCAATTTCTTTGTGCAATCCACAACTATTTTGGAAGTAAATATATCCCATTTTTTTGCATTGGTGCAATGTGTAAGACTAATATCAATTGCTCAGTGGCAATATTCAGTTGATCAAATGCTTTGAATAATTGCTTTGGACTCTGCTGAGCATCCATATGTAAAATAGTTTCTGTACTTTTTAAATTAGTGAATATAGTTTAGTGATTTATTAGATATCCTTACTGTTGTAATGTCCGTTTTTATTTAAAGCTATTACCAACTTATCAATTTGTGTTTAGCAAAGTATTACACAGTAACAATTTACTTGGTACATAAACAATGGTTTCGCCATTCGGTTCACATTTTCTTCCAGTCTTTGTCTTTAATCATTTGTTTAATCATATCTTGTGAATGTGACAATTGTGCTGCAGTGTGAGTGTGAAATATAAAAAGTGTGGTAATTTCATGATGCAAAATCTGAATTGAATTTATATTGGATTGATTTTCAGACCCTTCATTTCTTCCATTGATGCCTCTTGTGTTTGCTGCTTTTCTCCTTGGAACTAGAATGTCTTTTAATGACATGAAAGCAGAGCACTTGGAGAAATCTATTGAAATATCATACAAGCAGCACTGGAACCAAATTTCAGTTTTAAGGAGGATGTTGTACACTCAGTGAATATGAATGACAAGTACTTCCATTATTTTTTTTTGGGTGCTTGGGGTCTTATCCAGCAGACTTTCTGCAGGTTTTTTTTTTTTTTGTAAAATCTGAAACTCCATGACTGAAATTACTTATTTGAAAATGTCAATATCAGTGGTATAATCTACTTTTATTCCATGAAAATATAGAATGCATTATCACATGAATATGTGAAATGCTTTTTGCTGTCTCAAACCTTTTAACAGAATGTATGAGCACTAATGCCGTTTTAATCAAAATATCAGTTGAAAATGAATGACATTTTAAACATTCAGAAACTGAAAAGTAGCCTATGGATATAAATATAAAACAGTAATGGTATTTGCTAATTTAAAGTGGTCATGATAAGTCAGTGGTCTAGTTATTTTACACAATTACTTGTCACTTGCATTTGTTTCACGGGGTAGTTTAGAACCTAATGGTAAATTTGACACCATGGGTACCCTTCATATACTGTACACCCCATACAAATAAAAACTCCAATTGAATTGGCTTTGTTGAATAGCACTGACAGTGTTTCATTGCTTCATTTATTGCTACCAAAGTATATATAAATAATTTTCACTTTTGCTTAAGTTGCAGTATTGTTTATTTTTGGCAAAATATACTTTTATAGACTAACATCATTCATTCGTTCAAGATGCTTTATCGTAATAGTCATTCATAATCCAGCTAACATATCTGGTATTTTACAAAAACTATCTAGTGCTGAAGTAAGATGAGGAAGTTGTGGTTTGTACTCCTGAACTTGTTACCAGAAACCTGGAAATGGGCAGTTAATTTTGAGTTCCCACAAAGATTAGTAAGGATTTAGATTAATAAACTGTTTAATTTGAAAAGTGAATCAGCTTTGCTTTTTTCACATAAGCAGTTGTTTGAAAAATACCTCCTGTGAAAGCGCATTATTATTATTGTTGTTATTATTATTATTATTAGTGGTTGTACTTCTACCACTTCATTATATCAGTGAATACACCTTAAATTGTGGCAAACAGAACTGAAAACCACAAACAATATCAAAGTATCATAACTGAAAGGTTCAGGTAAAATGGCTTGAAACGATACATCGGACTACCGCAGTTAAGAAAATGCAGAGTGTTTTTCTCTCCAGAGAATACCTAGAGGTCAGCTGGGTTGACATTCAGTTTGGGCAGTATCAGGTTTTTCATTATACCATTCAAAAACACCAAAAAGCAATGTCAATCCGGTATTTTGAAATCTCAGCAATGAAATCTTTGAGTGTGGGTTCTCCACAATAAAATTTTGGCAAGCAGAGCATTTTATCTTAGGGTCTTATCCAGCAGCACAGTTTATCCTGGGTGACCCCCCCCACCACCACCACCACGACGAACATCCAAAGTATCACAATGTGCCATACTACTATAATACTATCTGAGTTTAGTTGAGATCAACTAGTTAAAACATTTTACAGTCATAGGAAACAAAACTTAGCAAGTGTTGCAGTTTTAGTGATTGTTCCTTTTTCTAAGGTATTCCGTAGCCTGTAAGCTAAAATTGAATGTAAAGTTTACCAGTATTGGTTTGCATGAGTTCTGCATTTCATCCTTGTAGTCTGATTTACTCGTAGACAGTGTGACGCGTTTATGATAAATTTAACAAAACTGAGTGAGGAAGAGAAAAGTGAACAAAAACTGGTAACAAAAAGACATTTGCCTTCTGCTGTATGGGAACATTTTGTATTATATAAAGAGAAAATTATTTGACTGAAATGTTTTGTGTAGGCAAAACCTAGAGCAACACCACTAACTTATATGACAGATTCTGTTAGTAGATAGGTTCTATTTGGCTATATTTTATTTTGCGTACATTAACTCCTTTTTTTGCTTTATAAATGTCTGAATATGTATTGCAAAATCATATTATGATATTTAAATTTTTTCCAATTTAGTACAGCTGTAATCTGGATCTCATTTTGTGTTCCTGTTCTGGATCTTGAGACTGATTCTTGGGCATTGATTTGGGTTTTGTGTTTGATAAATGGTTTTGGTCGAGATTTAGTCTTTGCTGCACTGATGAAGAAGGACGTAAGCACATATTGTATGTCTAATCACATGTAGAATCTCTGTGTATTGAAAGCATTGAAGTACTTAAAAATAAAAAAAAAATTGCTAACTGCTACGCACAACCCTATTTTCAACATTATGCAACTGAATATCTTGAAGAAAAGAGCTAGCTGTTTTTAAAGACCACATCTCTCCAGCTTTATGTTTTAAAAAATATAAATATTAAATGAATGAAAAGTAACAGCAATCACTAACTGCGAACTTTCAATTACATGCTAAAATGATTTCTTGGGGACTAGCTTCACCTGTATTGTCTGGTTTATTGGATTTCTTGGCCAAATTAGCTTGTCAAAAATTTGGTAATTTATCATCACTATCCAATGAAAAATACTCCAAAAATCCATTATTTCGGGAGCATGAGCAAATGCATTTCCTCAGAATCTGCTTTACAAAATAAATCTAAAACACTGCAATGAAACAAGCTTTGCACCAAAAATAGAAATATTTACTCGGCTATCAGTTTTAAAAGAACTTGGATTTTTTTGATTTGAGGGAATTCTCAGGGTCAACAAGATACAAACTAGTCTAGTTTTATATTCACAATTAACAATGATGTTAGTTAGCTACATATCTAGTCGTCAATGATAAGTTGTTAAAATTAGCACTATAAAGGAATCCATACAAATAACCATCATGAATACAAATGTTAACTAGTACAAACATTAATACTCTGTAAATAGCTGGCTTTATAAAACGTCTTTTCAATGGTCAATTAGATGTCAAATGATGTCCGCAGACAGAGGAGAATGTTGTGTTCCATATATGGCAAAAAGTCACAGTAATTAAAATGTGGACTTACGTGGTTTCCATTGGACAGTGACAATATGCAAAACCTCAGTAAATGTTTTTCTTCCCTATCTCTTTACCATCTGAGCTTCTTAATGACCTGAGGGTACAGTGAGGTCACTTAGACCAAATTAGCATCACACCAGTTGTGCCTTGTGACCCAGAAGACTCATACTCCTTTGACTCCTGCCCCATGTCCAGCAAGGAATAGCTTTTACCTTCTCAAAGCTTGTAGTATATATTCAGAGGTGCAACAAAGGCTGAATTTGCTAGCAGACAGGAGGATCCAACACAGCTCAGGATTTTACAGTCTAAGCAAGACGTTTTTAACACCAATGTGATATAAATGCTCTGATATGATGTAGTACTTATATATAAATATAATATAATATAATATAATATAAAAATCTTCCAAAAGTGAGTAGCTTGTCAAAGAAAGCTCGGTGACTGCTTTGAAATTAACTGCCTTATTCATTAATATTGAATATGGGTTCACTTTCTTAATGTTTTTCATGGATTTTATGTCTGCTGTTTTTATATTATACCATTGAATGAAGTAGGTGATCATCTTTGTGCAAATACATTTTTTTCCGCAGGGCAGGAAGTTCAATAGACACTGCTCAGAGGTGCAAATATTACAAGAAAAAACGTCTGCTGGTTTTGACTTCAAGGCTAAGACTAAAGTTCCAACCTACTAGTTTCCTGTAGGCCTCCCCCAGTATCTCGGATGTCATCTTTTTAACCTTTTAAAAACATTGAGTCATTTTGAATTATGTTTTTTTTAAGTTCTCTTGGTATTCAAGAATCTGTATCCTTGTTTAAAAATCATCATGTTAGGTTTTTTTCCCCCCCATATGTCAACACTTTACTTTCACAGGAAGCTAAAGCAAAGGTTGAGTATGCAGCAGTGAACAGTCATGTTTAAAAATGCCATTTTAACACATTATACCCTTTCATTGCAATTTTGGTATGCATTTAATCTAAATAGCATGTTGCTAAGAAATTTTTATTCAGTCCTTGCATAATACCCTAAAAATGTAGGTTTTCCTGCATTGGATCATTGCTGGTTTAAATAGACACATTGAAATATACACAGACATATTATATCTCTTGTTTTTTTCTGATACAAATTTCATTTTCTGTGACGCCAGCTGATATATTTTTAACAGCACCTGAAAGAAAAGTCGCACAATGTGTCTAGCTGAAACACTGTACATGTACTGTGTGCATTTTTTTCTTAACATTTTTACCATGCTGATGGCACCTGGTGACACTTGGCCGGTGACCATTTTGAATATATTGTGGAAAGTTCAAGAAGAATATCGAACACACAAGGCCTTTCCTCTTTCAAGGCACAATACCTTTCATTGAACCACTGAAAATATGAATGAATCTGAAAATATGGTTGTAGTAGCTAGCTCTGCATAATATGCAACGTTAGTATCAACATTGTATGTTATGCACATGAAATTGTCACATAGCTAGGACTGCAATAGTCAGCTAGGTTGAGACCATCACAAAGTTACATCAAAACATTTTTATTCAGTCATAAGAAAGAAACGTTTTAGTAATTGTTCCTTTTCAAGATAATCTAGTATTTTATTTATTTTTAAAAATCAGCCTAAATTTCACCGCTGCTGCTTTTGAATCAGCTCTGGGGAATCACTCATAGTGATGCAGTATGGTGCATTTGTGAGACATTTAACAAAAATGAGGAGAAAAGTGAAAAAGAACTGATCACCAATTCAACATTTATATTCTGCTCCATGGAATTTTTGTGGATTCCATAGAGGTGATATTAAGCAAAAGTGATTTGGTGGCATTCTTTATTGTCTGCTAATCCTGACCTCACCACTAGCTTATTTGACAAGCTATTGGTAGATAAACTTTAGCCAAACAAAACTTATTTTGGGCAAATATTGGTGATGCACCAATAAGGAAATTCCTGGCCGATACAGATAACTGATTGTTTTGAGAACTTACCCATAAAAAAATACAACAGTCCCAGAGCACTATATTTGTGTACCTCTTGTATATTTATAACAGAGAAGGGCTGATTATCATGTTTTCTAATACAGACACTCGTCACTTAACCTATTAGGTTGGTAAATGAATAGGCTGCCCCTTACCAATATTTCAAGCATATTGTTCTGTGTCAACTATCTTTAGATATTGTTTTTCATGTTACTTTTTATAATGCCATTTATAACATTAATATATTTATAAATATTTATACAGTATTGTGGTGTATTTTATAATAAACTGAATAGAGGAAATAGCTCGAATATACATTATTGAGGTCTGCATACTGTAAATACTAATAATTGTTTTTACTTATTAAATCATATACCATGAAATTCACGATAAAGTACAAATTTCTAGATGAAATACGAATGCTAGTGTAGTGAATACTGACCGACTGGGAACGAAACTGAGACGAGAAAGGGTGATGCGAGATGAGATGCTTGATGCTAAGATGGCGCGCTGCTTTTTCCAAGACCAAAGTTCTTGTACAGTGTACAATACTGACTGGTCAGAAAGCTAGTTATAAGTTGTCGGTTGTTAAACACGGAGGTTGTTAAGTGAAGAGTGTCTGTAATAACTTTTGATGTCTCATTTTCTTCACTGATTTTTCTTTTGTTATAAAATGATTGTGTTACTGGTGGGCTAGCGTCTGGCAGTACTGCAGCCTTCCTTATTAGAACTGATTTGTTCTTCCAGTAATTGCGTACTCTTCACTTTATCGCCTTAAGATGAGCAATCTAATTTGTTATGCTGAACTGTTTATTAGTAAACAAATAGGCTTATTCTAAGTAATAAAAGTTAATTAATAATGAATATTCAGTGCTGAGCCGTAGTATTGCGTTATTACTCCGCAGGTGGTACCATGGTAAGTTGGACAGGACCATAGCAGAGGAGCGACTACGGCAGGCCAAGACGCCAGGGAGCTACCTCATAAGGGAGAGTGACCGTCGACCTGGCTCCTTTGTGCTCTCCTTCCTCAGCATGACCGGTGTTGTCAACCATTTCAGGTGATTATCTGCTTTACTGTATATGCTCATCCCATCAGTGGTGGTATTGGACTTGTTGTAGGTGGCCAGAACTGTCATTCATGTCTGCATAGTTCAAGCACAATTTAAGATAGCATTTTTTGTTTTGTTCCGCGAGGAGTTACACTACATACCTTGCATTCCAAAATCATGAACAAACACAGGTGTATTATAATAGGTTTCTTTGTGCACAGAACATGACTAGAAGTTTGACTGATTTAATTGGAGTATTGTTTAAGCTGCCAAATAAAGTTTTGCCTTACAGCATCAAATGTCAAAATTGTCTATTAACAAACCACACAATTATCTAGTCAGGAAATATAACGGGAAATATGAGTTCCTAATGTTTTTTCTGTGATTTTAACATCTAATTTGCATACAAGTGGTTATTTGAGTGACATAACCTACCTTGTATTGGATGGCTGGAAAATTTGCATTGTTTACTTGTACAGCATAGTAACACAGGAAGAGGTGAAGTGTAGTGTTTTTTGTCCCAGACATACTGTAAATAGTTCAATGTGTAATAATACAAAAGTCTTTTTCCCAGAGATTGTAAAACATTTTGAATTGAAATTGATGTATGTCAAAAATGTATTTGCTTACTGAATGTGGATATATGTTAAATAACTAGCTAGTCCAGCAGTCTTTTTGTAGTGCTTCAAATTCCAATTCAAATTCAAATTTGTAGTGCTTCAGATTCCATCCCGATGAGTTATTTCCCGCTATAAACTACTGTTTAGGCCTTGGGTACACTTGTTAATCAAGCAGTTCAACTTGGACTACATTCCATGTCAGAAACCAAAGAATTTTAGGATAGAAAAGGTGGTTATTTGCATGCTGATTACTTGCAAGTGGTAAATTGTTGCTCACTTTAATGATGATGCATTTATTATACTGCACATATACCGAAGTTCAAGCGCCGCAGTGCTACCTATTCTTAAAAAAAAACACTTTTAATGGAAAAATAAATCAGATGCTTGTCAAGTCTGTTGTATAATGAAAAATATCATGTTATTTATATTTCCATGTTTTTAATATAACATAAAATATGTCTTTTCAGGATAATTGCAATGTGTGGTGACTATTATATTGGAGGCCGCAGGTTCTCGTCCCTGTCAGACTTGATTGGCTATTACAGCTATGTATCCTGTCTGCTAAAAGGGGAAAAGCTGCTTTCCCCAGTGGCTCCTCCAGAGGTGAGATGAATTAAGAATGAGTGACCTAATATCTGCCATCTTAGTGTCATTGCAGCATTAGTAATTCTTTTGAAGATTTCCTCCCTATATATGACTTGAGCCAGCAGTTTGGTTATAATTATATTTTTGCAATAATACATTTATTTCAATGCATGTAATATGAAATATATTCTATGTTTTGAAAGTTCCAAGAACTTTTTTTCCCTGTGAACATGATATGCTACATCATTCATCAGTGTGTGATCCTGCTTGTCGGTAGTGAACTCTAATTCGATAATTTCAATGAGAATTTTTGTAGGGACTTGAATTATGAGATTGGCATAATATATCAGTACTCAGTAAATCACTGTATTACTGCAGCCTGTGGAGGACAGGAGAAGAGTGCGAGCTATCCTTCCTTACACCAAAGTGCCAGAGACTGATGAAATCAGGTTGGTAGGGTGTCTGTCTGTCTGTACACACACACATCATGTTACTTAAAATATGGAAGTAGAAAGATTAAACTGAAACACCTGGTCAATAGTGTTTTCAGGTTTTACCTCTAGCATCACATTCAGATCTTAGAAGAGCAATAGCACAGCTGTACAGAACAATTCGAATTTCATCTAACATAATGGGAGACATATCAGTGTTTCAAAGAAGACAGATTGTTAGTTTGCGTCTTGCTGGTGAATCTGTGACCGGGCCAGCAAGTCTTGGTGGTTTATCAAGAACCATGGTATCCAGTCTTACCATGGACCACATCCAACAGGAGTAACTGTTGACACGAGAGCAAGCTGTCTGAAAGGGATGTCCGGGTACGAACCTGGATGGTATCCAAAAGCATAAAACCACAGCTGCCCAACTCTCCTGTTTCCACCAAAACTGTTCATCAGGAGCTCCACAGGGTCAATATTTATGGTTGGACTGCTGTAGTCAAACATTTGGTCACTCATGCCAATGCAAAACATCAGTTTTAATGGTGCCAGCAGCGGAAATCTTTGGCTGTGGATAATGTGAAATGTATTTTTTGATCAATCCACCTTCACTGTCTTTCCCATTTCTGGGTGAGTTACGGTGCAAGAAGTTCCAAAGAGGCTTACAACCCGGACTGTTGTGTACAAGGAGTGCAGTACAGGAATCTATCAGTGATGATTTGGGCTGCAATATCATGGCATTCCTTAGACCAGTGGTCTTCAACTCCAGTCCTAGAGAGCTACTGTCCTGTAGGTTTTCTATCCTACGTGACTTCTGATGAGCCTCACCTGTTCTCAGGTAAGTACCAGGAACAGGTGTGGCTTATCAGGAGCCAGGTACAAAATGTACTGGATAGAGGTTCTCCAGAACCAGAGTTGAAGACTCCTGCCTTAGGTCCGCTATTTTTCTAGATGGCTGTGTCAAGGCCAAGGATTACCGAACTCAGTGGTTCAAAGATTGTACTCTGAAGGTAATGCCATGTATTAGACTGTCACTGCATCAATACGCACAGGAAGAGTGACTTGATGAACATGAAAGTGAAGCTGAACATCTCCCATGACCTGCACAGTCACCAGATCTGAATATTATTGAACCACTTTGGGATGTTTTGAAGGAGCAAGTCAGGAATTGTTTTCCTCCGCCAGCATTACATAACGACCTGGCCATTGTTCTGCAAGAGGAATGGCTCAAGATCCCTTTGGCCACTGTGCAGGACTTGTATCTGTCATTTCCAAGATGGGCTGATGCTGTTTTGTCTGCAAAAGGAGGATCTACACCTTACCAATAAATTACTGAGGTCCAAAACCAGGTGTTTCAGTTTCTTTGTCCAACCCCTGTAACTTGCCTATTTTTCTGTTCTATAAATCCCAAGAAACCAGTCATAAAATTTGTCTGACATTTCCCAGTGGTATTGTGCCATTAAAATGCTCATTGCATGCATTTTTGTTTCAGTTTTCTTAAAGGGGACATGTTTATTGTTCACAATGAACTTGATGATGGATGGATGTGGGTGACCAATGTTCGAACCGATGAACAGGGCCTGATTGTTGAGGACCTTGTTGAGGAAGTGGTAGGCAAACTTACTTTAAAATATTATTTCCCCTAATTTTCATTAATTTATAATTGCAGTATTTTGTGTTGATTTCCATGTACTTTTTTCAGGGGCGAGAAGAAGATCCTCATGAGGGCAAAGTGTGAGATTTTCTTCATAAACTTATTTTATTTGTTACGGAATTTGCTACAGACAAGTAAAGTATGTTCTCACCAGCATTAGTCTGTGGAAATTGCTTTAAAAGTTTTTAAGGCTGAAACTGTGACAAATAGTGGTACCTGATTTTTTTCCATTTTTTTTTGTATCTCCATTACCTTTGAGGTGGCCTTGGTAGATTTATGCAGTGTGTGTAATCACAGTGAATGAAATGTATAAAATGGTAATACCAACACAAGAACTTAATCTTTCTGATAAGTGCACTACAATTTCAGACTAATACTAAGCAATTTTCTATTTTACTAGGGAAATGTGCCTGTAACTGATATTTCTTCTATTAGTCCATTTAACTTGCCAGAATTTAATGGGGAAAAATACCTATTTTATTAAATGTGACAGTGTAGCATACATCAAGTTTATTGATTCAAAGCATTTTTGTTTCAATAGTTTTACCCCATTCTCTTTGTGTAATTGAACTGCCTCCTCAGCTAGGATTTAACAAGTCCTAGTTACTCAGTATTCTTGTTATTGTTTTGGAGGGGGTGGGGATTTAGGGAGGATGAGCTCATGTAATTGTCCACAGAGGAGCAGGTGCAAGAGAGAGAGCCATTGGCTGAGTGGGTGCTGTGACGCTGTGCCCCAGTGTGCAGCTACTACTCACTGCTGACTCACTCTGCTACTGCCCCTCTGCTGACATGCTCCTCCAAGCAGACACAGATGCAGGCCCTTGTGCCCTGCTGCGTGTTGTTTTATAATGGGCTATTTCCATCTTGTCTCTAGTTGGTATCACGGGAAGATCAGCAAACAGGAAGCATGCAACCTGCTGATGACAGGTACTGTGTTCTTTGCACAGCGTCATCACACTTTTGAGTGCAGCACCCACCCTTGTGGTGGGGGAATAGAGGCCGATAATGACGCATGCTTTCAGTGCGGACAAATCTACAAATATGTCAACACGGACAGTTTCAGTATAAGAAAGACACATTTATCTTGATTATGAAATTCATAGTTAAAATTTAAGATGTCAGGCCTTGCCAGTTAGCCTGCTCGCATAATTTAGCTAAAATAAGACTGAAAATTAGACTGAAATATTACAGCCAAAGGCCAAGTCTTACCATTTTAGATATTTGACAGACTTAAGCAGGTTTTCAGTACTTATTGTATGAGCAATGCATTCATATTACAAATAAAAAGACATCTGTAAGTCATTAAATGTCTCTGCGCATCATATCACGAGTGCACATCAAGTATTTCATAGTTTGGCTTGATCCTTCACAAACATCTGTAACTAATTTTATTCATTTATTTTTAAGTCGGGGAAGTGTGTAGCTTCTTGGTCAGACCTTCAGACAACACACCTGGAGATTACTCACTCTTTT
Organism: Mormyrus proboscirostris; assembly: GCA_026779585.1. Classification (NCBI taxonomy): domain Eukaryota; kingdom Metazoa; phylum Chordata; class Actinopteri; order Osteoglossiformes; family Mormyridae; genus Mormyrus; species Mormyrus proboscirostris. Next base: position 24,433,478 of record JAODKF010000046.1, on the reverse strand, counting down.
TTCGCACCAATGAAAGCATCCAAAGGTTTAAAATATGCCCAACTCCAAACAACCAATTCATGATGGGCGGGAGGTACTACAACAGGTACATTTCTGCTAATGATCAATGTAACATTTCCATTGCAAAGATTCTTTAATATTATATGACATATTGGATGTGTTAGATCTTATACTGGAAAAATATTTTAACTGTACTGTGCATGTGTTACATTTCCCCCCCCCCCCCCAATCTAATTTTTTCACTAAGTGTTGATGACATCATTGAGCATTACAAAAAAGAGCAGATTGTGGAAGGGTACACCCTGAAAGATCCAGTATCAGTTCAGGTATGAATATCATTCAGACTGTACTTTGAGTATATGGGTAGCACCTGCCCTTATTTGTACTGGAACATTGTGATATAGCTCAATAATTTTCTTTTCCTTAAATTTTAATTTCAAGCACCAGGAACAAGTACTCACTGACATGGTGGATGGCAGAGAAATCTATGACACGATTCGCAGAAAGACAAAAGATGCCTTCTATAAAAACATTGTCAAGAAAGACTACCTCCAATTCAATAAAGGTGCTAGAGCATTTTATTTGATTAACCTCTACGAATGACTGTACTGTGGCCTGCATGAATTTCTGCTAACATGCTCTTATTTTTTAGGCAAAGGCAAGCGATGGAAGAATCTCTTCTTTATCTTGGAGGGGAACGATGCCCAGCTTATCTACTTTGAGAGTGAGAAACGAGCCACCAAGCCCAAGGGTTTAATAGACTTGAGCGTGTGTTCTGTATATGGAGTACATGACAGTCTGTTTGGCAGGTGAGAGGCTTACGGCTATGTAATGACTGGATGCTTCGGAGCAGCCATCTCACTGTAAAATAAAAATATAGTTTTGTGTCTATGATTATGTGGTGTGATGGTACGTGTTTGTCTGATGTTGATTCTGGATGTGCTTATTTTGTGTCTTTCTACAGGCCAAACTGTTTCCAGGTTGTAGTTCAGCACTTTAGTGAGGAGCAGTACATCTTCTACTTTGCAGGTGTTACGCCCGAACAGGCACAGGTTTGTATTCTCCCCCCCCCCCCCCATTTCATGATATTTCTATCCTATGGTAATATTTTACATTTGTAGTTGGTCTCTGTTTCTAATGACACATATCCGTTGTTAGGATTGGATGAAATGCCTTCAGGTGTTCTGCAGCCATCTGCGGAAACCAATACAACCTACTGCCAACAAACGGCTGCGCCAGGTATCTGTTTTGCGCAGTGTGAATGTGTATGTGTCGCGAGCTCCGTTCAAGGACCGCCTACTTAACTGACGTCCTCCTGTGAGCAGAAGTACCTACGTACTGATTAAATGCGCGAACGGTATTTAGAATATGATTTATGTCATGACGTCTGTCAGTGCAGTCACAGCCACTGTGTAGTAAACTGCATTGTGAACAACACATCATTTTTCCTTGCAACGCTAAAACATAAGTTTGAATCTAATGGGAAGTTGATTTAATATCGGTTCTGTCGTGACCCATTCACATGGAAACTCATAGTGCGCATCATTAAAGTTCCATGTATATTTGGGAAATTTTAGATTTATTAAAGATGATTTGGAATTTGTGGATCATATATTTATTGAGCACTTTCATGTAGCTCCTTTATGTCAAAGCCGCTCCGTGTTATATTCATATCAGTGAAACGTGCTGGTGCGTGTAGGTAAGATTGTGTGTTCAATTGACTAGATAGTGGATATGTTAATGGAAACCTATAACAGTGTAAATGTTTATATAGTTTTATTTTGGACCCCGGGACAAAACACCGATTGGGTCCCCCTCCACTCCCGCGCACACACGCATGCATACGTATACGTGGCGGCACTGAAATAAGATTTAAAGTGTGCAAGAACACAAACTTAACAAGAGAATTTGACCATCCCTCACAAAAACTGTAAAGTTTTAGTGGCTAAATTGCGTTTTCTACGCCTTATCAGACAGGAGGAGATTTGTTTGGTTATGCCTAGAAAACAACGTTGTTACCACTGGAGACCGTCAGAGTTTTACCAAGGACAAAAAATCCACCTCCAGCTGCCTGCCCATCTCATCCATTCCTGTTGCAAAAATTACAGTGTATTGTCTAAGTGAATAGTGTATAGGTTAATTAGCGTGCACGCTCCGTCTTTCTCATTCTCATAATGCATGTATAGCCCATTCAAATGTCATGTAGCCTAACTTTTTATACAATTTATACAGCACAGAATCATTAACCTACTTTAACGCATTTATTTATACAGCCACATATTTCCCACATTTTGACATCAGTGATGCAGTGAAGAAAGTCTCTTTATTTCTTGACGCCAACCCTCCCCGTTAATCCGGGCTTGGGACCTGCACCTACTTGAGCTGGCTTGCTTCCTTAAGTGGCTGGGTTAGACTAAACACACACTCTCTCTCTCTCTCTCTCTCTCTCTCTCTCTCTCTCTCTCTCTATATATATATATATATATATAAAAAGACTACAATAAAACATCCTGAAATATGTAGTCTAACAAAACAGTTTAAAGAAGGTAGCCTACCTGGCGAAATTGCAAACAAACAAATTAAAAGGCCCACAGCATATAATCGGGCTATATACAGTCGTCAGACGGACAAGGACGTTATGCAGCCGTTAGGTCCTACCCATCATGCACTGCAGTTTTTTGTAAATTCCTCAAACGGAAAACCATTAAATACAATAGGAACAGCTTAATTTGACTTCAAAACATTACTATGTATTGTATTTTAAGTTTGTTGTAGGGATTTTACAGATTTTTCTAAAAATTACACCATACACCCACCATAATAAGAATGTATACAAAAATTGACAGATATATAAAATTGCAAGTCACAGGTAAAATAGAAGTAATAAGTTCTAGCTGTCAAGAGCTTTGGAGCAGTTATATCAGCATAACGCTGAGTGTATTTAGTATATGATATATATATTTAGCTACAATTGGTAGCTCTGCCCCAGGTCCCACTCCAGCCCTGACTACCAATTGTGGTGTCTAATATGTGAACTAGTACTTTTCATTGACCCAGTCATATCTAACAGAACCAATAAGTAAATGTGCTGATCTCAGTAGTTTTTGTGAACATCATCTGTTGTATTTTGTATGCCGTTTAATTAAAGCATTTTAGACAATATATGTGCGAATTTCTTAAGGTACTCAATATTTTATCAGGCTTTTGGAAGCTGACTTCGTATATATTTAAAATGCTAAAACCCGCTTACGTGATTGTTTTTCGTTTTAATTAGGCGAGAGGCGATTGATAAACATTCACAAGACTTGCTGATAGCTTTTGATTTCTTCTGCTTCTTTTAATGTTTGGCAGATTCTGCATACAGAAGTGATATATATGTGCTTATCTAAAGTGCAGGAAAGTGAAATCCGATTGAAAACGTTCTGTGGAGACGCATGTTAATGCCAGGTGCGAATGGACATATTTAGCATTGTCTACTTGTGATTGGATCACGCAAGGACGCATGTTAATACCAGGTGTGACCAGGACCTTAATGTGTGCACAAACTTTTCATTGGTAGTGTATGTTCAAGTGCAATATGGCCAGATGAACAGAAAATTCTGAGGACCTCAGAAGAACAGTTGTTGAAGCTCATCAGACTGGAAAGGGTGTCTAGAAAGATATGAGCCTCCACAGTCAGACTTTTCATTTAAGTAATAGAAACTCATCACAAATGGTGCCCTTCTTATGAGTGGGTGATCAGTGTGAAAGTACTCCATACAATCCTCAGATAATTGACAAGGAACCCCTGCTATAGAAAAACTGCACCACAGTGGCTTTCATGGGAGGAAACCACTCTCCAACAAACATTGTTGGCCATCTCATGCTTGCTAAAAACCACCTGGATGTTCCATAACACTACTGGAACTGAATGTTCTGTGGACAGATCAGACAATAGGAGTACGATTGTGTAAGGCTGCTTTTGCCGGGACCGGGATAGCTTGCAATCACTGAGGGACCAATGAATTCCAAGTTGCAATAAGGGAATTCTGCAGCAGAAGGGTTAGGGTGTTTGTCTGTCGATGTAAAACGCAAGACTTTAGGTCACAGAACATCCAGAACACAGGAGTAAATCAATGACAGAATGACTGAAACAGAAGAATACCTCAGTCGCATGTGGTATGTGGCTGTGGTCTTATCTGTAGCACGGTGTTCAAGCAAGATATCCTAAAATATACACGCACTGAAGCATTTCTCTTTAAAAAAATTAAGTTTCCAGGGAAGGATGATGTGCTTTACAGGGCACATAGATACTGCCTAATAATTTGTATACTTACTAAGTTTGTGTGGTCTTAAAGAATTCCAAATATAACATTTATCAAAACCAGTGCCAAATACTGTTTGATTTAGATGATGGAGATAATAAAAAAGGCTTGCAAACTTTCGTCATGGTATTGTGATGGCACCTTTTATCAGCATCAGATTTTTGGCTCGAGTTAGTCTCATTGAGTGAAAAGGAACGTTAAAGTTCTTCATCTAAAAAGTATTCGTCATGTAGTTGAGTCTCAGTTAACATATTACTACCCTACAATTTAAACATAGTGCACACCTTTTATTGACTCTTGTGAAATTATTGTGCAATGGACAGTTTTTTTTAATGTACTGTATCATTAACCTTTATCTTTATTTCAGGTCAGCAGTTTGGTGCTTTATGTAGAAGAGGCCCATAAGCTACCAGTCAAACATTTTACAAATCCCTACTGCAATATCTATTTGAACAGTGTTCAAGTAGCAAAGACCCATGCCAGAGAAGGACAGAACCCTGTGTTTACAGAGGAGTTTATTTTTGAGTGAGTACCTCTACCCCATAGCCACCCACATAGTTCAGATAAATTAGGATACTCTGTGCATTTTATTTTGCTGACACAAAAACATATTTGCATGAATATCTCAATTTTAAGATTTTGATGTATTTTTTTTTCAGTGATTTGTCCAGTGAAATCAACAGATTTGAAATAAGCCTCAGCAATAAGACGAAAAAGAGCAAAGAAAGTGACATCTGTAAGTTTATGTATTAGTTTTATAGACATCTAACCCAGCAATCTCAACTTGACTTTCCAGTCTGTTAGGCGTGTATCAGCTTTGCTGTTACAGTCCATTCCATTTGAAGGGGTTTAAGTGGCTTGAGCTGACTGCTAATGGCCTCAATTTTTGTGACGCACTTTAAAAGCACACTGCCGCTCAGGTCATCTGCACTTTTGCAGAAAGTAATGATCATTACTGACACTCTGTACACTTCTGCTCCTAGTGTTCATGCGTTGCCAGCTCAGCCGGCTTCAGAAAGGCCAAATGATCGACGAGTGGTTCCCTCTCAGCTCTCATATTCCCCTCAAAGGAATTGAACCTGGCTCCCTTCGAGTAAGGGCTCGCTATTCTGTGGAGAAAATAATGCCAGAGGAGGAATATAATGAATTCAAGGAGGTAGGAACAGATGATGTTCTCTTCCTATGTTCCTATGTTTCCCCCATTAAATAATATTGTGTTTTCATGTAAATAGTTATTATGCATTCCAAAACATCAGCTCCATATCCCCTAAAGGTTTTCTGAAATTATTGTTGCACACAATTCATGTTACTAAGTGACTAGTATTTTTGGGGTTTAAATGGTTGAATTTTTTTGAATTATTTTCTTATTTCGAAGAAAATCCGATTAAATTTGTTGTGACATCAGTGAAATGTAACTTTACCAGTAAGAAAATAAATTGACCTATGTCTTTTGTTTCTTTATAAGCTCATCCTGCTGAAAGAGTTCCACGTAATCTATGCACTGGCCCATGTCTGCGGGCAGGATCGAAGTCTTCTAGCTAGTATTCTGCTGAGGATATTCAGGCATGAAAGGGTGGAAGCACATCTTCTCAGAACACTAAATGACAGGGAAATAAGCATGGAAGGTAGTGAGATCCCAGCTTTGTTGCACAAATGCGCTGTTGAATGTTTCACAGAATGTGCTGTCAAAATTTGTGTTTGAATCTTTAAAAAGAATCTGTTTGAGATTAGATGTCTGTGAGATAGTGTAAAGCTGTATTGGCTTTATGACTATCTGTATTTATAGGTCAATTGATTGTATATACTTTTAGTAAAAGCTTGTTTTGGATGAACAATGCTTGTTTCCTGGGTCTTAGATGAAGCTACGACACTGTTCCGTGCAACTACCCTGGCAAGCACACTCATGGAGCAATACATGAAAGCTACAGCCACACCATTTGTCCACCATGCTCTCAAAGACACCATTTTGAAGATAATGGAGAGCAAGCAGTCTTGTGAGGTAAGGTGGTACTTCTAGCTTAATAATTCAATTGTGCTTTACATATAAAGTAGCTTAAGACATTTATGCTTTGTTATGAATTCCGGTTTGTATGTGATTACGTCTCATTTTCGCCTGTTATAAAATAGCATTTTAATTTTCAATTTGAAACAATTTTCACCAGAAATTCGGGTTTTTCCTGATACATTTTTACCCAATAATTAGTGAGGTTCTGAAGTCTCCCATTAAAAATGTCCACATCTGTATATGATGGTATATTAATACATTGTGTATATCTATATGTGGTGCTTGGCATTGCAATTGGCATACATTGTGATGCAGTTTTACTTTTTAGTGAATTTATGTACTTATTTTTCTCCCCAGGGCTATCACATAGATTATTTTCACAAAAGTGGATTTCAAAATAATATGGTTGTAATCGTTAACTGTCTACAGCATAATTAATCACAATTCACATTTTTTTTCTTATTGTTTAGCCTTTGCCTAAGGGTATATAGGCAGTTAGTAATACCGCATAAAACTACCCCATAATAAAATAATTACAATATATAATATACAATAAATAATTACAAATAAACTGTTAGCAAATTACCCACAATCAATGTGTAAACACTTTACACAGTGTTAAACAGTTACAATTATTCCCATTCACTACATTAACATTATATTTTAATGCAACTTCACATTTTTATTTATATTTGAATTCTGTTTATTTTTTAGTCGTTTATTGAGGTAGATTTCCCTTTTAAGGGTTGGATTGGGTCTCAGCAAGAATAGGCTACACAACGGAGTGTTACAGTGGGTTTAAAGGTTGCCGGTTCAAACACCGCAGCCGGCAAAATGGTTTTACCATTGGGCCCTTGAGAAAAGGCTCTTAACCCCAGGGACTGGCTGATATACAGTCATGTGAGAAAATTAGGACACCCTATGAAAGCCTGTATATTTTAAAATATATTTGGACATTTAATATCAATTTTAATGATACTGAGGGATCCAAATAATATAACTAAACAATTAAAAAATAAGAAAAGCCTTTGTAAAACTTTTTGTGAAATGTAATTTAAAAAGAATGTAATTTCTGGTGAGGAATAAATTAGGACACCCCCCACATATTATCCCACTTAAAATGGTTAAAATAACACACAGGTGTATCTGGTCAGGTGCACATGATCATCATTACCCAGCATTTTAAAGGAGCCTTGTCCTATTTAAACCTCAGATTTAGTTTGGTGTGCTCCTAACTGTTGAAGTGTTGAAGTGAGCGCCATGGTGAGATCTAAAGAGCTGTCTGATGGCCTCAGAAAGACGATTGTGGCCACTTATGAGTCTGGTAAGGGATTTAAAAAGATCTCAAAAGAATTTGACATCAGCCATTCCACCATCCGGATAATTGTTTACAAGTGGAGGACATTCAAAACAACTGCCACCATGCCCAGGTCTGGCCGTCCAAGCAAATTTTCCCCCAGAGCAGACCGCAAGATGGTCAAAGAAGTCATCAAAAATCTTAAAATGTCATCCCGGGAACTACAACCTACTGTACAAGGCTACTGTCGAGGTGAAAGTGCATGACCACACAAGTTTGACTTTCATGGGAGGTGTGCAAGGAGCAAACCTTTGCTCTCTAAGAGAAACATTAAGGCCAGACTGAAGTTTGCCAGAGCGAATGTAGACAAAGATGAGTCTAAAATTGAATTACTTGGACACCAGAACAGAAGACATGTTTGGCATCAACCAAATACAGCCTTCCAAGTAAAGAACCTCATACCAACTGTGAAGCATGGAGGTGGCATTATGGTTTGGGGATGCTTTGCTGCAGCAGGACCTGGCCAGCTCACCGTCATACAATCCATCATGAATACTACTGTGTATCAGAAGGTGCTTGAAGAACATGTGAAACCATCTGTAAAAAAATTAAAGGTGAAGCGGAACTGGATACTGCAACATGAAAATGACCCAAAGCATACCAGCAAATCCACCAAGGACTGGCTAAAAACTAAGAAGTGGAGAGTCCTGGAATGGCCAAGTCAGAGCCCTGATCTTAATCCCATTGAGATGCTGTGGGGTGACTTGAAACGGGTTGTACATGCAAGAAACCCCTCAAACATCTCACAGCTGAAAGAATTCTGCGTTGAGGAGAGGAGCAAACTTTCTTCTGATCGATGGATGAAGACTGGTAAAAGGCTACAAAAGGCGTCTCACTGAAGTTATATCAGCTAAAGGGGGCAACACTAGTTATTAGGGGGTAGGGTGTCCTAACTTTTTTAATACACATTATACACATTTTTGTTCATATCTTTTTTTTATGTGTAAAAAAATGTTAATTTGTGTTGAATTGTAATTAAGTCACTTTCTTTTCCAGAAATACATAAAAACATGATTGGACATTGATATGTGAACATTTCTTAATAAAGAGCTGATTATTTCATGGGGTTCATTTTCTCACTTGACTGTATCTTTCTCAGTTATATATCCCTTTAGGTAAAAGCATCTGCTAAATAAATGTAATTGAATTAACACAGAAGGAACTCAGATTAAATGACATTTATGTGTCTTACTTGACGTTTGGTTCCCAACACAATCAAATGAGTGTTTCCTAATGTTTGAAGCATATTTCCTGATTGTTTAAAGTCTGCTGTTGATAATGTGCAGGCATTTATCTTTTAGCAAGAATTAACTTTAAAATATATAGAAAGACTGACAGCATTTCTTGGATTTAGACTTATGTTTTGAAGTAAATTTGAGTACAAAATGCCTAGCATCTATTTTCAGTCAGACTTTTTTTTAGTTTAGATTAAAACCTACATTATTTTCTACTGTTTCTCTAGTCATAGGTTTTTGTTTTTTTATTTTTTTGGTATATGGAGAATTCAATCCACCAACAATATTTTGTATATAGAAAACATTCATGTCTTTTATGCCAATAATGACTTTGGTATTTATGTAGAATTAACTGTCTCATTGTAAGTAAGCAGTGCCATCTAATGGCCATTTTACTGAGGAAAAACTGTTTTTCAGATAAGGAATATAACATGCTATTGGCCTGAGCTACTAAATACACTGGGAGTTTTCATTAAGTCATCGTTTGTCATATAAGATTAATTTTGTTTTATCTAGTTGATTCAAAGAACCACTTCATAAAATGACAATCTACTGCAGATTCATCTGCTTTAGAATTTGAATTCCAGTTAAATCAAACATAAACGTTTGCTGGCGTTGTAAGTGCAGTAAAGGCACCTACTAATAGCAGTAATGTTATTGCATTTAGCATATTAAATAAAATGCTTATTTATTCTCAAACAGTAACTATTTGCTGCAACTCTGAAAACTGTTTGCACTTTGGTTAAGGATATAAAACATTTTCCTGTATTTATATTGCTCAGCTGAACCCTTCTAAACTGGAGAAGAATGAAGATGTTAGCTTGAATCTGCAACATCTCCTGAACATTCTGTCAGAGCTGGTGGAAAAAATATTTATGGCAGCTGAAATCCTTCCACCGTAAGTAAATTTTTATATGCTTATTCAGGGTTTTCACAAAGGTGAGACTCGGTGCATTTTGATGCTTTATATCCTTTGACCAGTAAAAATGATAATCATAACTAAGATAGCTGCAAGCTCAGAATGAGGTTCAACTGTAAAGTATAAAATGTTCTATAACCTTTGTATTTGTATTTATGTGATACTTGTTACTCTTTCCTCAACATTATAGGACACTGAGATTCATTTATGGATGTTTACAGAAATCTGTGAAAGAGAAGTGGCCAACAAATACAACAATGAGGACCAGGGTTGTGAGGTAAATTATTAGGTCATGGATTGAAATTTTGTATGTTGGGGGACCCTCCCAGTTCTTCAAATTTGTTAAGAAAAAAACTAATAAACCTAATTTCCCTTGTTTCAGTGGGTTTGTCTTTCTGCGATTAATTTGCCCTGCAATACTCAATCCAAGAATGTTCAACATAATTGCTGGTAAGAAAATATAAATTCGATTTACATGGTTTTATTATTGTTTTATCGTAATCAAGTTTGGTCGAAGCACAACTTCAGAATAATTCTGTAACTTCAATTATTTATTCAATTAATTATTTATTATAACTTCAATTATTTCAATTTAATTCTTGGGCCTCTTTGTTTCAGATCCACCCTCCTCTACTGCTGGCCGGACCCTCACTCTAGTTGCCAAGTCTGTTCAAAACTTGGCAAATCTGGTTGAGTTTGGAGCCAAGGTAAATTAAACTAAGGGACTTTTTCATAGTACTGAATACCAGTGCAAATATGGTTTGTTAATGCATTACTATCATTTGTTTCACTGGCTCATTTATCACAGCAAAATGTATTTCCCTCCTCAGGAACCGTATATGGAGGGAGTAAATCCATTCATCAAGAACAACAAACATCGGATGATCATGTTTCTGGATGAACTGGGGGTGAGTATCTATTATGGCTGGGTGATATAAAGTAATATGCAAAATTTGAATTGAAAAATATGGGGATAATATTAAGTCCTTGAGCACCCCCCCCCCAGTTCTGATTAGCAGTGCTGATCATTGTTTCCCACAGACAATAAAAAACAATCAGATTTTATTAAACCATGTCAAGCAATTGGTTTGAAAACTTATGGTAAGCATTAACTGCATACCATCATTATAACTGACCTTCACATACACTGATGATACCTTTACATACTGTATCAGGAGCTAAAAAAAAATATACCAATATGTGTGTTTTTTTTTTGTGCCGGAAATGTATGCTAGATGGCTGAACTGAAAGTCAAATCTGTTATCCTGCTTTGTGTGTAGCGAAGTCTACTTCCTCAACAAAGGAGTTAATCACTATTAGGTATCAACACCAGTTTACTTGTCATATTACCCAACCTTAGTATCTATATCTATAAACATTATAGTAACTTGATAGTTCATTTATATGGAGCTGGGTGATTTTCACTGATACGGTGTTTCTTGTACATTTATACAAATATATATTCATATATATTGCTATACGGTTGTACATCATGTCAATTATATAATATGAAGGGGAAAAGGAAGGAAAGCTCACGTTTTCCACTGGTCAGAACCTGCACGTGCAAGAAATGTTTACAGATGTGACCTTCATTGACTGGTACAAAGAGGATCTCAGACATCTTTGAAGACCTAGAACAGGGATTAGGAACCTATGGTTCTGTGGCTGCCTGCTTGCAGTTCCAAAGCAGACTATCATGCACACATACAGTATGTACTACATTGAAGGTCAAGTGGTACGCTTCAAACAAAATTTGTAAGTATGGAAGTATTTGAGTGCACACTTGTGTGGCGAGAACATTGAGATAGAGTTAAATGGACAGAGGCATATGCATTCACAGCTACTTCATCAGATTGTCCTATGTGCTTAATATTCCAGGAGAAAAACATAAATTCTTATGTGGCAATACAATGTAGTTGCCTAAATAATATGCCTGTTTAATCACAGCTGCAATTGTAAGAAATGTAAATTACCAGTTCAGTGTGATTTTTTTTGTGCCTGTTTGTTTTCGTAATGTCTGGACTGTATGAAGACACCTTGATTTTCAAGCAAGACTGCAAACTTTCATTATTAAGACTGCTTTAACGTTCAGCGCAGTTGCTGCCAGTTTTGTGACATCTCAGGAGATCATAAAACACGCAAAGTGTTGAATGCTGAATACACTGGTAAACACTCTTGAAAGTAGTGGAGCACCTGTTCACCAATTTAAAATAGATAATGGCATATGATTTTTATTTATTTATCTTTCTAAAGTTCATTAAACACTGAATTATTTTATATGTTGTTTTCATATAAAAATGTTATTGTTTAGAAAGAATTTGTTTCTAGTAAAATTCTGTGGCTCTAATGGTTTAATAATAATAATAAAAAAAAACCTGAAAGTGGCTTTTCTCAGCTGGGTTGCCAACCCCTGATCTAGAAGCTCCACTTAGTCAAAATATTAGCCTGACTCAAGGTCGTAGAACTATAAACTTAGAGTACAACAGATTGGCAGAGAAGGCTGCAATAACCCTTCACACAGATCGCAGCCTCTTACATCTGTAATCTGGGCTCAAGGAGGACTCTCACACCTGAATTATAATGATGATCATTTAGGAAACTGCAAATCATAATTGATTAATCTTTAAAATATTGCTTAAAAAAGATGCCACACCCTTTCCGACTGGGTTGGTGATTGCAAGGGTTTCTGTAATGTGTGTGTGTGTGTGTGTGTGTGTGTGTGTAGGTTGATGATAGTACCAAAGTGAAATCATCTTTAATCAACTTAACACTTTGTTTTCCTTTGCTACTGTAGAATGTCCCTGACCTCCCAGACGCTACAGAGCACTTTAGGACTGACCTGTCTCGGGACCTTGCTGCCTTGCATGAGATCTGTGGGATACATTCAAATGAGCTTCGAACGCTGAGTAATGAGAGAGGGGTGCAGCAGGTTTGTGTCTGCAGTTTTTGTTGTGTAACTTAGCAGTGAATGACTTATCGGTGGTAGCAACTGGGGCAGAGACAATGTCTATTTAAAGCAGCGTTTTACCAAATTTTGACTGACATATCCTCCCTGTTTGTTTGCATTTATGCAGCATGTGTTAAAAAAGCTTCTGGCAATCACTGAGCTCCTGCAGCAGAAACAAGTTCAATATTCAATGTCCAACAGCAACAGGTAGTAACCATTCTGAGGACTTGCATCTGGGACCGAGCATGCTCCACCCTCATCACCTTGGCAACCCGAGCTGCATTACTTACCCATTCTTCCTCTGGCACACTAATGCTGTGCCCTGTGCCACATGAGCTATGCAGCGAGTGACAGATCCAGAAAAGCCTTTGCTTTTTTTTCCCTTGCCCCCATTGAATTTCTACAGCTGAATGTGCAGGAATTGTTTTGTATTATGTAACCCTGTTGATTGTTGCTTGGGTACACATCTCTTTAAAAAGAGGAGTAATAAAGCTTAGTACACCTAAGACTTGAGTATTTTCAACACATGCTGCCAAAGTGTATACCATCTGCTCAAGAAGAATTTTAGCTGACAGGATGCTACAGAGAGCTTTTTTCTTAACTGGATTATGAGTTATAATGGTTTTTATACTGTAATTTGTGATTGATTTATTTTATGACATACACAATAGTGCATTCTGAAATTAGGTTTCCTATCTAATTGTCATTTTTTGTTTTTGACTAATTTAGACGGGAAAGATTTTGTGCAAAAATGTGGTCATTTTATATTGCAAAAATTGCTGGAATCATAAGTATGAAACTTTTGTCCCCTTTTTCCAGTTTTGTTTGGTTCAGTTTTCCTTGAACCTTGTCAATACCAGACAAACATAATCAAGAGAAATAAAAAACTTTGTACAATGTTTACAGCCATAACTTCTGAATGAACATTGTATCAGAAATTTGTGCACTTATTAAAACAGCTTTGTAAGTTACATATTGTTGGAGTGTTGTGTAAGTACAGGTAATACAAACTTTAGTATAACCATATGCAACATTACATGTATTTAAAATTAATGGTCCCTAGAAGTATTTTTAAGTCAGGTTTAAAGGAGAAAACCAATGAACAATGCTTGTAAATTTTGAACTATTATGTTCATTTAAATGGTTTTCAGCTAAGACATGTTTGACCATAAATCCCAGGGTTGGTGTGATTCCAATAATCGTATTCAGTAGAATGGAAACATTTTTCTCAGGGTTCCCCACTTTCGGTTCTGTTGGGCCAGTTTGCAGATTTCCCTGCTTACATCTTAATCAGCCAATTATCAGGTTAAGTACCAGCAGTGTGTGCTGGATTCTGGCCCTCCAGCACCAGAAATATGATTTATATTGATAGTGATCTTTTTTGGACAACGTGAAATGTACAAATAAACTTTATTTCTCAAAAATATTCCAAATGTACATAGGAGAATTTTGTCATCTGATGCAGCTACTACTGCACAGTACAGAAAAAAACTGAGGTAATACACCAATATGTTTAATTTCAGTGTTCCAAGAGACAGCTCCCGATCATGTCATCAAGGACTCTAAATCCTCATCAGTCCATTCCTCCTGGAGAAAAGCAGTTTGCTTTATTAGTTGTGATTGTCTATTGGTAAAGATTATGAAGCACCTAAACCAGAAAGAATACAGTAGTGAATTTGCAGCAGTCTAAAACTAACCTCCTCTGCAACAGGATGTTCTTTTGTGACATGATCATCATCTTCATATCCTCTTTTTCGTTTCCTATAGAAAAAAAGTTAAAATGTGAATTATGATTGCACTTAAATACATGTAGACCTAGCACGTAATTCACCTACACTGAATTGGGTTTTGGGCTGGATATACTAATTGATTTGACTGATACTCAAAATGACTTATGTTTCAAGTAATACATTCACCCTTAGTGTTACTACCATGTTGCCCTGTTAATTTGGCAGAAAAGTATTTCACGATAGGTCTGTTAAGCCTTTTGGCTGCGATTGAATAGTATGTCCTTTGTCTTTTTCTTAACCTTGACAGAAAACATGAGTTGAAGGAGGAGACCTGCGGGAAAACCGCGGTGCTAAGAGAATCCAACTGCTGTGCAACTATGCGATGGGAAATGTTATTGATGTGGGTCTGCCGTTACAATGTTACAAAAATGAGCTACAAAAAGAAGGTCTTTCTCCCATGCTTTCTTACTGTATTGTTTCATGCAGGATATAAAATCATGGACAACACTGTGAAAAATCAGTCACAAGACAAACGAAATGTCACGAATGTCACATTCACCTTCTTGTGCACACACATTTATCAGCATGCATCTCGATTATTGTATGAATGAAATTAAATTATGCAAGATAGGCCTATAAATCCATGACACATCATTCTTCAGTTTCTAGCGAATTAAAAACATCTGACTAAAAATGTGTCATATCCCTTTTTCCATAAAAGACAGACTTCTGTTTTATGGTTAATATTACTATTATGATCTGCAATGATGGTGCATCGCTTTAAATGTTTCTGCTGCAAGGAATAGTGGGATGGCATTATCACCATAAAGGATGGTCTAGTGTTCCCTGTGCTGTAGGAGATAAGAGAGGAAGCACTGAAGCACCTTTCCTTTTCCATTTTAGAGAACTGGAACAGTTATACACTTCTGGGTAATTTCACTCAGGAGCCTTTTTAAGCAAAAAAGATTATTCAACCAGTCTTTGACTTTTCAAAAATAACCTTGGAATGAAACTAATACTTACGGAATTGTGTTGACGAATTCAGCATGTATTCTTTCAAGCCTCTGTTTATACATATTGACCTCATCTGAGTTGGGAAGCTCATACTTCTTTAAGATATTTTTTATTCCTATGAAGAAAAAGGGTTTTAAAAAAAAAAATGCAGGATTTCAATGAGATGTAAGCAATCTTAGCTTTATACAGCATGACAATCATGACAATGCTAATCTAATACTAATAATAATAAAGTTATTTATTTATTGGACAGCATATTTGAAAGGTTAAATACGTACGTTTCATTAAGTCAATCATCTTGCACAGGGTGTCCTTGTCTTCTTTCAAACCCAAGCATTCTGTCAGGTAACTAGAATATTATGTAAAGTGCAGGGTGCATATAAAGGTCTTTTAATCAATGCTACAGCAATTTGTATTAAAACTGGAAACACATGCTGACATGCTAAATAACACTGTACATAAAAATACCGAATATCAAAAGTATGCAATTGTGTGACAATATGTGCAGCGTATATCTTTCAGTGCTGAGGCAGTACAATTTTATTGTTAATTTCAGTTATTACATTTGCATGTAAAGCAATTGTAATTTTATTTTATAGCTTCCACCTTAGACATCTATACTAACTGTCAATCACCCCTGGACCAAGCTATTGCCTTTTTATTAAAAGTTCTGAGAGTGATTAAATGGCCATTCATGCTGACCTTTGCTTTTAAATACAGTGGTACCTCAGTACTCAAACTCATTAGAACTGGAATTTCTTAAAAGTCAAACCAACCAGTTAAAAAAAAAAAATACCTAGAACTCGATCTGAATCTCAGAAGTCAAACAGTGAATGCCGACCTAAGATAACTTGTACGTGTGACGAAATGAGTCACGCGGCACGTCTCTCAGCGGAAACAAAGGGTAACGCTCCAGTCTCAGCCTCGCATTCGCTGTGATAGCATCGTTTGTTGGTGTTAGTGCTTTTTTATTGAGAATATCAGGTAATACACTGTACTTTATATCATTTTGGTAGCCATTGCACATTGTTTGGATACATTTATTCTTACTTTACAAATTTGTCACTCCCGGCTCGTACGATCCTCCTGTGTACCACGCCCCCCTCATTAACCTCGTGTGATATCCTGATGTCATCAGCCAATTCTCGTTATTTCCAATTAGTCATGTGTATTTAAGTCCGCGTTCAAGTATGTTTCCCCAGTTCTGTCATTGAAGTCTATTCCGTGTTGTGCCTCGTTTACCAGCAATAAACCCTGTGTTCTTGGATTTCCGTCTGCCTGACCCTGATTCCACACTCTGCACACCGTGTGACAGAAATTACTGCTTTGATAAATGTGCTTAGATGTGTTTAGTATATGCTCTTCTTGTATTACCCTGTTCATTTTGTGTTTAAAAGTTAAAAAAATTTAGGTGTAATTTTTTGGGGCCAGGAACCAATTAATTGGTTTTCCATTATTTCTTATTGGGAAAAATTTATCAGAATTCCAACTTTTTAGGATTCGAACCTGAGTTCTGAACAGATTAAGTTCAAGTTCTGAGGTACCACTGTGTGTGTGTGTGTGTGTGTGTGTGTGTACGTACATATATATATATATATGACCAAACATGAATTCTTACTTAAACATCCATTCTATATAGAGTATCAACTTACATGACAGACAACATGACAACAATGCATAAAACCCACCTTTCCATGCTAATGCCAGCCCGAGAAGCACTATTCAGCACAGCGGTCAAAGCAATCTGTGACGGAGAGCAGAGAAGACCCGCATCTGTCATAGTAGCACGGTTAAGAAAATCATCAGCAGTTTTCCTTAGCATCTCTGGGTTCTCCAGTGTCGTATATCTCGTCTAAATGGGGAGAAATACAAGACAAATTAAGAGAGAATTTGAATATGCTAAATATACAGCCAAACAGAAGTTTGACTACTTTTTCAGAAAGGCTGCAATACCATCAAATCCAGGCAGAAGTTACCTTGAGATCAATGAGGAAACCCTCTAGAGGTCGGTAGGGGTTGTGTACCACCAGGTGGAAATTTAGCTGCTGGATGAGTAATAGTTCATACTCAAGGATCTGTTCCAGAGCCTTTTCCTGTCCTGCAGCTGTCTCCGGCAGATTTCCAACAAACTGGCTGCTCGACACATTAAACTCATCTACTTTGCAAGCCAGGTATGCACAGGTAAGCCTTCAGAAGAGAGAGCATATTTAAGAACTACCACACTTATGCATAATACCGTTTACTTCATGCCTTGAAAACCTACTAGTACCATAGTTCTGCTTGTTTTTTTATGTGTTTGTATAGCAGCTTTAATATTATGCTACTACATTTACTATTGCAAAAAGGAAAGTTTTATCACTCACATAATAATCCTGGGATGGTATTCCATTACCGAGTTATGCAAGTAAAATCTTCTAAAATACATAGCTGCTGTACCCTAGGAAAATGAAAATGGCATATGGCATCAATCTGTTTTTACAAAGGTTGCCTAATAAGCATTTACAACTGTTGAAATGTGCTTTATTTATATTGAAAAATGTATTTAACAAATACCACGACAGATTTTGGCATCACAGGCTTGAAATTAGCACAGAATTCGAGAAGTCTCCTTTCATAGTGTCTGAAAAGCACATCTTCCTCGAAAGGATTCAAAAATGAGGAGTCATCCAATCCTTTCAATTCCTTGTAAAAAACAAATAGTGATGGTGAGAAAAGTAGCAGTACTCAGCAAGAAAGAGAAAAGATGAGGTCATATATTTGAAGCAAATCATGTACAGCAAAACTATGTCAAATCTTATAAATACTGACGGTGGATGGACGAATACTGGCAGTGTGTCCAAAACTATTACTGAAAATGCAAAGTGCTAAATGTGTACATTTTTCTTACCTTTCCACTACCAAGAACTTTAGCACGAAACTTCTGATTGGCTTGAAACCTAAGTTTCTCTAAACATTCTTCATTTTCAAATGTCCAAAATTTTTTCTGTGAACTATTGTGATACATTTTACCCTGCAAAACACACAGAATTACACCCTATAGGTGCATCAAATTTCAAAGTAACAGCAATAACCAATAACACTAATACTTATAAAAAAAATTTGGAACATTTTTCATGCACGTAAAAATAAATACGACATAAAAACATAATAAAAGATGACAATGTGCATTTAAAAATGCAATCATACAAAATGAAGTTGCAAGGGCATCTCTACAAGGTTATCTGAAAGGAATCGTGAAGTACTGCGCCCCACTTGTTCGATAGCGTTTTTGCATGAAACAAAATAAAAGGAAGCACGTCAGCATTTCACCTTGCTTTTTCACTTGCTTTAAGGACTCAATCATCTACAAATGGTTGGAACTCCTCAGCAGTTACGTTACATAAATCCTGAATAACACACAGAAAGCTACTGTAGGGACTAAGCAATGTTAAATAGGTGCGCACATCTCAAATGATTCCATTTTTTCTTCGGGGGAAACTGATGTATTAACCCTCCTCTCTGCGACTGTATAAATATAATAAAGGTTCTCCAGTATGTGTGTGCTGTACCTCACTATTCACTAATACACACAAAACGGTTGTATGCATTCTTTATATAATCATGTTAGTGAATCAGCCAGAAAAAAAAGATATATTTATTTTAGCTAGTAGCTGAAGTCCTTGGTTATGCTTTTCTTTAAATTAAATAAATCACTTACCTTTGGCTAAAGTCGAGAAGTATACGAATCGCCAGATAATATTTAATAATACATGGCCACCCTAAACACAAGAACCAAGTAATACTGTCGTGTATTACTCGGGCACTTTTTGGACAGCAGGGGTCTTTCGAGTCATGATGACGAAATTATTACCGTATTGACCAGAAAAAATGAGGCTCAGAATTATCGGTTGTACACGTTTCTTTATTGTCTTTAACAATTAAATATAATTCGTGAACGATTGAATAGCAATGCAAAATTGCATACGTTACAAAATTTAAGTCAATAGCAAATGAACTCATGTAATGGTTACAAACTGGTATTAGTGGTACTACTTTAGTACTGCATATTTGATATTTTTTTATTAAATTTGTATTCTGAAATTATTCATCGATCTATTTTTATGTTGTATTCATCAACACAATTCCGTAAGCATTAGTTTCATTCCAAGGTTATTTTTGAAAAGTGACCCGCTAATCTCATATATATAATAACTAAGTTAAAAACAGCATCTGGTTTAATTGTAATATACGGAGAAACTGTAAGTGCAACCCTTATTGCTGCAAGAATCAGTGTAGGGTTTATGTGATTTAGGTTCTCAATCTGTGCGACAAATACAGTACAAATTAAACAGAGTGTACCAACACGACAATTAAGGAATGATACACCACCCAAATGTTAGTTCTAGTGCCTCAATTATTTTACTGATACTCAAAATTTGATCCGTAATTAATAATAATTTCATGAGAAACTCCGTGGTCCAATTAGTGCATTCACCTTGTCATTTTGCATGCATACGTTAGACACATTAAGTGACTGCACACTTCAACTTACAGTAATTAGATACCCCTGCATGGTACCAGGTAGGAACCACTTCAAAGGCTGGTGAGTTGAGTATATTTGGCCGTACAGATTCTGGACTATGCACAATAATTGTGCTGAGCTGTTATATTTTTGCACTTGTGGCCTCCCTGTTACTGTAGCTTTAACAAATGGCTTTTCCCCTCTGACCTTTATCATTAGCAAAGTGTTTTGGGCAACAGAACTGCTGCTGACTGGATTTCCATCAGTATCGTTATTATTATTTTCTTCTTGTCATTCTCTATACTGTAAGTGCTAGAAAGTATACATGGAAATCCCAGAAGAGTGGCTGTTTCTGAGATACTGACCCCCCCCCCCCATTTCTAGCACCAACAATCATACCACATTCAAAATCACTTTGGATCTTTTGTCTTAGCTGCAGAGTGGAACAGTAACCGAACCTACTGACCCTGTCCAAGTGCTCTGTATATTTAGTTGTAGTCACATGATTCGCTGTTTTGAAGAGCAGGCAGTCTGTGTCAGCAAGCTGGTGTACCTAATTAATTGGTACACTGAATGAAAATGCACATGATGGGTGGTAATTTGAGTATTAGTAAAGCAGCTAAGATTCATTTTAGAAAAAAGTAAATAAAATGTTTACAATAACAAAGGAAACACACCCATGCCCATAATCCCAATTTCCCCCACCATATATCAGTTGTTCTGTATATCCTAATTTGCATAAACATGAGTAATTTATGAATAATGAATGGTCCTTGCATTTTGGTGGGAGTCATTAATTTGCATATCACCATGGTACTGCGGGTTTATTTTCTGTGCTCTGTATTATGAAGCTCTTAAAACCTGCATGAACCTCTATCACAGAAAACATTAAAACAGGTATGTGCGTGTTTACGTTCTGTTATTTTGCCTACACTACTCTTTCTGTCAGGTTGTGTTTGCAATATCACAGCTCAGACTGAGATTCAGCGATTTGTTTTGAAAGCTAGTGCACTGCATTTTTGAAACTGGTGTAATGCATAGACATGTAATGTCAATGTATGCATGGGTCCTTTATGCTATGATTTTAGAAAATCTATGAAGTGATTTATGGTTAAATACTGGAATAGTGTGTTGCTTTGACATCTGCTAGTAAGTTCATGAGTATTTTTTTCAATTTAAATATTTTAACTAATAACAAATTCTACAAAATCATTGTGATCGATGTCATCGATGACAGATGATAAAAACAAGACTTGTTTGGAGACAAGTCTTTGATGCCTTATGATAATGTGAAACTATTATATTCATTTGCCTGGAGTTTGCATTGGTCTTACCAAAACAAACTAATGCTTCTAAGGAACATTAAAATT
The DNA here is from genome assembly GCA_026779585.1 of Mormyrus proboscirostris. Taxonomy (NCBI): domain Eukaryota; kingdom Metazoa; phylum Chordata; class Actinopteri; order Osteoglossiformes; family Mormyridae; genus Mormyrus; species Mormyrus proboscirostris. Next base: position 24,412,096 of record JAODKF010000046.1, on the reverse strand, counting down.
CTTCATCTACAGAAGCATTATCTATCAGTTTTTACATAATACTGCCCTACAACTTGCATACATACATTATCATATGTATTTTTAGTGACATTCTTTTGAATAGTGTAATATATTATTTGCTCATTTCATTTTTTTTTTCTCTTAGTTAATATTGTAATAGGATCGGAAGGAGCCATAATGGTCAGGCTATTTATACCTGATGTTTTTCCGTAGTACCATTCAATAACTTGTTTCATTTTAATTATTTGCTTTTATGGCGCAGATAAACTTTTGAAAAAAAAATCTTGCTAATTATGTGTAATATGAATTTTAAAAAATAGAATTTATATTATGCTATGGACTACAAATGCTCCAATTCATTTCAGGAAGGTTGTAAAATTAAGAAGTAATGTGCATTATGGGAAAATATAAACTTTTGTAGGCAGAGAAAATCAACAAGATTTTAATAATTGTTCACCAAAGCAGTACACACACATGCTGACAAAGATGTTGTTCAGGTATCCGTTAATTTTTATGTTGTTAGCTATTACCGTTGCGGTTGTTATGGAAACCAATATAGTCTTTGAAGGTTTAAAAATATCTCCAAGGACAAAGAAGGCTTCTCATTATGAAAATAGGCTACAATGATGTCAGATGGCTTTCTTTATTTCATCAAATAACATTACACAATAAATCCAACACAGCATTTCATTCTTTGTCAAAATTTGATTAATTTAAATATAGACATTTGAAGAAAGCAGATCCAGTATACACAATCCCAAGTACCAGGTTTGCTAGTAAAATTATACTAATTCTCTAGAGTGCAGTAAATTATCGACAGCATTATATGGCTGAAAATAAATAAATGTATTTAATAATACTATACCAAAATTATGCATATATTAGGACAAAAGTGAATAATCAATGCAAAAAGAAACCTGTAGAGACCATGCCATTCTAAAGTATAAACAATAGTAGTGTATATATAGACTACTCTGAAAGCCAGGAAAAACACATGGAGGAAAATGTATTAATATTTCAATATCTCGTGAAGTGCTGCTTTGTGGTTAATTGTGTTATGTGGAAAGCTCGTGTCCTCTTCACAGGGATATACGCAAGTGATTAACGTAAAGCCTGATATGTTCAGTCCGTATTCTGTACAAAATCCAAGGGATATAAAAAATGCATGAATACTAATGAAATTTAAATCCAAAAGGATAGAATTTCAAACAATACCAATAGAAATTGATAATAAAAAAAAGAGAAAAAACTATTCAAAAATAATAACACACAGTGCTGCTGCTTTATTTTGGGGGCAGTTTGAAAATGAAACCATATGTAGATCACTATCCATATAAGGTTTTTGTGAAGCAATAATAAGACTCACCTTTCCCTTTGCTGCCTCTAAGCTGCATCACTTCAGTTTTGTGGTGATCTGTCTCAAAATGTATTTGCTTCCGGTTCAACACCCACACAATACCTCTGCAAGGTTTGAAAGACATCCATTAAAAACATATTGAGTCATCATATAATAAGTATCGTCAGCTCAAGCCTTTTTGCTGTCACTATGTGGAACTGCTTCATTTTTGGGGCAATCTATCTGAGAATTAAATTTTTTACATTCCCGTCCCCATACCTCTGTGAAGTTTAAAAATGATCATTGAAACAGGCTATTGAGTTATTGACTCACATACAAAAGGGTCTGCAGCGGCTGCAATGGTAGAGACAGAAATGGTAGCAGCGGTGGAGGACTGGTGGTAAAACCATATGAAATACAAATATCATTGAAAACTAATTCTGGAAATTAGTAAAACCTAAAAGTGCCAAATGATTTGCTTGCACGTGACTGTAAGCACAATTGAACAGTGGCTGGTGCAATTCCAAGTCTAAAAATCTTGTGAATTCACAAAAAAAAGGGAATTGCCTTAATGAGCATAAATGTAACAAGAAAATGTTGGCCTTTTGTTATGTTCTACCACAAGCATTGGTCCTCCAAATGCTTTTGCAGACTTTGATCTGCTGTTGTAATAATCAAAAAGAAAACAACAGTCACTCAACAATTACTCAGTAAATCTCAATCTCAGTAAATTTTATTTTATTACTTGTGCCAAGTTTATCGTTTGTGCATGGATCTATTTGACTTTCAAGGGTTCATAGACCCACTGACACATATGTGGTATAAAATTTATAGTATTTAAAAGAAAAAATAAACAGCAATTTAAAATATCTATCAGGTACTGTGGAATTGAGTGCAGCATTCTATGCCATTTATATACATAGAGGATATGATGCAAATCTTGAAAAAAAGAAGGAACAGATTGGGGCAATATATTCCCCAGTGATGGACACAAGCAGGCTGGATTGTGATGGGGAAGCCATGATAACTGCCATGGCAACAAGGGGCCTGTATGACAAAGCTGGATTTTTGGGTTGGCAAGATAACTTGTCACATTTAAGGTAGTGTGGCCTCAATGTAACCGAACAAACATGGAGTCCAGTCTGGGGTATCTTAAATCCGATAAGTTATTTAACTAAGTAACAAATCTTGCTTCATGATACAGGGCTCTGGTAAACCAGGCATGAAGCGATTTAGACTTGCTGTTGGTACTTCCTTACTTCCTACCTTAAGAGGAAAAAAAAAATAAAATAGAATTTAAAAAAGTATTAATTTCAGAGAATGGCTCATACAGCCAAGCTAATGTTCTTGCCCTATCTGCAGTATAGGATAGCATAGCTTATGTTGTGCTAACTGTAATTCAACAGTACTGTTGACTCATCCAGAAATCTCATACTTAAGTGTGCTGATTGAGAAATAGCACTAATGCTCCTGGGCAGACCAGGTATAAATAATGGCTCTTACTGAAACATGGATGGAAGTCGGGGCTCCGTGTAACATTTGGATGTTAGTCTTCGTCCCGAACTGAAGTTTTTTCAACTTTTCTTTTTCTTCAACATGTCATGAAAAGAAGAGTCAGGGCAATTTATTTTATATTCAAATTAGTAAATGGTCACAGCAGATGGTATTATGTTAGAATTTCTGTGAGAGTTGTATAAACATGACATGAACATTGCCGTATGCTGCCTCTTATTTATGCCTTGCTATCCTGACAGCTTCCTGACATATATTAGTTATTGATTACTGACAAATAACTAGAAGACAACCAATGCTGTAAACATTTGTGTTTTCAAATATACACTATATCGCCAAAAGTATTGGGACACCCCTCCAAATCAATGAATTTAGGTCTTACAGTCATTTCCATAGTCACAGGTGTATAAAATCAAGCACCTAGGCATGCAGGCTGCTTCTACAAACATTAACGAAAGAACTGGTCGCTCTCAGGAGCTGAGTGAATTCATGCATGGTACTGTGATAGGATGCCACCTGTGCAATAAATCCATTTGTGAAATTTCCTCGTTACTAAATATTCCACGGTCAACTGTCAGTGGTATTATAACAAACCAGAAGCCATGAAGTGGTATGAAGCCATGAAGTGGTATGAAGCCAAGAAGTGGTAGGGCACCTTAAATCACAGAGTGGGGACAACGCATGCTGAGGCGCACAGTGTGCAGAAGTGGGAATGGT
>JAODKF010000046.1:24390874-24408075 GCA_026779585.1 Mormyrus proboscirostris | reverse complement strand
GGGGATGGCCCCTTCCTGTTCCAACATGACTGTGCACCAGTGCACAAAGCAAGGTCCATAAGGACATGGATGAGCGAATCTGGTGTGGAGGAATTTGACTGGCCTGCACAGAGCCCTGACCTCAACCCGACAAAAAACCTTTGGGATGAATTAGAGCGGAGACTGTGAGCAAGGCCTTCTCGTCCAACATAAGTGTCTGACCACACAAATGCTGTCCTGGAAGTATGGTGAAAAATTCACATAAACACACTTGTGGACAGCCCTCCCAGAAGAGCTGAAGCTGTTATAGCTGAAAAGGGTGGGCCAACTCCATATTAAAGCATGTGTATTAAGAATGGGATGTCATTAAAATTCATGTGTGTGTAAAGGCAGGTGTCCCAATACTTTTGGCAATATAGTGTATATATTTGGAGCTCAGCTATTTTCCAGAAGCAGTGGGAAATGGATTTTTGTCATACCAGCATCCTAACACCAACATACTGTAAAAAGCCAAATAATTCAGATATGCTGTGACTAAAGAAAACGTATGAAAGAATATACTGACACATTCATGCAATAAAAAGGCATATTTTTTTCTTGGGATTTTATTTCTCAATTTCTGTCACAGATTTTTTTATCCATAATATTATTATCCATAATAATAATATCCATAATAATAATCGTTAAAATCTTTTACCAGTCAATATTATTTCACTTGACATAATAGACTCATGATAAAACTTAGTATTAGTAATAATAACACTAAAAAACACTAGAGACCATTATCATCTTAATCATTACTGCCATATCATAATCTATATTTTTTTTATTAACAGTTTTTTTTATTAACCGAGGGGTTGCTAAGGCAGACACTCGGCTGCCACCAGTTTAACGATACTCAGTCATTCAGTAAAATGCACAAATATATCAGTTTAATTTTATAGATGCTAAAAAAGACTGTGTGAGGAAATGACAAAGGAACCACTGACATACTATTCAGTACCTCAAATCCACCTCTGCATTTGTGGATTTCAGGGGAAAGCCAGATAACCCAGAAGAATGACCGTGAAAAGATGGAGAACATGCAAACTCCACGCATGTAAAACAGAGGTGTGATGTACTAATGTCAACTACTGCACCACCCCTGGTTTGAACAAAGACCTATTTGTAGGAAAAAGATAATAATGTGTCATTTCTGAAATTACCAGTAGGTGTCAGTGTAGTATCTGTACTCATGCGATACCAGTGTTTTCAAATTCCATCCATCCATTCATCTACCTATCCATCCATCTTGTAACTGCTTATCCGAGTCTATTTTCTAGCTTTCTAAATATTTCTGTGTAGTCAAATTATTTCCGAAGCCTAACAATTCTGCTAATTTTTATTCCAAATAAGGTCAATGTGAAATGTTGTTTTGCATTTCTTAAAAATAATCAAGATGAACGTCTTTTGTCATTTTAAAGGACTGATTATTCACAAATGTAATTAAGACAATTTTGTTTGTTTTGTATACTTTGTATGCTTTATAAGCAAGTGAACATACTAGAAACATCTGATACATGAGCCTGAAAAATTACCTTCACACTTCTTCAAACAGACACACACACACACACACACACACTCAATGTATTTATATCTTTATGGGGACTCTCTATCCATTTCTTTCCATTTCCCTAATTACAACTATGAGCATCCTAACCCTTACCCAGCCCTAACCTTAAACATAAGTAGCCAAACAAAATAATAGATATTTATAAAAATTAAGATTTCCCTTGTGGGGACCAGAAAAATGTCCCACATGATAAAAGGTAACAGGTTTTTATCACAATGTGGGGATATCTGGCTTCCACAATGTAATAATTACAAACACAGACACGCACGCACACACACACACACACACACACACACATGCAGAAAAAAGAGTAGGATCCCATTAACTCACTGCTTTTTCAAGAATTTACATGGTCTGTTATAGGTGTACAATAGAACAGGAATGCCTGGGCAGGAAGGAGATTTAATTGTCTTACAACCCACCTCTGTGAGTTACTATGAAGATTACAAGTACCCACTGATTATACCATTGGCCTGCATAACGGACTCTTATGCCTATATTGCTTACTCCTTTTTCCTTTTTATTCTCTTTGAAAGAGACCAAATGGACCCCAGCAGGTGAAAGTAAAGAAAGCTGAAAGGCCTTCTCTTTGACCACACAATGACAATACCCCAGCCTTCTCCTTTTTCCCACATTAAGAAAAAACTGATTAAATCTCTTTCTATAATGTATTGGTGGAAGGTGCAAAACTAAAACTAACAAAAGCGACAAAGACCTAAAAGTCTTTCAGGTATAGGGAAAATACTAATAAAGATTGTGTGTGTGTGTGTGTGTGTGTATATATATACTTTTAGTGTAATATATACAGTATATGTATTTGGAGTAATAAAATGGGGACACTTTTTTCTTCCTTCCTTTAAATGATGTGAAATTGTGTGTGTGGATAGACCACACGCACAAAAACGCACACAAATGCACACACACATAAATATATATCAACGACAAAAATATATATATATATATATATGTATGTTTTTTCTTGTCAATATATATTTATGTGTGTTTGTGTATGTATCAGAATATATATATATATTTATGCCAAAGCTGAGTATTACTCGCCTTTATTGATTTGTACTATTCATGTTGTTTTGCATAACTGCATTATTGCTTTCAGTTTGCCTCCTTTCTATGTAAAATATAGTTCTACTTTTTTCTGAATGGCATTTTCAAAATTTCATTTGCCATTTGAAATGTATTTTCACCACTTTACTGGGTTTTTATTATGTTATATTTTAAAAAAATCATCATCTTCATATACATGCATTTTGTTTTATGTTATATATATGACATAGTACATGCATAAATATAATTTCTTAGAAATTCATAGAATTATTTCAGTTATATAAATAATTTTAAATGTTTTAAGAAAGTGCATAAAATTTACATGTGTATGTGGTACATAAATTTGCAGCAAATTAATTTCACATATACAAAATTTTAGCAAAAATATGATGCATGTTGAAAATCAAAGCTGCATCTGTATTTATCTGAAGCTGTATTTCGTGCATTGTCCTGTGTAACACATAGCAATCTTTCTTCTTAGTGAAATATGACATTTTAGTTATAGAATTTTTTTATAATGTAAAAGGTTCCATTACTTTATGTTCTTCAGCAGCATAGAACAAATATATTATGTCTAACATGTAAGCAGAGTCTCCACGGTAAAAAGAAAAGAAGACACACTGGTTTGGATTGTTTGTGTATGTGCATGCGTGTGTTTGTACGTACATGAATGTGAGAAACAAACAGAGAGAGAATGTCTGTAAGTACACTTTTCTTCTCTGCAGATTTTTGCAAGACATTTATGATGCCCAAAACAAGCAATGCTGTCACCTTCACTCTTTTGTCACTTATTTCAAATCCAGAATTCTGACAAGCATCCGATAAACACCTTCTGATTGGATCCAAGCATATTCTGTCTGGTATAACATTCGTATAACAATCATGTTCCATGTTCATTGTTATACCAGGATTGGTATAAGGAATTATACCAGAAATAATAATATTTCAATTCAGTGTCTACATCACACATAGAGCAAAGAGCAAATATATTCTAAAAATCCATAATTGATGTATACAAATAATTAGTATAATATGCAGAATGTAAAAGAAGAATGCTGCCACAGTAGTAGGTTTGTTCAGTCCTTTGGGTGAACCAGCAGGGGGCAGTATACATTATATATGCACAAATGTGATTCTGATAGCAGAGTCACAAGAGGTATGAAGGTTGTTTGTCATTCCAGGCAGTGCAGGGCACAAATCATTGATACACCATAGACAGGATGCCATCACCCGGCCCATGCAGGCAAACATTCACATGGAACACCCTATGGGCAACATACTGTACACACACACACACACACACACACATATGACTAAGCACCCAGATAGACTACTCACTTACCTTAGTCACACATGAGATGCTGCAGCTGGGACGTAGACTGGCACCAAGCAATAAAACTGACTGTACAGTCATATGGACACTGACTGCTGACATGGCCAAAAACCTTTGAAGATCATCTGTCACTTCTAACATCAAAGGAAATCCTACAGAGGATTCTTTCCTTGCCCCGTTTTCCCATGAATATGGGAATTTGGTTATGAGCCAAAGCTATCTGTGCTCACACTGGATGTCTTGAAGCCCCGCAGAAATTATTCTATAACATATACGGCCCTTCGGTTATAGTCTGTGTAATATCAGTAATAGTGTTCAGTAAATATTTCCTCTGTTGCGTTTTAACATCAGGATTAAATAAAGCCATGACCACAGTTAAAGCCAAAGCTTCTTCCTCTGCTGAAAAAGACAGATAAATGCTGCAAACGGAGTATTTATTTATTTGTTTGTTTTTTTTGGTTGTTTTTGTATTTATTTATCTGTTTGTTTTATTTATTATTCTGGTCCCTGAGAATTCTGCTATTTTCCTGAAAAAAGGCAATCATGGAACACAAAAAAAACTGACATTAAGCACGTCTCATTTATGATATTCGTCCGTTTAAGCATTTAGACTGTTATTGTGTCAATACCAGGTGGAGGTGTCTGTGACCAGAGGCCTTTCTACCTGAATGAGAGAAGCAGGACACATGGGGGGTGGGTGGGTGGGGGGGGGGCATCAGAAGCTGTTATGGGGATGTGGAGCCACCAGTGGCTTCTGTTTCAGTGGTTATCAGATTGAGAAGCTGCAGAACTTGGATATTCTACTTCTAAAGAATGTGTAAGATATGCATTTTGATAAGATAAAACATGCAGGAGTCCAACATCTCTGAAAGAACAGATGAGGCAATATGAGTAGACTTTTCAGTACGTATTTAGTAGTTATTCCTTATGTGTGTTGCACTGTTTACTATCATCACTGTTCCTCTCTGGTACTGTAATAGTAACTCTTAGGGTTTTGTAAATATCAGCCTAAATGGCTATAACAAATGACTGAACATCACACGCGGGACGTGCTGATTGCCAGTTTACTCCCTATTCCATTCAGGAAGCAGGGGATTTGGCTCTTTAAGACCCTTATAGTCATATTAAGGTTGGAGAGACAGAAGTGCAAGACCCCTGGGACCTCGGCCATTTAACCCCTGACCCCAATGTTAGCTGGACATCTGCCTGGCTAAAGGAATGCTCTAACGTCCTTGTAATCCACTCATTCTGAATGAGCCAACAAGTCTACCAGCTGCCCTTTCCACTTCATCAACAGCAGCAACATGCTGCTAACTAATTTAATGACAAAACCAACAAACTCTTCTTCCTGGGCTCCATATTGCCTCCCTTCTGTCCCTGTGGTAACGACCTCCCATCTCCCCCCACCCCACCACCTTTCATTCAGCACGGTCGCCCTTTGCTGCTTCATGGCTGGACCTTCTCTAGAACCCCAAACCAACAAACAGATAACCTTGGGAAGAAAACTACAAGTTAAAAGCTTGCTGAAGAGTTCCTGTCTGAGAGAGTAACTTTTTCAACATATCATTAATAATATTCATTTTGTATTACATTTATTAGTTTAAATTTCACCAACTACCAATACAACATATCCATTTGTGACTAAATGGTTATTTTAAAAATTATGTTTTCAAAAAGTGTTTTGTATTTTTTAGTAAGTTTTTTTTAAAAAAAGATCTCAATAATGAAATGAATTTTGAATATTTTTGTTGTTTTCTGTGTGTATGTCACTTTGTTAACAACAAATATTTATGTGACATTTGGAAACATCTATATCAATTAGTTCGGTGTTTTACCCTTTTCACTTTATGAAAAATAAATCCATTTGTAAAAATGTAATTCTGACTTTTCACTATGAGTCAATGACTTTGCTTTATTTATCAAGACACGTGTCATACAGTCAATTACAGTGCATCGCAATATTTGTTTGCATTTGGTTCAGGTTGTGTTTTCTTTTTAAAAGCCTTAAACCAACCCATAATGACCCATTTGAGAAGACAAAGACACAAGTCACTCCTTTTCTCTTAGTGAGCATTTAATGTGCCAATTACACAATTATTAGCATATGACAAAAAAATGAGCAAAACATAACAATGTATGCAATGATTCAGAAGTTTTGCACAAGTGTCTGGTGAAGCTGCATGCTTATTATTATTTTTACTCAATGTTTTTAACCCTAACAAAACATTTTATTGAGCATTATTTTCTTTTTTATGCAAAACACAAATGAATGGGACCCCCTACAATATTGAAAATCAAATCAAAGTAGCCTCTGTTATAAAATGATATTCCTCGTAGGTGGTGTCCAGGATCTATACTGCTGCGTTCCACTAGATCCCGTGTCCCTGGGATATAAATATGACATTGCTTGCATGTGCAGTCCTTTGTTATTCATCACCATGGGGAAAACCAATGAGGGTTCAACATATCACACCAATCGGGTAATGGATATAAAAACAAATAAATAGGTGAAAATAATAAAAAGGTTTCAGAAGTCAGGAATGGTAACAAATTTGCCAAAAAAAGGATGTGCCAAGTTCCAAAATCAACTCAGACATGTTGACAATCCCTTTGGAATAGTTCCACAACAGAAGCCCTTCCTGAGTGCAACTGACCAACTATGGCGTCCAAACTCAATGAGCAGTCACTGGAAATACAGTGTGACTCAAATGTTGTAGTGAAATGCGAAAAAAATAACTAGCTAGCTATGCAAAACATCGGCAATAATGTACTTCATGGTTAGGTGATTAGTGTGCTCAGAAAACTAATTCTGCAAACCCCTGTTCTGCTGTGCTGTTATATGTGCACCTGTGTCCTTCCTGCGAGCTTTAGCCAGTCTGACCAGTCTCCTTTGATCTCTCTCTCTCTCAAGTGTTTTCATGATTGCACCATTCTCTGTAAGCTCCTCATCGCAATAAGTAGCTGTTTCACAGATGGTGGATCTGGCATATCTAGAACCAACAGTCGCACCATGTTCAAAATAGCTTAGATCCCACATCATAGCCATTCTAATGCTTAGCCAAATAGTAACTTAACCTCTCGACCCTGTTCCCCTGTATGCATTCGGTTTCTGCCAAATGATTCACTTCTTAATATATATTATTTTACAAAAATATTAGCACACAAAGCAACAGTTTCATAGCTAAGATGCAAACGATTTTACACTTTCGATTATTGAATTATTAGATCCTTATTATTATTATCATAACTAAACATGTTACACGGTTCTAATTGGGTGTGGCAAATGGTTGTCTGTGTCAGTCTCACAGTCTGGTCATAGATAAACAGATGCCACTATTGCCTTTTTTTCCCATTGGTTACATTATATATTCTTTTTTATGTTGTACTGTACATTACATATCCAAACTGTAACAAATGATCAGTCCTCTTGCTCTTTTTTTTGCCGCAAGAGAATTAAAACAGATTAAGGTCACTAGGTGAATTTATAGAATTGCTTACAATTTATTTTTAAACTTAGTAAGATCCAGTATTTTTCTTTTGTATCCATTACTTTTGGAGACCTTATTCAGCTGTGTTCAAAACAGATTCAAATTTTTGAATCTGTCTTTTATTCTTTTTGCTTAACTTTATATATAAGATTTTATTTTCAACATGATATAAAATTTTACTCAATAATCCACTCTGTATAAGTAAGGAGACATGCAAGATGTGAAGTAGGTGTCCTATTTGTATATGGTAAATGCAAGTCTGTAGCCCTAGGGTTGTGAATATAGTCGTAAATGAGATGCTTTGTTGTGAAAACTTCTGTTTACACAGACAACCTTCTAAGGATGACCTACACAGGTCACACGGTCCTTTTGCTAATGTCAGGGAGCTGTCTGAACATTTTTTTTCCCATGCACCGCAGACCCATTGTCCAGCCGTGAACTCGTCCATTAATTTTTGGCCTTTTAATTTAGTGAGCCTGGGGTCTTGGTGGCAGGGTGTCTGCCTGGTATGTAAAATAACTCAGTGAATGGGTCCCTTGGAAACAGCCATAAGAAGACCTGCATGAGCTAACTATGACAGCATGTGGTCATTTTCTGGCTTGCTGCACTTGTAAAGAATTCTAGAACACAGCACCGGGAGTGAAAGACAGTAGATGGCGGGCTTGTGAGCGCATGGGAAGGGCTATGCGTTTGTGCATGTGCGCGTATGTGTGCGTGTGGGGGATGAGGTAGGAGAGGATGGGAAAATAGGGGGGGGNNNNCCGGGGCGGGGCATCACTGAATAAGAGCTATAGAGTTTAAGATATCCGGTGACGTCAGAGGTGGTGACCAGGAGAAGGGGGCAGTGCTTTGGTGAAGAGCTGATCAAGATTGACCTAATGCTCATAGAGCCACATTTCCCTGCAGCCCATGCGAATGTTGAATGTTGAAGCAAAATCATTATGCTGACAGGGCTGAGACTTAAGGACCTTGCTTTTGTGCTTGAGAGAAGAAAAAAAAATGTAGCTCTAAATGGTTGTTTGTCAAGAACAAAGCTGCCACAATATAAACATATGACAGACAAGGAATAGCCAGATTTTTGACATTATTTCTTCTAATGACATATATGTCATGAAATTAATAAGAGAAACATTTTACTATCCTTATGGATTTCTGCAAATTATGGTTTGTATTGTTCACACATGACTAAAGATGGGCAACACGCTAACACAGCAGTTAACACATCTGTTCTTTCAGATGAATGCGATAATCCACTTCCACATTCACAGGGAACACAGCTGAAGCCAATGGAAAAATGCTCATGCATTCTCAATGTTACCAATTCGTTGCAGATGCATCACCATTTATGAAAATATATTGCATATATTTGCTTACAGTTGTATGGCAATAGACCTCTTGGTGTGGCCATGTAAGCAGGAATTGTCTAAGAAGTTGTCTAATAAAACAAAACTAAGATGTCAAGAGAAAATTTTTATACAAAAATATGTACATACCGAGGCAGACACTTCAGGTGCAGAAAGTAAAAATCCAGACGAAGATTTTGTTTCAACCAGTTGAGTACTCTGTGACTGTGACTCTTAATACTCAACTTATTGGTTGAAACAAAATCCTGGTTTGGATTTTTACTTTCTGCACCTGAAATGTCCACCTCTGGTTACGTATAATATGCTACATAAACAATCCTTCTATCCATCCATGGTCAAGGCAAGAGCAGATGTAAAAAACATAATGTAAACATTGTATGTATGGGTAATTCCCAATTTAGCGGCAGTGTGTGCTGCAGGTTGCTAACCCTTTTGGCAGGTCATGTGATCGCACACTGTGGAGGATGTCAGGTCTCATGCAGGACACAGCTACAGGGCTGCGGCACACTGCAATCCCGCTAAATGCAAGTTTCCTCAAGGTTTCAGTTAGCGCTTCCTTCCTTTAATGTCAACAGCATTTTCCTTCCACATTCAGGTGTGCTGAGTGTGCAGCAGAGCGTCTCCACGCCCATCTGAATGTCCATCACTTTGTCAGCAGCAAAGTAACCTGTCCTACAGCTGAAGTCACGAGATGTCATTTACGTTTTCCATTTATTATGGGTTTCCAACGTTTAAAAACCCGTAATTCTGCCTTTCATAACTTCTTAGTGTCCTCAAGATGCACCTAGAAGACACGTAGTTTTCATGGATTTTCATTTAATCCCTTGAAAATAATTTCTTTCAGAACCTGCTAGAAGACAAAATAAATCTCAGGATTTCAATGTACATACTTATGGACACAAGTTCAGTTTAATCAAGTATTTAATTACTCACTGGGTATCTTTCACAAAATCAAACAGGAGAATAGCCTGTCCTCTTTACTGTGATGCAGGGACACAAGCTGTGAAAAGGTCTCAAACCTTCATAAGGTCATTTTATTACCAGTCATAAACATCTCAAATGATGCGTTACTACCCACTAAATACAATTTGATGCTGTGTGTCTAAACAAGAGCACAAAGGAGCAGAGAGTATCTTCAGAAGAAGTTCACCGGGAGGTTGCCCAGATTGATGCCTCTTCTCTGATTGCCCCGCCTGTGAACTTTTTACTCCTCTCCTGCTCCCAAATAAAAGTGGCTCGTTTGTGATTTGAGAAACTCCAGCAATAGACCAGAGCATCACCTTGGACTGAGGCCAGATGTACTGACTGTCAAGGAAAATATGTCTGGGTGTTAATATGCTATTGGTGTCCATCCATCCATACCATCGGTATAAAAAAAAACTTCCTATTTTATGAAGTTGATATTTTTGAGCTTGTTTTCAGGAAAAATATAAAATATAATGCAAAAAAACTGTCAGGGTCAGTGGCCGTCTGATCCTGCGTCTCTTCCCCATTTAGCCAGCAGGTGTTGCTGGCCATCCCGTCTTGTCATTCCTTGTCTGATAATCTCTAATGTGTTGTCCCTGTTCCCTAGACTGCCATGTAACTTAGTGGGTTGAACCTGTGACCCTGAGACTGCAAGCCTCTTGTTCATGAGTTTGAGGCTGGCCTGATTTGTAACTTAATTAGTATTAATATATTATTTTTTCCTATGTGTTTGGTATTGTATCTCTGTCTTTGCTTTTTGTCCCCACTTTTGATTTACCTTGTTGTGTCTGGTTTTATTCTGTTCTGCATGGTCTTATGTTCCTAGTTTTTCCTAGTGTTCTTAAGCCATAAGGTTTGTTAGGTTCCCTGGTTCCTGGTCTTGTTAATTATAAGTTATTTCACCTGTGATTTGTTGTTCCTTAACCAAGTTGATTACTTGTTCACGCTGCCCTTTATTTGTCCCCGTCCTCAGTGTATTTAGTTGTCTGCCTATGTACTGTGTTATGCTGTTGATTGCTCCCAGTTCTGGTCCTGGTGTTGCCCGTTTACCTTTGTATGTTGGTTTATTGGTAGTTCTGGGCCGATGAAGCTTCATGAGGCTTTCGGACGTTCCCCATAAAGTTCTTCTTCAAACCTTTTTTCAAACATTGGGAGACCCCTAGTGGGTTTCCGCAAGAGTTCGAACAACCTGAGAATGAAGTCTATGTGCGTTTGCATTGAATGAATAACAAGGCTGGTATGACAGCAGGGTCTGATTGTGTTATACTACATAATCTTAAAGACTTCAAAAGGTTTCTTTTGGTTTACTCATATTTATTTTCAGTCATTATGCATTTACAATAAAATACTGTTATGGATCTGGGATGAGCTCATTAATTGTTATTAAATTGTTGTTAAAATAGGTGTTGCAATGCATGTGACCTATTTCACTTTGGATTTAGAGGGGAGTTTTTAAACTGGGGAAGTCACATAATCACACAACTTTTTTATTGATCCCCGTGGGGAAGTTCCTTTATTGGGGAAATTCTTCTTTACGCCTCCCACAACTTGCTCATTGTAGAGCAAGCTGTCCGCGAAGGGCTGCCACCTGTTGGGGCGCCCAGGGAGCTGGGGGAAAGAATGAAGTGCTGATGCCTTTGAGTGTAGCTTGACAGTCTCACAGGGGCAATGAAGATATTTAGCACAATGGGGATGAGTTATTACTGTATGACAGATGCTTGGAGCAATGCAAACCTGGTCAGTACAATAATGATGAATAACACAAATATAATAATATAATATAAATATTTATTTATATTATCAATAAATCTCCAAAGCGATTTACAACAAGGGAATGGAAACCCAGTCTCCCCTACGGCCAGCAAGAAATGGCCCATTGAAAAAGCAAAGGAACTAATAATAAAATCAAGTAATTTCATATTTCTCCTTATCAATATTCATGCAACTTATCGGGAGACATCAACTCAAACTATTTTCAAACTTTTGAGGAGCCTCTTGCCATTTCCTGAGCAACTTTTCATAATGAATTAAAAGGTGTTGTATGAAATACAAACTGTATAGCAATCAATCTATTCAACCGCAATTGAACTCCAAGCAAATGTTTCATCTTGCTTTTATAAAAGTTCAGAAGAGCCAACAGGATTCAAAATCTCTGACAACCACAGAAGGATGCCAGTCTACCACAGGGCAAATACAAAAGGCTGGTGGGCAGGATGCCAGTCTACTGTAAGGTAATACAAAAGGCTGGTGTACACCCTGGGCATGGTGCCAGTCTACTGCAGGGCAAATACAAAAGGCTGGTGTATACTATGGGCAAGATGCCAGTGTACCAAAAGGCAAATACAAAAGGCTAGTGTATACTGTGGGCAGGATGCCAGTCTACTGCAGGGAAAATACAAAAGCCTGATGTACACCCTGGGCATGGTGAAAGTCTACCACAGGACAAAGACAAAAGGCTGGTGTATACTGTGGGCAGGATGCCAGTCTACCACAGGGCAAATACAAATGGGTGATGCACACCCTGGGCAGGATGCCAGTCTACTGTAGGGCAATACAAAAGGCTGGTGTACACCGTGGGCAAGATGCCAGTCTACTGCAGAGCAAATACAAAAGGCTGGTGTAAATTGTGGGCAGGATGGCAGTGTACCAAAAGGCAAATACAAAAGGCTGGTGTATACTGTGGGCAGGATGCCAGTCTACTGCAGGGAAAATACAATAGGCTGATGTACACCCTGGGCATGGTGCCAGTCTACTGCAGGGCAAATACAAAAGGCTGGTGTATACTGTGGGCAAAATGCCAGTCTACCACAGGGCAAATACAAATAGGTGATGTACACCCTGGGCAGGAAGCTAGTCTACTGCAGGGCAAATACAAATGGCTGGTGTATACTCTGGGCTGGATGCCAGTCTAACACAAGGCAGATACATGCACATACCATGGGCATCTTAGAGACACCAATTCACATAGCTGCCTGTAATTAGCCAGAGGGAGAAAACTTACACCCATAAAGGGGGGGTAGGATTCAATTTTCTAAGTACATATTTTTTGAAGAACTATTGTACTGGTAATGGCTCTTAAACACTGTGAATAATGATGCAAGTGAATGATTTGCGAGAGACTGTACAATGAGATATTCATTAATTTTTAAACTGAACACATTTTTTTAAATCTAAATAGCATGCATTTAACTCAATATGTTCTATGTTAAACTCCTACAATCATTTCATCTTTATTAAGAAATCTTCATCTACAAGAAATCTTTTCATGTCAGTCCAACACCTTTTTTCTGAAAAAAAAAATGTTTCTTGTATCTCAAACCTCAAAATATCAAACACACCAGCAATACTATATGGAACATGTCTGAATTTCCTTTTATGTAAATGGCAGAACAATTAAGTTGTGAGTATTTGATGAATACGCACTTGAGAGATACCAGAAACGGCATGACACTTCTGTCCCCGTGAGGACATTTA
Source organism: Mormyrus proboscirostris (assembly GCA_026779585.1). Taxonomy (NCBI): domain Eukaryota; kingdom Metazoa; phylum Chordata; class Actinopteri; order Osteoglossiformes; family Mormyridae; genus Mormyrus; species Mormyrus proboscirostris. The sequence goes on along the minus strand of JAODKF010000046.1, from coordinate 24,394,797 downwards.
ACTACTGATTCACATTGACTCCCCCCGAAGCACGTCAGAAGTGACATAGAATTTCAGCTTGAGGTTGCATGAGATGTTAATCCTTTATATGCCTCTGAGTCTTTCAGCTGTTACTTCGATTCCATGGAACACTTTGCCCCTGGCGCACCATGAGGCAAGGCTTCAAGTCAATGCTGTAGCATTAGTTTTAGTGTCATGCCACTTCACTCTGTACAGTTTGATTAGCACCCTTTCATCACTGCAAATCTTAGTTCCTTTCACTGTAGAAAGGCATCAGGACATAGGTGAACCGAGTGTCAAGGAAGGTCCTGGATTTTGTGCACCTGCACCAAATGACTCATTTGCAAACATGTGAAAGGGAACAACCCTTCGATGTCCAAGGTTTTTAAAAAGAAAGCCTTGGAATGAAATAAAAGTTTGGCAAAATTTATCTGCATTAAAATCATACTGTGCATTTATTAGGGCTAGAAAGGGGTTTTTGCCCACCCCACTGTCCCACATGGACAAACTGCTATATAAAAGGAGCATGTGATTTAGATATATTATATGTCTCTGTCTACAAAGCCACGGGAGTTATATGACACCAAGTTCTCACCGAAAGAGATCAGGGCCTCGGAGAGACAATACCCTAATCCCATAATCCCACATTTTTTAGCGGCTGCATCCTGGGCAACCCCCTGCAGTCATTATTGAGAGTCCAAAGGGGAGCTTTTTCTGTTGGTGAGGTGGCAGGTGGCAGCAACTGGGGGAAGAGGCAGTGCCACAACAACAGATGGGTGACACAATTGCAGCAGAATGCCCCTCTCAGAGCACCTTCTAATCAGGTCTGCTGAAGGCAGTGTGATAGGTTAATCTGCTCACTCATTAAAGGGGCCCACCAATCGAATTTTCTGCAGCATGTCATTCAGCCTGACACTCCTGGTAACTAAGGATCATTCTAAATACAATATACAACAGGCTTTGCTCAGCATACTGTTACTGGTCGCTAATCCTGGTTATTAACTCACTCTGGATGTTGTAAAGGATCTCACCTTTAAAACTGCTATACTTATATTTCCTTGTCTTTGCATACCACCTTCTCCAAGGCAGTCTTCACTAATCGAAATGCAAACGCCACACCTGCTTTGGGACTCTTCCCCATCATTAAAAGGAAAGATTAACTTTATCAGCGTTATACAAGGGAGGAATTGCTGTGTATTTTCTAGTTATTTGTTAACTGTATTTCGCGTAAAAAATGTTTACCAAAGCAAATTACTCAGGTAAGTAGTGTCTCGGGCAAATAAAGTGTGATTCTGTCTGGAAAATTACAGACCAGATATGGGTTTAACTATGTAACTAATGGTCTAATGCATTCCTAACCCTAACCCTTGATTACTATATGCATAAAATACATGGAATTTCTAAGGATAAAAATGTCTCTTCTCATACTACACCATTGTGGTCTGACTTTAATACCCCTTAAAAATACCCTTGATGAGGCCATTGATTTGATAAAAATGCCAATGCTCTGAAGATAATATCATAATTCTTCTAGAAAAAGAATCCCTTCTGTACATTCCTATTGCTAGACTCTGCAGACTAAATGACAAGTTGTTTGTTTTTATCCTGAACGACAAAGTATTATTTTGTTTAAAAATGTGCGTGTCCTGTGATGGATCAGCATACCATCTCAAGCGGTCCTCTGTCCTTAGCCTTATGCCAGCTGTGACAGGCTCCAGCCAACAAAATGTACTCAATATGACAAGTTATAAACAATGATACTGTATTACAAATTCCCTTAATGTGTACGTGTACATGGAAAATAAAACCACATAGCAGACACAAATTGTTATTTGTTGAAAAAGCAAATCAATCAGTAAACAAATAAGCAAACAGATAGATGTTGTTCTTAAAAACACCTCAGCATAATGGTAGAGTCGTTAATATACAGAGAGAATATGTAACTGAATATGAAACAGAGACATCATTCTTCATGGGCTAGATAATGCATTTTCTTTGAAATCATACAATAATGCTTAGCTGGGCAGGCCAATGAAAAATCAGGTATTTCCCAGTTCAGTCTAAAAGAAAAAAAATGAAGTGCAAAATATTTTCAAATACAGTTACCTCAAGCTGGGTTGCCATTGTAAAGCTCTGCCGTGCACTTAGAAAAGCAAAATACTGTGTGTTGTCAAAAACTCAGTGTGACTCCCTCTCTATTCTAAACACATCCACCTAGATCTGTGGCAAACGGATGACACCTAGATTGAGATGTAGATTGTAGGCAGTGCAAGATGCAGAATAGCAGATGCATTTGACAGTTTGGGATCTATGCAACAGTTATTCTCACAGTGCAATATGGTTAATGATGAAAGACATAGTCCATGTGACACATCAGGAAGCTGGAGAGTTCATAACTGATGATGTTTACTTTCATTTTGATGAATATCACAAAATGTGGAAAAGCCATCAAGATACCGGACTGCTGGTTAATGAGTGCTGTGTGTGACTGGTTGTGTGTTGTGTGTGTGTGCGTGTGTGTGTGTCTGGTTGTGTGTGTGTGTGCGTGTGTGTGTGTGTGTGTGGGGGGGGGGGTGGGGTAGTTATCTTTGCTGTAATGAGTTCAGAGAGCTAAGGGAACACAGGAGAAGGATGAAGACAATGATGTATATTGTATTAAAAATGCCAGATGTGAATAGAAGAACGCATGGTTGACAGAGAAATCATTGTCATCGCAGCTAATGTTGCTTTCATGAGCTGTGTCCTCCTCCCACCTGCCCCAGGGCAAGCCCAGAACACTTTTTGTCACCTGTGCTTTGATGATAAAGTTGGAAGCAACTAACCACTTCAGGAATTCCATATTCCATTTCAGTAGACATTTAACAATCTAATTCATTAATTGATCAGAAGTATAATATATAGGGCAACTATAGAATTAACTAGACAGTATAACTGATATTATATGATAATTACTAGAATTCTGAAAAAAAAGGTATGGAAAATGCTTCTTTGGTGACCATATTGAGATGGATGTAGAAGGCTGCCCTGTCTGGCCTCCCTATGGGACTTTAATTCCCAAATATGTATGGAAAACCAAGTTGCTCAGAGACAGGCATATGGCAGCTCTGTGCCATTGTTCAGGCCGCCATATTGGGTGGGCCTACACCATTGTCGTTTGGAGATACTGGGAGTGCATCTGAGCAGACGGGGGCAATTAGCGGCCTGATCCCTTGATTCACCTTAGCCCTTTCCCACAGACACTGGTTATCATGTGAACCATGTATAACCTAAATGTACTTTAGCAAATTAAAGCTTTTCTAGATATAGTGTCCAATTCATTATGGTCCAGTTATAATTATAGTACAGCAGTTCTTCAAAAAAATATACTTCTTTATATTGATCACATAGGCTTTTGGGTATGGTCTCAGAAAAGACCATGGTAAACAAATCATTGTATGAGTACAAACAGATTCCAAAAATATTAACTTACACTGGACTGAATGATTTGTTTACTTCCATCCTGTATGGTATATTTAGTTTACCGTTATACTGTAGAACTCAATCTGATATTGTTCAATCAAGTCTGAAAATAATTTCTGTACATTAAAGAATTTTTATGCAATTAGTTTCTCTTTTCATCTTTTTAGGTCACTGAAATGCCTTTGGCAGGCAGGATTCTATATTTAATTTATTAAAATTAGAAAGTTTATCTATTTCTAAAGGAATTAATGCAATCATTAAACTGAATTATTCAGGTCTTTGCTGATATTTTCATCCACTAAATATACACAAATACATACATGCATATACACATGTTAAACGTCAAAACATTGATAATAGTTAAAAGAGAACAGCTACACTTAAAACTCGTTATCTAAATGCAACATTAGAAGGAGCTTAAAAAACTGATGGGGGGGGGGGGGGGGGGGGGGGGGGGGGGGGGG
>JAODKF010000046.1:24359120-24385738 GCA_026779585.1 Mormyrus proboscirostris | reverse complement strand
AGGAGGCCCCGGGGAAGACCCAGGACACGCTGGAGGGACTATGTCTCTCGGCTGGCCTGGGAACGCCTCGGGATTCCTCCAGAGGAGCTGGATGAAGTGGCCGGGGAGAGGGAAGTCTGGGTTTCCCTGCTGAGACTGCTGCCCCCGCGACCCCACCTCGGATAAGCGGAAGTTAATGGTTGGATGGATGGATGGATAGATAGAAACTTCATAATATTATTTTATTTGTTCTCAACTGGCAACCCAGTGGTGCTGCAGTGGTTGGCACAGTTGCCTTACAGCTCTGGGACCAAGGTACAGTGTGTTTAGAGTTTGCACATTCTCCCTGTGTCATTCTTGGCTTTCCTCTGGGTACTCTGGTTTCTCCCCACAGCTTAAAAGCATGTTGAGGTTAATTGGAGTTGCCAAATTGGTGTGAATAATGTGTAAGTGTGGCCTGCAATGCATGTACTGGCGCCCCACACTGGGTTTCTCCCTGCCTTGCACCCATGACCTCCAGGAAAAGCACTGCAAGGATCCCAGAGTAACTCCCAGGCAGTGTAGCATGCAACACGGGGGCACACCTTGGATGGAATCCCAGTGCCAAGAACATATGTAAACTAACATGCATTATATACTGAAAACCTGAGAAGAGGAAACAAAACCTAGAAGCTGTGAAACTAAAAAAAAACCTAATATTTAATATACATAATTGCATAATCTAAAGCTATAATACTGTAAAGTGTTTGTAATCCATATACTGGCCATCCATTCAGGTGAATCTAAATATAACCCAATGGTTCACAGTGAACTGCAGGGATTCTCTTGTTACATTTTTTTCACCACATGCTCTCTCAGCAGCTCGCCTGAGGCCATTTCAAAGCATGGAAGGCCAAAACGCGTAACCTTTTGTTTGCTTGTTGAAATCCCCGGTCCTTTCTAAACTCAGCATTGTTAGCTTCCCCTCCTAGAAATAAGGTCATCCTTGTAATTCTATACATATTATTCTTTTTGTTAGGATCTGTGAATCCTGTCCCCAAAACAAAAGAAGCCAATGAAAAAGAATCTTTGCCCCAAGAGAAAGAATTGCAGGTATAAAGGGACTGAGCCACCGCGAGTGAAGTGAATGATGACTGCAGACGTGTCGCCACAGCGGTGACTCCTGGAGAACTGGAACTGTTCCTCTGGCACCGTGGAACACTGAGGACAGTACACTCTAAACAGGGAGATGGAGAAGACCCAGAAAATGAAGAGGAAGACCCATAAGACATAGAATATTAAAACTACAACGAAACCTCAGAGAGGAAGACCGAGTGAGAGAGTGTGGGAGCACAGATACAGAGGAGCAGTGCCCCATAGTTAAGTCATTGGCACAAGACAGGGCAGTCTGTAAGCAAGTATACTCAGTAATACCATTTTTACTTTGCCGAAACATATTTTAACCTAAGTTTGTATTGTTTTTATGTTAAAAGCTGTCTTCCAAACTAGGAACATCTTCCTAATTGTATCCTAAATTCTATGAACGTAGCAGTGTGTGGTCACTACAGGTTTTCCACAAATACTGAAAAGAAAAGAAAAAAGTCTTCAGTATGCAGTTGTTCAGTCTCTGTTTCAGCTTCCTGTTTGTGAGACTCAAGAGTAACAAATTAAAAACGTGCTTGCAGTATATAATCCAGTTAATTGTTATATGTCATTTATAAATTAGCAACCCACAGCTTTTCATTTGAGGTGAAATCAAGGAAACAGATTACTTAACCTTGTTTTTTTTTTTTTAACATTTTCATGATGTTGAGTGCGAAGCTGTGAGATGGTACACTGACTGTAGTAACTCTGAAATGCTTGCTTATAGATTTTCTGATGTGCTTGATTCACCATAAACATAAACTAAACGGAAGACTTGATTCTAATTTTAGAATTTAAAAGTCAATAAAAAGCATTTTTGCATTTCGTTCAGTGTGCCAAGGGTTAAGTAAAATGTAAGCATGCCTACGGTCTTAAATTCTTATCTTCAGCATATCAATGTTTGAGATTATGGTCGGCATCATAATACGCACAGTAGACCAACTCAAAGTCTTATGTATTCCCCTTCATCAAAACAATGCATGAGGCAACAGGTACAGTCCATTGCGGCACAAAGTGCACAGTATTGAGTGGTGTGACTGGATCAAAGCTGCACTTTATGTAATCGGTTTTAAAAAAAAAATCAGACATTTAACACCAAACAACACCGCATGGCTATGTGCTAAGCCCCCCTCCTGTATTCCCTCAGCGCAATCATAAAACATGCAGAGAACACCACAGTAACAGACCAGCTGATTACCAACAATGAGTTGGCTTACAAGGAGGAGGTGCAGCACCCTACAAGATGGTGAAAGCTTGGCTCCAAATACCATCAAAACCAAGTAACTAATCACTGACTTTGGGAAAGGCAATAAAGTATCTGCTGTACTCATCAACAACAGAAAAATGGTGGAGTGACTCACAGCTTTAAGGTTACTGGGTTTTTATCTGCCAGATGATCTGACGTGGACCACAAACACCACAGCACTGGTGAAGACGGCACAGTAGAGACTCAAGCGGGTAAACCTCAGAAAGGATATGTTTGTGACCTTCTACCATTAGAGCATTGAAAACATACTGATATACTGCATTTCAGCAGGGCTGTGACTATGGTCAGGCAGCAGACATTCTGCCCACCCTACAGAGACTGGCCACATTTAATCATTAAATCGTTAGTGATTTAATGGAATCGTCTTGTCCCAGGACCGACAATCTTTATTGTCGTCACTCCTCCCCCCTAAGACCCCTGACATAATATGACAACTGATGCCCACCAAATATGCCCAAATTCCCACTGTAGAATGGCATCCTGGTAACAGAACTGCCTCTCAGTTTGATACTCCATCTGCAACACCACGGACAAAAAAGCCTTGCAAAGGGTCATCAAGGCAGCACAGTGGATCACTGGGATACAACTGCCAGCACTGGAGGGCAGCTATAGCACACAATGCCTCCAGAGAGCAACCACCATTGTCGGTCACAGAACACAACCCTGGCACCACCCTCAGGATGCTGCTGTTATCAGCTGCTGTCTGTCTTAAAGACATCAGCCACCGTAACCAGTCAAATAATGTCAATCCAACACACCACATGTCCTACAAGCATTCTATATACACAGCCTTCAGTCTAACCAACCCACCCTCTCACAAAAAACAATTGACTTTCAGGGACTCCATGAATCAGACATGGATCGTATTGAGATCTGGGGAATTTGGAAGTCAAGTTAACACCTTGAACAATTTTTGCAGTGTGGCAGGGTGCCTTATCCTGCTAAAAGAGGCCACTGCAATTGGGGAATACTGTTGCCATAAAGGGGTGTACTTAGTATGCAACAATGTTGCAGAGTATGTGTAAAAGAAACATCCACTTGAATGCCAGGACCCAAGGATTCCCAGTAGAAAATCATCTACAGCATCACACTGGCTCTTCTGGCTTGTCCCATAGTGCATCCTGGTGCCATCTTTTCCCTAGGTAAACAACTCACCCATACCTGGCTGTCCACATGATGTAACAGAAAGTATGACTCATCCTTCCAGTATACCGGGAACACTCCACAAGACCTGCTAGTTTGGAGATGCTCTGACCTATTCGTCTAGCCATCACAATTTGGCCCATATCAGGGTTGCTCAGATCTTTACACTTGCCAATTTTTTCTGCTTCCAACACATCAACTTCAACTGACTGTTCATTTCCTAATATTTAATGGCTCCCCTCATAGGTGCTATTGTAATGAGAGGTTATTCACTTCACCAGTCTGTGGCTTTAATGTTATTGCTGATTGTTGTACTGTTACGTGTTTACAGGTGTGCTAATTTTTAACCTTATTAATGATGCTAAATTTCAATCATATTTACAATGTAGCTAAGTCTCTCTTAGATCATTCCTCATATACAAGTCTGGAAAAAAAAAACAAGAGACAGCTCTATATATATATAAAAAAAAACTGCATTTTTTAATCCTGGTTTAATCCCGGTTCTGCTGGCAGAAGGCTACGTTGAGCAGCAGGTTGCTTCCAGGTTCAAAATTTCAAAGACAGCAGTAGACAAGAAAATGGTGAAGCAGGAGAAACAGTAAATGACCAGAAACCAGCCAGGTAAGGGGCGGAAGCGACTTTCTAATGCCAGAGATGATCGTAAACTTATCCGACAGTTTCTTCTGAATTGGAAGATGACATCAAGTGACTTTCAACAAGAATGGGAAACATTAAGTGCAGGTGTGAAGTGCACTGCTAGGAGAGTTTGTATCAGGGTCCTAGAAGCAGGACTGGAGTCCCATAAAGCAAGGAGGAAACCCTTAGTTAATGAGAAAGCGAGAAAAACCAACCTGCAGTTTGCAAAAAAAAAATATATATATATATTGAAATATATATATTGAAATTGAAAAATTAGTGAATCAGAAATTGTGCTGCGGTTGTGTTCTTAATTTATTATATATAAAATTGTATTTATGTTGCATTAGTGGAGAACATATTTGGAGTTTTGACGATAAATTGTACAATGATAATAAATATGTTATATCTATACAAATTAAATTTTTATTTAATGGTCGTTTTCTTCAATTTTAATATGAATGCAATATAGAAATGCATACTTCAAAAGCTTCCCTTTCCTATGTTAATGTACATTGTAATTACATTTTGTATACTTGTTTAAAGTCTGAATTCAAGGTAATTCTCAAAAATAATGAGAACAGCTATTTCCCTGACCAGGTAGTGGGACGCAAAGGTGACACAGACTGACCTCTCCACACCTTGCTCTACCTGTGAAATGCTGAGCCATTAAGAGTAGAGTGCCATTCTGTGAGAAGAAAATGTGAAGGAAAATGTGCAAAGTGTACAATTCAAAAAAAGCTACTACACTTAAGAAAAAAAAACCTTAAGGTCACGAATGTCTGGTCCTATTTTTCAAGTCCCATTTACTGTTTCTAAAGAAAATCGCACAAAAGAAAAAATCCATTATAAACAATCAGTTTGAAGGTATGCATAAAAATGTGCTTTACCGTACATAGGCATCACTAAATGCTTAATTCTAAGACTACACTGTTATGTCTTTATAACGGCTTAATATTTCACTCACTGTCACATTCAAACTGTGTGCTTATAGGTGAATTTCACTGTCTTTTTTTCTCTTTTCTCCCTGCTGAACATAGATCCTTGTGTCAATCATACATTCACATTCTCTCTCGCAACACCTCACTACAAGTCCAAATCAACCCTCAGGCTCATAGCAAACAGTGCCAGTACAACGACAGCTAAACGAGTGAGGACACAATCGAAACGGAAACCGTCATTTATGGGCATTTATGGGTATGTAAAATACTACAGAAATTCTCGCGTGCTTACAAAGGAAACACCCTGCTTTGACAGTGAGTTACACGTAGAGTATAGCTTATGGAATTCCTTGTCTATGTGTTGGCTGGCAGAAACATTTTTTTTTTTGTTCTCGAAAATATGTTTCCTTAAAAGATGTGGTTTTAGCTAGGATGCATTGTCTGAATCAATGACGGGATAGTGGTCCTTATTACCCATCTATTCTGTAAATTTGGATCAGGCAGCCCTGAACAAGAAACAATGTAATGAAAATATAGTATATTATACAGAGTTGTATTAAATTCATGATGGAAAGCATCAAGATGAGAACCATTAAGAAAGGAAATTGTAAAACATTGGTAATGGTGAGAAATCCACTGTTGTACAATCCCTGTATTACTAATGTTAATCCCTCGCTCCTTTAAGGACGGCGAACAGTGTTAAGGTTATTCCACAAAGGCCGGCAGTCCGCCAGGTTTGTACATTAATACTGCCGTGTCAACAATTCAGTGAGAGCAAGTACAAAATTAAGTGCAGTTTAAATGTTTGTCTTATCAATGTAAAAGTCTCTATTAGTGCATAAATATTTAGGGTAGCACTCTCATTGCAGGCATTATGTATAAGATATAAAGCCAGCAATATTTCAAAGCTAGTCTTTGGATAGCACCATGTGGACCAGATTGTGGAAAATCTGGAAGAAATATTTCCTCGGGGCGAGCAACTGCACCCAAGGTCAAGGGACGTCTCTGCTGTTACACCTCTAGCCTGTGGGAAGCTTTTGCCATTTTCTATAAAGGCTTTTTGAGAAATGCTTGGTATTGGTGTCATTGTTGCAAAAATCACCTCAGGCTATGTACTTGGGCTCAGTGCAAGAAGTTGGTAAAAACATTCATAAGCATGAGGATATAATAGACTTGTAATAACTGTGGCTTCAAAATATATTTTAAAAAAATTGGATTAGTGCTATAAATGTTGTACACTTATGTGAGTCCATGATATTGATTAACCAAATTCACATTTGTGTTGGTTTGTATCAGTCACCACAACAATAAAAACAAAAAGGAGGGATTTTAAGGCAGCTTGCTGTGTCGCTGCGCTGTAGCTCAGTGGGTTGCATGCCTGCATCTCACTGCCAGGTCTAGGGGTTTGAATCCTGCCTCTGTTGCCGATGCTGTCCTGCTGCTATGTGGCTTTCCTTCTGCAACCCATGAATTTATGCTAATCAGTACCACTAAATTGCCCAAAATGCGTGTTTGCAGGTTCTGCAATGAACCAGCATCCCCTCCAGGTTGTATCCCAGCCTTGTTCCCGATGCTGCCTAAAGTTGAATTTAGATAGATGTTTCTCAGTCCTGGTATAACGATGTCACTATTGGGCCCTTGAGCGAGGCCCTTAACTTCAAGCGCTCCAGGGACTAGCTGATTCTGCTTTCTCAGTTGTATGTTGCTTTGGATGAAAGTGCCTACTACATAAATTAATATATGTAATACAATACTGCATTTATCGTAGGTAATACATACATACTTACATTAAAAGTCGCAATTCATTCAGTTAAAAAAATCTTTAATGCCATTTAGCGAGACTGGATTACGTTTTTAAGCTTATTAGAAAAGCCTTGTAATACGCTGATAATACACAGAATAAAACACAGCAGTTCTGCTGGAGCTGTAGGCTGAGAGGGCAGCACGTTTACCACCATGTCACTGGCTTTGTCGTCCTGTGCCTTGGAAACAGGCCTTCATTTTTCTAATTTAGTGCAGAATTGCATATGTCTGCACTGAATGCATATGTGGAAATACTGTACAGCAACACAGGACAGGAAATTCTACAAATTTGGGTAGAATCATTTTTATACATCGGGGACACACTGTCGCAACAGCAGCAACCACTGTTCCATGAGACTGCCTGCACAATTGTAGAATTTCTCATAATTTCCCAGAAAATAGAAGAGGCTGGGAAACATGTTATGCAATTTGGTGATGTTCTCATGCTTCGCTATAAGTTGTCTGTCCACTACTTGATATGTTGAAGTGTAATATACTTCTCGGCTATCGAGGAAAAAGAGAAACAAGAATCTTTTTGCTAAAGTGGAACATTCACCATATGAAGGTCACAAAAAACTGGAGTCTCTATAGAATACTATAAAAAGCTTCTTAATCCTGATCAGGAGGACTCACTATGCTAACTGGTTTTTAGTCCGTCTGTGCCTTTAATTAACATCAACTAATTGGACTGTTACTTGCTTTTTGGCAATGATATGAGTTGTTATTTTGTGAAAAGCGTGGTGGATTTTAATAGTATATTTACTATCATTAGTATTTGGTATTTTATTTTATTGTGGCCCTTTGCATTCAAAAAGTCAATACATTTGCCAGTCAAAATTAATTTTTGACAAATGTATTACATCAGCTGTGACTAAAAAGGTCATCAGCAGCATGTACCTTGCGATTTCTCAACCACAATATCTGATAAGGAAAACAATACAACTCTGCAATCAAGTAAGCTAGACTTTGTTTAATACAGCACTAACATAATTCTTAATGTTAAGGTTGCAATTCCGTTTTTTTTTCTTTTTCCCCACCCGGGGCCTTTTTTTTTTTTTTTTTTTTTTTTTTTTTTTAAAAAAAAAGATTACAGCAAAAAAGCATTAGGTTTAACCAGATTTGCAGATTATAATGAAAGATTACCAGCTTTAATGGAAATCTTCAGTGGAATGCAGTTATCACAGCTGATACACGGGAATGTATTTGTCTGCCTTTATGGCAGACATTGTCTGCTGCTACAAACCCGAGCTCTGTGCTCTATGGAAAAATAACCTGTTTATGTGAAGAACAACCTAGAAACCTGGATGTTGAAATAATGTTGCAGAAAGTATTATCAGTCTAGATCCTAATCCTTTGATTAAAAATGCAAAGAGAACAGGGATTTCCATACTATCCAGTGACTAGATAGTGATAATTTAGGGGATAAGACAGTGGTAGATGTAACTCAGAATCGTAGAGTTAAAACCAACAGAAATACATTTCATATAATGGGTAATAACAATGATTCTAGAGGAACATAGCAAGGCTAAACTAAACATATAAACATATGTGAAATTCAGTGGGAAGTCACACTGTAAATGGCATGACATTGACAGATGTGCATGCGGCAGTATGTGACTTAGCAGGTTAGGATGTTGTCCCTGTGACGGGAAGATTGCCCGTTTAAATCCTTGGCTCAGCAGGGTGCTTTTGCTGCTGGGCCCCTGAGCAGGTCCCTTAACCCCCAATTGCTCCAAGATATTTCGCCCTTTATTCCATAATTGCTCACTGTTTTTCTGACCTTATATGCCCAAATGTTGACCCCAGCAGATGTAAAGGAGATGTGCAGGTCTGGGATATTTTGTGACTCCCAGGATTGGTTTGCATTTTGCTTTTGGAACAAATAATCCAAGGAAGACTCACAAATGTCCCAGACATTCTTTACTTGAAAATTATGACTTCAGTTTGAAGGAGTAAGGAAGCCTCTGAAAATGACTTTGTAGCCGATTCCAGAAGATTTTTTTGACAGGTCTTCATAAATTTCTTTTGATTGTGATGTTACATGTAACCTTGTGCTGACAACATCACAATGATGGTAGGGATGCGTTCGATTTATATTATTGCTGTAAGCCCAATCTCTATTAAAAAGCCAAGCATTTCCCCTTAAAAACTTACATATAGGGCAGGGTTATTCAAATCATGGTCCTCGCAGTCCGAGTACTGCTGGTTTTCCAGCCTTCCTTTACCTGTCAGTCAGGTGTGATGCCTCCGACCAATCAGAATCAGTAATTATTAAACTACCTACCTGGGAGAACTGAAAACAAGGCCTGGATTTGGAATTGAGGTCCAGATTTGAAGAACCCGTACGTTGGGTATGCATTTATAACATATATCTGGTAGTAAGCATGAAGAAAATGAATTTAAGAACAATTAATCTGGTGAAAGTAAATGAAATCATTGAATGAATAAAAATCCCTAGGACACAGTAAAAAGTTGTGTTTTAGCATTTTTGTAATTTACTTTACTGGACTTGCCAGTTAAAGAGTCGTGTCCCCCCAAAAATTGCATGATTTTAAATTTTCTGCTCTGTGTTACTTGAAAGGTATATTGTTGGTGAATGATACGGCCTCACAATGACCAGAAAGCAACACCCAAAATACACAACTAATAAAAATTTCAAACTGCTCACATCCCTACATGACACAAACCTCCTAAATGCATCAGTTTCATCTTCCTCCTGACATGGTTATGTTCTTGATCCGTCAGAAGCAAGGCATCTTTTCATTTCCTTCTGATGAAAGAAGCACAATGCACATCGATCTGCTGTGGCACCAGGCTCACTCCCTACCTGTCTTTCTTCTTCCTACCTTTTTGTTGTTTTCCAACACGCTTCTCAAGTTATCATCAGTCGGATGCTGGTACCACCTCGACTGAAAAGAAGGGCATAAGATGAAGGAAACCCTGGGGTGTCAGGGAGTGACAGAAGTAACCTGCAGAAGAATGACAAGAAAATAAAGGATGGGCTTTGGACAACAGACCACAATTTACCAATGAATGGACTGTATTTCAAAAACAACACATGTTCAGTAATTTTATTATCTGGCATACCTATCCTTGGAGGAATGGGCTGCTTGGGAGTAGAGTACAATGCACAGATTGTAGAGCATGACTCATTTGTATTGCCAATTATTGCACAAATTAATTTGTCAAAGGAGTGAACTTGGGTATTCATTACTGTATATAATCACCATCCAATTAATTAGAATATAGACTTAGCAAATTCTTCAACATTTAAAATCTTTTCTCTATTGAAATGTTTAAACTGCTACAAACGCAATAGTTGTTTTGTAAATTTTACAAAACGGACTTACGTCTGTTTATCTTAGGAGGACCGTGAACAGATTACATTTATGCAAATTATTTTACATGGAAATTTGACATGCACATTGATTGAAAAGGTGTTTTTCAGAATTTTTAGCAGAAAGTAACACATTTGAATTCCGTACAATGTTATCCCCAATAATATACTGTAAAACATGCCACAAGCAGAAAGGACCCCCAGTCAGAGGAAACTGTTTAGTCACCAGAGGAGTACTTTTATTTACAGTGCAGGTAGGTCAATTGGGGTGGTGGGGAGAAAGGTAAAGTGTGTAGTGTCCAGGTGCATCTTCTGCATTGTTACTGCATCATTTGTTTTGTTTCTTCTGTCTCCTGCTCTACCAGTGCGGCAGTGAATTCTCCAGGACTCAGCCATCATATTATGTTCCAATGTAGCATTTTATTTACTGCATGCAAGAATGAAGGTGCATTTTATCGAAGGCCAGTTTGCTTCAGCATGTCACTACTGCAAAACATGGTAGTGGAAAATAAATCAGAGCTTTGAATTTCCTTACAGCTGCATAAGCAGAAAAAGTGGTAATCATTTCAACACATAATAGAAGAAAATTTACAGGATGGAAATATTGAGCAATTAGTATCAAACAAGCTGTCTATAACAATTTTGCCATTTTAAAAATGCCATTTTAACTATGAAATATAGATTTCTGGCCTTCATAATTCTTCACTTTATATCAGATTGGCTCCTTCAAATATCTTGAGCAGTATTACTATTATTCTGCAAACAAAATGCATGTTTTATGTACCATGAAAAGAAAACTCCACTCTTGCATTCATAATCATAGCAAAAACTTATTACCTGTTTCAGAAATGTAACTTCACATTCGAGGCAGGTCATGAAACCACACATCAAAAACACATGTACATTTCTATTACAGATATAATAGCCGAATAACATCAATGTATGCAAAGGAAAGGAACGTTACAGTATGTGTGCAATTCTCAATATGCTTACTGCTGCACAATATGCATTTAGCAAAGCAGTGAGGAATAGTAAGCAATAAAAGGAAAAAGGAGAGAAAGACAGATATAAAACCACAATGCAGACCAAATATAGGCTAGGGTACCTACTCCTTTAGGCAAACAAATATCTGCTAGAACGTAAACTCCTTTTCTACCTGAAGCCCCACCTATGGTTAAAACTAACAGTCAGATTCACTATAAATATTGAGAAATACTTAATTCTTTCCAAGTAACACACTAGCCCTTACCAATTTAATTTGTAAATATACAATAAAATAAATAAATTGTATAAATCTACTTGTAAGAATGTATAAATTTAGTATCATATAACGGCTTCTTCCATCAAGCCACAAGTCTGATATGTGCAACACAGGGCAGGAATGTATAAAGAAGCACCACTCAGCAACTGCAAGCAAGACATTATGATGGTCTTTACTCGTATGGAAGACAGGCTAGTTATGGCATCACTATGTATGTGTATCTTATAAAGGACAAGACCTAATTGCAATATTTAGGTATGTATCAGTTATGATGCGTGTGTGTCGTTATAATTCCTCACTGTATTATACCCTAATTGAAAAACCTTTATACAAACCTTTTTTATTTTAATGTGTTCACACTATACAAGCTGCTATTTTCTATACATTTTTTTATACAGGATATATAGTTCTAATTACATTATTTGATTGAGACATGCGGCTTATCTCATTCTCAACACTGACTCCTATCATTGACCCAACAATATAAACTATCTAAGCACTAGCAATGGTCATATCTGGCTTAACTTATTTTTGTAGTAATAGCAAGGGGCCTCCAACTTGCAGGGAAAAATTTGGGTATTGGCGGAATGATTGGCATTCCAGCCACTGTAAAAATTTCACACAGCTCCGAAAAGGCAGACAGAAGGCTGCACATATCATAAAGGGAATGGGGAAAGCCATCAGGGGCCTCATCCCCCAAGGAGTCGGAACCACTGGAGAGCCAATGGGGTGACACCTGTCGAGGATCGGAACTGGTGCAGCGCTGGGGTGTCACCCACTGCAAGGCAAAACTTGGGCCCTAATTTGAGGCGACCCATCTGGGCAAGTACAGTACATGGAACGTCTTGTCTTCCTGGTTTGTTGACCATTTTCCCCTGCTGTCGATGAAGCTAGGTGAACTTTGCAGTTTAGTGGCTGCACTCTCTTAGATACATAGACCGAGGATTGGCCTGATCTCTGTAGGTGGGTACAGCTATTACTGGTCTGATCTGAGTGAGAAGTTTGCATGTCCTGGATCACTGCTACCAGCAACCGGAACAGTCTGGTTTTACATCTAAGAAGTCTTCCACTGACTGCATCCTGGCACTGACTCCATTAGTATTACGTCTCTTCAAAGAATCTTTGAATACTGCTGTTTGACTTTGTGTTGAACAAGCGGTTGCTCAAGGAGTCCCAAATGAGGCACATTACCTGCATTGTGAGAGGGCGTCAGTTACAGCACTACAGCCATGTGGCAGGTTTCCCTGAGGGTGATCTGTCTCGCAGGATCCTCATTGCTGAAGACTCAGGTGGCTGGGTAGCGCTAAAGGGACACCCACGTAACACCTTGCTGTTGGAGAGAGATGGTCATTCCCAGCGGGAGAGGCTGGACCACATGTTGGTCTGGGGGATCGCCAACCGCGATCCCAAGGTGATTCTGATATTCTTAAACAAAACTACACTTTATTAAAGAGAAGTTTTTTTTTCCGCAAGTATAAACACAATGATATTATTTGGTGTTGCAAAAGTTTTCTAACACAGGCAACATGTGTAGATTAACAAAAAAATTCTCGTTTTTTCTGTCTCTTTGGAAATTATTGCACATTTTGTCATAACCTGAACTTGCAAACCAATTTACACAGTTGTAGTGCACCATCTTTCCATACCTGAGAGAGAATCAATTCAGTACCAGAGACAAGTAAATCCAATTTCCATAGAATTAAGGATGGAAATATTATGAAACAATTGCATCAGACGCCGTAAGCCACTTACGACATCACACTCCAGTCATTATGTATTCAAGAATAGAGTCAGCAAAGAATGGGTATTCTTGGAAATTTTAAAATATGAATTACTGCCACAAAATAGTGACAATTTTATTAGTGACTCTGTGACAACTGAACAGTTATACAAACTGTTGCCCATGTCATTAAATGTATCCACATCCTACTGACTGGTTTACTGATATAACGGACTGGGAAAAGTCTCCATCCATCTAAAACCAGTAATATAATGTGCACAACACACCTTATGGGTGACTTGTGTTGCTTCAATCTAATATAATATAGATTAATATTTACCCCTGTTGGCCAAATAACATTGCTCTTCTCTTATAAGACTTACATAGTACTTGGCCATAGCCTACAAACAGACTCAGCGTGCATTAATGTTCATCCGCCAGTTGTGACTTGCAGTGTTGCGTGTAGGCCAAACTCAGGCTTCACTGTTTTGTTTGTTATCACAACCACCTTTTTTCTGAAATGGTAGAGTTAAAAAGACATGCTGGTAGACCGGGTCTGTCCATGAGATCCCTGGAGCAGAGAGGGAATTCCTCTGATACAGACAACTTCAGATAAGACCCTGGGGAGAGCGGCTGAATGGCTCCTGGTCTGCGAATCGAAACCTTTCTTATTAGAGTAAGTAGGACAGCAGCAGGACTTCATGTCTTTCCCACCCAAAGAAAAACCGAAAAAGAACAGTACCGGTTAGAACCAGATGATGCTGGACTAACATAAAACTTACATGAGTAACTGAGCCCCGTGCGCGTCTCGAAGCACTCTTAATGACGACAAATAACACAGATGCCAGGTAACAGTAATTTAATTGATATAGAACCTTGTATATTTTGAAAAACTCAAATTGCACAAAGTATTCTTCTCAATGAAAAAATGTCATATCTTCAACAAATTCATAAAGCTGACCTGAAAAGGAAGCATGTAAAAAATGTGCTCAGGCTTGGACCCCCTGCAACCCTGAATAGGACAAGCGGTTACAAGAAATAGTTGGATGGATGGATGGATGGATGGATGGAATTATACTAACCATGTGCTGGATTAGGATGAATCTAAATTCATGGATTAAATTATAATAATAAATTAATAATAAATAATGACAGTATATATAGTATATATAAAAGTTCTATGGGTATTGTATTAAATGGTAGCAAATATGTGAATACACAGAAAACAACTGTCATAAGCTAGATAATAATGGTCTTCAATAAAAGCTAATGTTCTGTTAGGAATTTAGCAATTAAATATAATAAATGTTCACCATCCAAAAAAAAAAAACATTCAGCACAATATTTTGAACTGCCAGTTTTTCTATATCTATAACAGAAATCTATTAATTTTCTAGCTGCCTATCCAGTATAGAGTCATGGAAAGCCTAGATCTAACCCCAGGACGCATAATGCACAAGGCAGGAAAAACAATCTGAATAAGATGACTGGGCACACACACCATGCAACACAGGGACAACATGCAAAAATCTCTAGGCCTGAATGCATAAGCCAGCAGTAATACTCACTGAGATACCATGGCACCCAAGTTTGCACTTGCATTAATATTATGCCCTATATAATGTTATCATTAAATCTATAAATTATACTCCTGGCATTAGAGTACAATGGCAGTTTGTCAATATTTATCTGGTTTTTCACATTCACTTCATATTAGGGCTGGCCTTGATTTAAATCGGAATTATGATTATTTCAGACTTTTACTTTGATTCCGATTAATGAACGATTATTTATTTAATATGCCATTTTGTCCTCTGACAAGGTCAGTACTGTAAACATGCTGGCCTATTAAAGCTAGGATATTTTTCTACTAAAGGAGTGCATATCTTTTTTGTAAAATAACTTAAGGAAACACACGGATTAACTATTTATGGCTTTTTATTAAATATTTGAACAGTTATAATCAAAGCACACTGCTTGAAAAGAAAACGTCTTATGAAAAAGGTCACATTTTATATGTGAGTGTCAAAAGCTAATTTTCGTGTTCAAAATACATTCTGTGACACAAAAAGCATTACTTAATGATGAAATCAAGTAAAGCCTTGTTGCACTTTGTCCACAAAAGCAAAACAACTTCACTTTCTTTTGTGCACAGAAATCAACAGGAATGTTAAATTTTGTGCACAGAATTGATCATCACTTTGAATTTCATGGACAGAAGAAAGTCATTTTGTGGTCAAAATCTGTTTTGTGAATAAGATAGATTCATTTGTGAACAAAATACAATTGATGAATGAAAGAAAGTCAATTTGTGGACAAAATGCATTGTTGCACATTCGTGTCGTGGATACAATGAATTGTGAATTAATGACAATCATTTAATTGATGAAATGAATTGTGTGAATTAAAGAAAGTCATTTCATGGACAAAATGCATTTTGTGAATCAAAGAAAACCATTTAGTGGACAAAATGCATTTCATGAATTAAAGAAAGTCATTTCATGGACAAAATTCATTTTTTGAATTAAAGGAAGTCATTTTGTGGAAAAAATTAATTCTGTGGAATCATGAAATACATTTAATTTTTTGCTAAGTCACAAAAGTATCACAGAATGCATTTCTTCTTTTGCTGAGTCATGAAATTACCATGAAATGCATTAGTCTGTCAGGAGAGTTCCGTGGTAGACTGTGGAGGTAGGGGGTAGGAGCTTGCAATGACCAGAAGGTGGAGTGCCGGCTTTGTCAGGGTCAGGCCCTGTTGTCCCACTATGTCCCTTCCCTGTTTGGCCAGCAGGCGTTGCTGGTCAACCCATCCTTCGTGTTAGTCTTTGTTCTCCCTGGTTACCTGTTTGGCCACATGGCTCAATGCATTGAGCATGTGGTTGCCTGTGATCCTTGTCCTGTGTTTGAATCCCACTTCCTCTGTTTTGTATTTTGCTCCCTAGTGTTTCATTTGAGTGTTTCTAGTTCTTGTATCTGATTTTGTATTTGGTTCTGTTCCTTGTGCCCTTGCTTGTGTCTTTACCTGTCTGTAATTCCCCAGCGTTCATTGTCTCTTTAGTTAGTTCTTAGTTTCCCTGTTTCAGTTCAGTTTATTAGTTTAATCTGTGCCCCGTTTTCCCAGTCTTTGTTAATTAGCCTCACCTGTCCTGTGTTAGTCTCGTTACCCTTTAGTATTTTAGTCCCTGCTTTTGTTCAGTTCCCCAGTGGTTCATTGTTGTTCAATGGTTGAGTTGTTTGTGCTTGATTGTGATTCCCAGTGTTAGATGTTACCTGCCCTGTTTTTGTTGTTATTCTGTTTACTTTTGACCCCTCGTGGTCTTTTTTTTTTTGTTAGTGTGTGTTTGTGTCTTTTAGTTCATTTAATAAATCCGGTTTTGTTTTTGGAGCCGCCAGTGAATCACCTGAATTTCTCCCTGCACTAGGCCACGTTCTCGTGCCCGAACCACCCGGATCCCTGACAGGCTTTTATTTGATTTTTTCGTTACACGTAGAGGCGTGCAATTATATTTAACTGTAATACAATAAATACAAATAACTCCTGGGCTCATTATTTTACAGTTGTATATACTCATTAGTGTCACTATTTTTTTCATTATATTTTTAAGCCAAGCCAATGAATGATCTCGGTGCTATGTTACCATGCCATTTTCCTTTGAATAACATTGGCCCTGATAGTTCAGAAGAGGCATACTGGGTAGCCTGTGTGTAATATGCAACGATAAAAATTGTGAATATGAATGGATTAACACGAGTCTCAGGCTGTCTGTGGATCCTTGTAGAATTTGTGGTGTCGCAAACTGCTGAAGGAGCTACAGTTGCTCGATGGCAGTCGGTCGGCAGTGGACAGCCAGGACAGGACAATCACGGGTCAGCTGCCTATTGTAAGAAGGGTCCTTGTTATGCCCCTAATTAGTTCCTGGAACTAAATGACTTTCTTTCGTTAATGAAATGCATTTTGTCGGCTAAATGACTGTCATTAATTCACAAAATGGATTTTGTCCACAAAATGAGTGTCCTTCAAATGCAAAATGTTGACATCAATTCTGTGCAGAAAATGAAACATTCCTTTTTATTTCTGTGCACGAAAAAAAGTGAAGTCTTTTTGCTTTTGTGGACAGAATGCAGCAAGACATTGCTTGATTTTGTCATTAAATAATGCTTTTTTGTGGCACAGGGCGTATTTTGTACACTAAAATGAGCGCTTGGGGCCCCGTAATTTTAAGACAAAGGGGAAAAATGGTTACGTTATTATGTTCCAAGTGATTAAACAATTTGATGGTGTTACCTTTGGTCGCTGAAATTGTTTCTCTGCAGTGTTTACATTTGATACTTTTTGTTCGGTGTCATCTTTACTGAAGCCAAAATGTGTCTAAACAGAGAACACGGCATTCTTTTTAGGTGTAGGCTGCTTGGTGTTTGGGCTCGTGTCATTCTAACCGCCAGCTTCACTTTGAGGCATTGTGCTTAACACGGCATAGTAATTTTTAAGGGGACAGTTCATGAACGTACACATTTGGGCAAAGTGTTAACCGAATCTACCGACATCAGCAACTTTACGTCAGTGAAAGGTTCTTTATGCGGTTTTGATTAGTTTTCAGCCCGACATATCGGTGTCTCCCTAGGTTTACAACATAGGCATAAATTATGGGAGGAATGTGGGGTTATAATCCCCCCAATGCTCAACCCAAAGTTTAATCTTGGTTTACAATATTCCCGATAAGTTCAGAAACACCATGGCAACAGCCCCACACATGTCTCTCCTGAAGTTCTGCTCTAATATCGAGTAATACCATTTTATACATGCATTCTAGTGAAACAAAAAACGACTCCACAGGAGAGGCCTCATCTGAAAGCATTATTATTATTGTGGCGTCAGGTGGACTGAGGCATCACAGGAGTAGAAAAAAACACTAACTTGCCGGGGAGAACACTTTCTTTACTGGTAGTCCAGAAAGACTACATCAGGCACTCAACGAGCTCCTGCCGCTCTGTCTCCGCAAACTCTCATAGCCTCTCGCGGTTGTGATGGTCCCGCTCCCGCTGCTCATGAAGCTTGTGGGGCTGTTTAACGAGCTGGGCCTTCCAGCTGCAGCATGCCTCCTCCGGCTCCAAGAGAGCAGCCTGCACACGCTGCCTCTGCTGGTAGTTCTTTCAGCCGGAGTCGTGCCGTGACTTCTCGTCACTGTCGAGCAGAGAGCCCTTGAAGGCCCGTGAGCGGCTTGAGTCCGCTGTATAGTGCTCGCTCTCATTGGTCGCCGATGTCATCTTCGCCGAGGTTTTGGCAGGCAGGAGCGGCTTCAGGGTGTGCTGCGCGGGTCCGGTGCGTCCTGGATGGAGGGGACTTTTTCCCTGGTGTCCCCTGCTCATCTGCTTGAGGCTGTGGTGCGACCTCACGGGCAGTGGTGAGCCCGGGGCCCCCCTCTCACGTAGCACCAGCAGACGAGCTTCTCGTCCCTCGTGGGGTGCCGTCGCTTCTCTGCATCCTCGAGGTCCGCCAAGCCGGAGCAAGCTTGCCGGATGATGGTAATCAGCACCCGCTCCCACCGCGCCAACAGAATCGCTACCAGGATCCCACATCTGACACCAGTGTGGCGTCGGGTGGATGGAGGAATCACAGGAGCAGAGAAAAACACAGAGACTAGCTTGCCAAGGAGAACACGATCTTTATTGATAGTCCTGAAAAGGACCCAATGACCACCGAATCAAACCAATTACAGTACACACAGGAAACACAAGGTTGTCAGACACCGAACTGTAAGATGCATACACGGTGGGAGATTTACATAAGCTAATTACACACGGGGGTCGGACCAGGAATACACAAGACACAGGTAAACTCACGCGCAAAAATAAGGAAACATTAACAACAACACAACAAGGGCTATTTACAACTTGCAGGTGGGGCATGCTGGGACATGCACCCCGCGGGTGCTGCACTATTATTATTATTATTATTATTATTATTATTATTATTATTATTATGTGTTGCTCAAACAGAATCTGGTAACTGTTGATGAATTCACAGTAGAAGATGCATAGTAAAGATAGGATGGATAAACAAAACTTTCCTACAGACTAATCAGCACTGAATGCTCAGCACTGAACCAATCATTCTAATGGCATACAAGGGACATATAGTTACAAACAAAGGCGATGTGCTGAGCAATGAACACTTTTTTGTTCATTTTAACAACTGCATGATGTTTACGGGATATTTTGCCTAAAAAAACAGAGAAATGTGGCATTGGTATTCACAGACAATTTTTAGAAAATTGTTCTGGACACTTTGGTAGTACACCGACTGATCTTTTTCTGGGGACTTTGGCAAGGCTACAAGAGCCTCCCGAGGCTGGGGAAATTAAACCAGCATGGGCGCACTTATCTCACTCTGTCCCCCTGACCTCAGCCAAGCAGGGGCAAAATGAAGCTAGTGGGGGCTGACAGAGATAACCACCACCCATGAGTGTTCAGTCACTTTCCTTCCGCTACAACTATTTCCATCCATTAATAGTGATGTTATCAGAACTCAATGTGTGACAATTAAGAAAAATTTGCCCAATATCCATACATGAATGCCTTCAGTGATAAATAAAGCATGTTTTTGTAGTAAACAAAAGACACAAGGTCATGCTCAAAGCACATAGCAGACTATTCAAATAGTCAAGAATAGCACAAATAACACCACCAAAATTTAACCAACCAAAAGTCAATAACTGGTAGCCTGCTCCACTGATTTCAGTTTTTTATTACAAATTATACCTGCAATGTATTTCAATGAAATTTATTTTTATATAGCATCTTTCACAACACAATTGTGCCAAGGCGTTTTGCGCAGGTGTGTTGTGATACAACATCATTAAGACAGAATAATAGAAAAACAGGGGAAAAGGGAGACAAAAAGACACAAAAAAGCCAGATGACAATGAAGGAGAAGAACCAAAAATTCTAGGGGCAAAAGGTCAACTGGCTCCCTGACCCCCCCAGAGCGTGCTAACATAATTGAAAAAGAAAGAGTGGGCTTGCTTGGTAAAAGTAGTGTAAAAGTGTAAACTACGATCAAAGTCAAAGCCAGAGTCCATCAGTGAGTTAGTTTTCCATGCAGGCCTGTATTGGGTGGCAGATTGAAGGCTGCACCTATGATGATACAATTCATAAGTCACATTCACGATGTCACCCTTCCATGGGACTGAACCAGGACACCAGCTCTATCTGGTGCTCTATCCGGAACTTATGGAAGGAACGGCAGAGAGCATGGGTGTTCAGAACATGCATAATCACATTAATGGACATGCATAGTAGATAAAAATGGCATGTACAGCAGCACTAGCAGCCATAGTTACAGTGTATTATGTGTTAAGTTACCATGTGGGTAAGCTAAAATGAAGTAATAGGTCATCAGTCGAGATTTAAAGACTGAGACCAACCTGGCATTCCTAACATAGACTGGCAAACCATTCCACAACATTGGTGCCCTGTAGCAGCAGGCTTTACCACCAACTGTCACTAATTTATATTATTTATACATTTATATGTGGAATGAGACGGAAATCTGCGTTCTCTGATCTGAGTGGATGATGTTGCTTATAAACTTGAAGTAATTCTGTTAGGTAGACAGGTGCTAGACCTTTAAGTGCCTTATATGTAAGTAGGAGAACTTTGAAGTCAGTTCTGAAGCTAACAGGGGTTATGTGTTCAAACGTCCTTCTCCTGATGACAATTCAAGCTGCTGCGTTTTGAATGCAAAGTGTAAGGTGTATAATGTGCGGTGTGGGCTCCCACATAACACAGCATTACAGTAGTCTAACCTACTGTACAGAAAAGCATGTATTAATTTCTCAGTGTCTTAAATAGTAAGAATTCATCATAGTTTGCCAAAGTTACATAGCTGTAGGAAGCACACATTTTTCATACTGCATCCACATTTGGTTTGAATGAGAGGCTTGTATCTAAGATGATGCCTAGGTTACAAGCTGAGCTGCTGAGGGAAAAGTCCAGTCCTTTGGAGTGGAGTACGGAGATTATAGTACTCCTATCCGCAGATTTGCTGCCAAACAACTGAACCTTGGTTTTCTGCATATTTACGATAAAACGTTTTTACCTATCCAGGTCTTTACATTGTTAAAGTAATTAGCTAAAGTGACAATAGACAAGGTGTCATTAGCCATAACTGAAATGTATACTGCGGTATCATCGGCATAGAAATGATAATTAATATTATATTTTATCATTATCTTACCTAATGACAGCATGCAGAGAGAAAGCAATAAAGGACCAAGAACAGATCCCTGTGGTACTCCATATTTGACTGATGACATTGATAACGAAGTATAGTTAATCGACACTTAAACATATTGATATCAATTACTCAAATACCATTTAATCCACTTCAACATCATTCATTTAGTGCTTTATCCCAGGTGGAAGACACTGGAATTTATCCAGTATGTTGTGTGTCTCCAAGTATGATTGAACTTGAGCAGCGGCTGTCTTCTCCAGAACTTTGGACAAAAATGGCACAATAGAGACATGTCTATAATTGCTGAGCTCCTGTGGATTCAAACTTGGTTTCTTCGGTAGAGGTCTCATTATTGCTGCTTTAAATTGGTCAGGCACATTTCCTGAAGACAGGGAAGCATTCATTATAGCAGTTATATAGGTCTTGCCAGAACTCCCAGGGATTATCTAAGACGTTGAGTGGGGATTGGGTCGAGTGGACAAGAGATACTTTTTTGTTGTATTTCAGATCTCCCTCCACTCGTCTATTTCCAGGTTTTGGATCAACTTTACTAGCCAAATATCCCATATCTGAAATATTAGTTTCTGTTTTCATCAGTTGAAATTTCTGCTATCCTTTGACATGGCATTTTTGTATACATTGGTTCTCTCTGAACTGAAATAACCTATATGAGCAAAAGTACTGGAACATACCTCTTAATCATTGAATTCTGGTGTTTCATTCAGACCCACTGCAACTGGGGTATAAAACCAAGCCCCTAGCTATGCATCAGGTTTACAAACGCTTATGAAATAATGGGTCATTCTGAAGAGCTCAGTGAATTCCAGCATGATACTGTCATAGGATGCCACCTTTGCAATAATTTAGTTTGTGAAATTTCTTCCCAGTTAGATATTCCACTAGTCAAGACCTGGAACCATACAGAAGGGACAGAGACCACACCATGAAGGAGCCAAGAAATCAAGAAACATCAGACTGGACTGGAGGCACAGAGTAAAACTGAACTCAAGACATGGGCAATCACACGTGCAACAATAGGGAAATACAACTTATCAACAACAAATTGATTACAAATAGAGCAGTGGAGATGTGTTCTCTGGAGTAACGAATCACGCTTCTCTGTCTGGCAATCTGATGGACAAGTTTGGGTTTGCCGGTTGCCAGGAGAACGGTACTTGCCTGACTGCATTGTGCAAAGTGTAAAATTTGGTAGAGGGGGGATTATGGTGTGGGGTTGTTTTTCAGGGGTTGAGCTTGGCCCCTTAGTTCCAGTGAAAGGAACTCTTAGTGCTGCAGCTTTCGAAGCCATTTTGTACAATTTCATGCTCCCAACTTTGTGGGAACAGTTTGGGGATGGCCCCTTCCTGTTCCAACATGACTGCACACCAGCGCACAAAGCAAGGTCCATAAGGACATGGATGAGTGAGTCTGGTGTGGAGGAACTTCACTGGCCAGCACAGAGCCCTAACTTCAACACCGATAGAACACCTTTGGGATGAATAAGAGCGGATATTGCGAGCCAGGCCTTCTCGTGCAACGTCAGTGCCTGACCTCACAAATGCTCTCCTGGAAGTATGGTCAAAAATTCTCATAAAAATACTCCTAAACCTTGTGGACAGCCTTCCCAGAGAAGTTGAAGCTGTTATAGATGCAAATGGTGGGCCAACTTCATATTAAAGCATATGTATTAAGAATGGGATTTCATTATGTTCTGTGTAAAGCAAGGTGTCCCAATACTTTTAGCAATATATTGTATGTGAGTGTCTGTGTGTAGGGCTGTGTACATATATATAATGATGTCTACAATGATTTGTATCAAATAATCACAACCTATACACACGACATGACCTAACACACAGGTCTATTAAATTTTGTATTTATTTTCACCTTTTGTATAAATTGTTATGGAGGTTTCTGCTACTAAAAATCATAAATATGTATTGCTGACATCACTGTCCTATACTGCTGAAGAAATTCTTCTATCTATTCAAAATGTTTGTGTCTCTTTTTCATTCCTTCCTGTTATTTTTCTGCCGTTGTAAATGGATTTTTAATTAAAATAGATTTTATAAAGTCATATTTTAAGCTTTGGGATTGGGTTGTACTGTGTTTGTCTCTTCTGTTGCATCATCTTAATAAATTTTAATTTAACGTAATTTCAGGGGTGTGATTGTTTTTTCCTCATCTGGTAGAATGGGTTAAACCTGATGTTACTAAATACTACTAAATACAAATCTGTTGTATATATGTGTGTGTGGAGCATTCAGAAGCACTGGGTAATACAAGCAACCGAACAAGAACATCTACAGTAATTGTTCTTTTAACTACTTGGAGCTTTAGCGTTTTCAATGCCTGCTGTAGAAAGCCGAAACGGGATGGGCAGAGCCTGAGTGGGATGCTTTGTGGGCCTATTGAGCCAGTCTGATCCCTGCTGAGAACTCTCACACCTCTCCACCCTCTGTGCCGTAACCTGAGGGTTCACTGGAGGGCTTCCCTAATGAATGGGGAGGAGTGCAGGCTTTTCAAGTGTCGTCGCTCAGTTGTCTTTGTCATTTATTGGTAGATCCCAACATTGTTGATCACAGGCAGACCCCTCTGTAAAAGTTAATGGTGGCGAATTGCTTGGGATTTATTAATTTGCTGATTTGTTTATTTGTTTATTGTTTTTCACAAAACCTTTCCTAATAACAAATTGAACCTTTTAAAATTAGAAAACCAAGCTCCAACAAGTACAAAGCCACGTGATTTATTTTG
The DNA here is from genome assembly GCA_026779585.1 of Mormyrus proboscirostris. Classification (NCBI taxonomy): domain Eukaryota; kingdom Metazoa; phylum Chordata; class Actinopteri; order Osteoglossiformes; family Mormyridae; genus Mormyrus; species Mormyrus proboscirostris. The sequence continues at coordinate 24,361,536 of JAODKF010000046.1, read as the reverse complement.
TTATAAAAACAAGTTAGGTAAATTATCACTTATAATGTTGGAAATACTGCATAAGCAATTTATTGGTTACGATCATTTGCTAAACATTGTTTTTTATTGTATTGATTTAGATATACTAAAACTATTTGAGCTCACCTTATTTATGCTTGCCATTCTATTGACAAAATCTACAACACCAGAACACCAAAATGAAATTGTATTAATATCCCTGTTGCTGAATCTCTAAGAGTAGGACATACTGTAACAGAATCTCTCTAATCGGTCTTGAAATGTCGCCTTTCACGACACAATATATGAAAATGAGTTTCAAATTTTCATTACCTTTGCTTAATAAAAAACACTTAATAAAAAGTTATTTCAGACAATTAGAAAAGATATTCAAAGTCGTTGCACATTCCATGAGGTTTTCAAGTAATATTTGCATCCTTTTCTGCAATATTATGGTATACGGTATGTTGTTGCCCACGCGTGTGCATGCGCTTAATAAGGATTAATTGTACTTACGTTTCATGACCCTAAGTATCCGCAAGTTTACATAAAAATTACTATACATTACTTTTCAAATGCAATTTGAAATACTACAGAGGCTATATTTAATTATTTCCGCACAATAGTTGTTTATAGGCTTGTATAAATAGTTGGATTTCGGTTAATGTTAGTAATGTAGGTTGTAGTTGCGGTATTGATTCACTTAATTATTTGCAGTTAGCTTACTTTTAAAGACTAAGCATAGTACAGTTCTGAGCGAAATCCCCCAGGACCATGTTAACACCATGACCTATGGGTTAAGAGTGTTTGACTGGTGTTTGACATTTGACCTAACATACATATTATCTTATCATTCCTTGCTTGTTAACCTGTATTGATTACTTCTCCCCAGTGACATCTGATAGATCCAAACCTTTTGTTTGAATTAGGCCTATTCATTAATATTTGTTTAATCATCCTGACATTTTGTAATTTTTGTGCTTTATGATAGATAGATAGATATATAGATAAATAGATAGAGTTAGCTGATTAATGTGATAAGTAAAGCGCCTCTTTTATTTAAATAATAGTCCGAAGTTTGGTTTTTTACAAAGACAAGACGCTATGAATCCGATGGAGAATAAACGTCTGCGGAGTCGATTTTTTTTTATCCGCTTGTTTTATAACGCACTACCCGCTAAGTTTGTGTCTATGTTTCATCTAGTGGAACTATAGCAGATGGTTGGATGTCAAATTGGTGTAGACCTTATACATGTGTAATATATGTGATAAAATCTATAATGAGGCCCAATTATTTAGCAATAAATTTACAGAAATATAATCGCTGTGATCTATTCTTGTTCTAGTGTGTGCATTCTTTATTTACAGATAGATTCGATATTTAAAAGTACATTTGTCAGTAGCATTTTTTTTATGGTTTATCATTGATTTTAGCTTTATTTTTATTTTGTTCTCAAGGATTTCTCTTCCATATCTCGATGAATTTAACTAATGTATCGTTGTAGTTTGTCATCATCATCATCATCATTATGATTATTATTACTATTATTATTATTATTGTAATGCTTTAGAATTTAAAACAATCTTCCTTGAAACTCTTTCTGAATTACAAAAGTAGAGGGAGTCAATGACTTGGTTGCTCAGAGCAGGAAAAGCTACAACCAGGTTTGTTTTGTTTTGCTCCCAACCCCCAGCCCCCATCTTTGTATAAAAAGTTTCATGCTGAAGAACGAGCTTCAGCATAGTGTTTGGGGAACACAGGATGACAACTTACTGAAAGTTCTCAGGAATCATTCCTGTTTCACACTCCACTAGGCAGCTGATTTGAGATTGTGTGTTAGCATAACAAAGACCCGGAGCATGTGAACTTGGGGAACCTTTCGACCCCGGAGTTCCCAGGATGAATAGCCCCCAGGTCTGCCTATAGAGATCCTCCACAGCATCCCTGTTCGTGGCTAAATTGTTAATCAGGGTAATTTAATATAGTTTTCAATATGCCTCATCTCTTATTGGGAAAGCATTCACAGCTCCCTGCCCCCACACCTCAAAAAAGTCCCCTCTATTCACCCAAGCAAGACGGGCAGCTGCAGACTACGGCCCTCTGAATTGAAATGTTTGAATATCAACAAAACTGAGGAGAGTCTGGGAAAAGATGGGGGGTTGGGATGAACAGGCCTGGGGATTGTTCTCTAACTTGAACGTGAAAGCCGCTCAAGCATGCCTAACCCCCAGTCAAGGCAATGGGGAATCTAAACTGGGTTATATGTATGTATGTATGTATGTATGTATACATGTATATATGCTTGTATGTATGTATCCTGAACTTGTTCTAATTTAAGCATGGCAAACATTCTATCTATCTATCTATCTATCTATCTATCTATCTATCTGCCTGCCTGCCTAAAAATTAGTTTGCTGTAATAAATAT
>JAODKF010000046.1:24347351-24358382 GCA_026779585.1 Mormyrus proboscirostris | reverse complement strand
CTTAATTCATTAATTAATGCAAAAAATGTACGTATTGCATTTGTGAAAATTATTATTATTATTATTATTATTATTATGCTTTTTCACACACATGACTGAATAACTAGGTTTACTCAGTTGGTCACACTATTGTCTGGTCACACTATTGCCTTTCCACTTACTAAAATATACTTCTTAAAATATACATGAACCATAAATATTAATAATGTAAATATTACATGCTTTTGTAATTTTTAAGGTGCTTTATATGGCAGTGGAAAAATTGGATTGATGAAAAACAGTAATCTGTGAGCTCATTACAATACTGTACATACTGTAGGAGGAAATGCAAGCTGGATATTTAGTTGTGGTAAAAGATAAATTTATTGGTGAAATATGTTTTTAGTGGTGTAGTTTGTATAGATACCATGTTTACAGTGTGACATTGTGCTTGCAGTTGTATGAGATATTTTTACTTGCATGCAAAATGCGTACAGTAGTTATAGAAGTAGTGAGCTCTAAACATGAAATGGAACGACTGATCTAAATAGGCCTGTTGTTGCTAGAGTAATCTTCTACACTGTAGTATGTCATTCTGTATTGGCAATTGACATGGATCTCTTTTAGTAGCAGATGAATAGGAAAGGACAATTAACAAACTACTTAGCATAATGGACAATGAATCATACCCACTGCATAATTCCCTGATTAACCAAAAGAACATGTTCAGCAACTGTTCTGGTTCTTGGGAACCGTACCTGAGGATTTTTCTGCAAGCTGCCATCAAACTCTACAATGAGTTTCTCATCTATCTACAATGACTTTCTCATCTATCTATCTATCTATCTATCTATCTATCTATCTATCTATCTATCTATCTGTCTGTCTGTCTGTCTATCTATCTATCAACTGTTTATTCACTGACTTGTCATTCAACTTTAGACGTAGTATGAATTTAAGATTACATATATATGTCATGGTGCAGGACAAGGGGAGTGGCCGCAAGAATCAGAACAATCGCTTTACAGCCCCTTCGGGAAATACCATGCAAATCTGAGCAGAGTGATATGGCAGCGTCTAGACGGTTTCGTTTTGTTCTTCTCTGTCATATTGACCATTTGAATACATATATTTGAACCTGACTTGGACGCACAGCACTCTTCTGGTTAGTACTAGGGACAGGAAAATACAGGGCAAGCCTCACAAAAACCAGGCTTAGGGTGAAGAATAGCGCCTCCAAATAGAGATTATATGGCTTCTCTCTGAATCAAAATCACTCAAAATACAAGAATAGAAATGTCAAAATATTTGCAAAATATGCTTGATTTGCAGATATTTACTTAAATTAACTGAAGTTGGTATGGTAGTACTTTATAAAATTAAATGTATTGACATTTTTATTTACTTTTTTTAGGAAAAGAATTTATTTAGATGCAAATTTCCATCCCATGGGTGCCATTTGTATTAACACATTTAGCTACTGATTAAAAAAAAAAAAAACAGTTACAATTTATCACCTGAAACATGAAGACATGTACCCATATGTAACAAAAAATATATATAAGAAAATAAATGAATAGATAGAAGCTGCCCTGCTGGAAAAATCTCACTGTTCACTGTAGCCTAACCCTGAAATAGTCTGGGTTCAGTGCTGCAGGGAGCATATTAATTGAAAGGCAGAAAGTATTTCACTTGTTTAAACCACGGAGCTGCAGGGCTCTCCAGGAAAATAAAAGGGTCTCCCAAGCGAGGGGGTTAAACAGTGAGATGTGACACTGCTAATAGAGGAGAGCCAAGGATGTGCCCCAGTCGGCACTCCCTCTCCAAGTCTATCACAAGGCCGAAGCACATGCATTTTCAATGTTCTGTATTTCAGCTCACTGAGGCCGCACCGGTGGCTTTGTTGTTCTTTCTGCTCTGAGAGTGCAAACAAGGAGGTTTGTGAATCCTATTTTTTTGATAAATTGACAGAATGAACCACATACAGTGTCAGCCGGCTGGTTTTAGGAGCTTGTCTTTTTGATACACACAAGAGTTCTTGAGGGCAAAGTTGTCCTTCCTCATGGGAAATGAAACAATAAAATAGTCAAAGTACAGTAGTTGGTTAATAATTTTACGTAGCATCTGATGCTGTCTTCAAGCTTACATTGCTAATTACTAAAGTTCCACTTTACATACAGTATAGAGTTTTATTCCAGAGTCTTCATAAAATTAGTCCACTGCTAGGACGTGACCCTGCAGCCTCTCTGTCACCGTTTTTCCTCCTTGAACACATTTGCCTCCTGCGGACCATGATTTGAGCCTTTAGACGGATATGGCAAGATTTGTTTAAATATTGACACAATTTGGGATGAAATAAAGTGAGAATGGGCTTAGTAGGGTGACTGCACCAGCACAGTTATTTCACCTATAAAAATAACAAATTGTCCTGTTGGAGAGTGTTATATTGAGCCCTATGATTTAAGTTAGATGTAATTTCTGCACAAATGAAAATCCCAATGCAGGTGCTATACTAACTGGGTCATCTATATAATTTACCATGTTTACTTTATGGTTTACTATTTTTGTAATCTTTAACTAGACACACAATAATATTCTTCACTTCACTTTAAGAAATAGAATTTGAATGTGGTATGTTTTGACATGCATTTATCAAACAGTACTACCTATCAGGGCATTGTAATACATTTTAATAAGAAGTAAAATATACTTCTTTAGCTTATTTCATTGTTTCAGAGGATTTCCTATTGGCATTAGCACAAAGTCAATATAGAGTTGTTTGTTTTCAATCATAGTTCTGTTGTGGCAAATCAAAAATCCATAACATTCTTAAAACCTTCAACATAGGTCAGATAGACTTTGCTTAACACCCCAAAGGTCAAATTCATGTAAAAAGTGCTGAAATTAAAGAATTATAATTTTTAGTAATATTACTGTGGATCAATCCAACCTGATTTTGCAGTAAAGTGCCCGATTTCCATTGCTCAGTCATGTCTTTGTTTCAGTTCAGTTGTTCTTGAAAAATACAACAGTGGTTTCTGCAGTTCTTATTTAAATGGAGGGGTTCTTAATTTAAAATGTTCAATAAATCTTGGCCTAATATCAATATATCTAGTGAAATAATATTTAGGCAGATTTTTATATTCTAAAAATGTTTTATCAAAAACTGTATTAGAAAATCTGAAGGAGACATCAAATATTTTGGAGAAGTAGTGATCTGAGTTATTATCATCTATGGTGTCAAAGTGTTACCCTTGCAATTTCTTTAATAGAAGAGCTATTGATGGATCTTCCAGTTTGAGACATAGGCACAGATACAGAGAACTTCATCCAAATGTACTGACCAGAGTTCTTGCCATGTTATGTGCTTGCACAGGTTTTCTTAGAGACATACTTGACTAATGTGTGTCAAAATAGACAAAGTTTTGAATTTCTGCAAATGTAAAACCATATAATATATAGTGATGCTGTGAACTGAGCCTATGCATTAAAACTATATTAGCTGACCACATCATATTTAACTGCTATTTAACCAAAAACATCAATACCTGAATATTGTGTGCAAATATTTTTAATTTTATATGGATACAGAATCACACACTGTTTAATCCTGGGAATAATACTGCAGCCGCAAAGGATGTTTAATTGTGAGTATGTCACCACCACAAAAATCAGTCCTGCTTTTGTTCTGCCTGTATAAATCATTCTGATCACAGTGGCTAATCCAACAGCTGTGAGGTAATCAACAATATGATGTAATGTAACGGAAAAAATAATAGCAAGACAGGGGCTCATATGGGTACAGAAACGGAACTGCGCCATATGCATCAGACCATCTCTCATCGCAAATATGCAGTTGCTGTTCATGATATGGCATTGACCAATTAATGACACGGTAGTGAAAATGGGCTGACGCCACAAAGAGTCATGAAGAATCATATCTGACAACCTTTGCGCACAGGCTAATGCAAATTGGACAGGAGCTCCAGGTCAAAACTTTGATCACACTTAACAATTCTAAATCTGAAGTGAAACAATGTGACTATGGGAATCACACAACTGCTCTGATGAGAAATGCAAATTGGAAATTTATCACAAAGGGTTTGAAAGGAATACTTGCTGCATAAAAGTAAGTAAAATGAACAATACTCAGAACAGTGGAATGGTGTTGTGCTTACCTTTATTTTTTTTCAATAAATAAAATGAATGATACATTTTATTACATCACACATGTAAATCCCGACATTGTGAAGCGGTTATGAATCTTTGTTTTTCACGACCAGAAATAGGGACAAAAAAGGCCCATTTTGCAGTAAAAATAGACAGGATCAGTTCATAATCTAATTTACAACAAAGGAAAAAAAAAAAAGGTTTTTTAGTGCGCTACTCAGTTGAAAAAACAGCAATTTTATGTTACAGCTGGTCAGTGTAGTGTCTTTGTGTACGCCTCTTTCATTCATGGGTGAAAAACTTTCCAGGATTCAGCTCAAGAAAATCAGTACCTGTCTTCTCAATACTGTTGCAGATGAACGCTATGAAAGACAAGACCATTATTCTCATCGCACTTCCAGAGATGAAAGTGTACTCAGCACATTTTAGAGTGCCCTTCGTCTATATCCAACGTGCAAGTGAAACCAACTGAGGATGTTTCCTCCGTAAGTGCTGGGTGCACTTACAAGTATCCCCAGTGTGAAAAGGCTGCACTTTTCCATCAAAAGCTTGAAAACCATGCAGTCCTCATGGTCTCCCTCTCCTGAATTGCTGTCACCTTACCATCAGGAAGCCTGCAGCCGAAAGAAGATATGCATCTGAGAGATCTCATGGCAACACATGCTTATGTGGACATGTTGGACAAAGCTTGTTCTGTTTTGGTTGTTTGCAATGAGTCATGTCAGCTGAACAATTTGTTTATGTGAGAACAGGTTGCAACAGGAAAATAGAAGCACATGGCATGACAATTAGACAGGGGATGAAAGATTTATTGGGGTGTGTCATTTTTAGGAATAAGAAGGTCTGGACAGGGAAGTGGTAAACAAAGCACAGAAAATAAACACTTAAGATGTGGCTAGCTCATGGGTTACTGATAGTGAAATAAAACAGACACAGCAACATAATGTGCCCACACAATGTCTTCCATTAAAGAAAAATACTGGCCATAGGGCACTGACAGTTACAAACATCAGAATTATCATTATCATTTTGTTTTACGATCAAACACTGCAAGCATAAAAAGGATTTATGGTATTTTCGGTCAACTATAATAGTGACATGTTTCATTATTTACATTTCACATCAACTTTTTATTTCATTGTATTTTATTAATGGCTCTCACATGTATTTTCTTACATGACATTCTTTAACCTGATAAGACCTGATAAGAGTTTTTCAAACAGCCCTCTGAGAGCATCTGTGCCTGACAGATACTTTTTTTCCACAAAGGCTACACAAGCCATTTTATCAGATATCACTATTTTTTTCAAACAGGGTATTATAGTATCAAGTTTCTAGAAACTATAGAAGCTGTGGACAAGAAACAAAGCTAAATCATTCTGAACCATTTTTGCAGTGCTCCATATGAAAGTACAGTGATTAACTGAATTACTGTACATGCGATACTTTGAATGTATAATTTTTAGCTTTATAGTGGAGAAAAGGCATGAAATGTGCATATTATTACCTGTTTATAATTAATGCTACAGCATCAATGCCTTTCACAGTAACTCAAATTCAGTGAGAGTTTTGGCATCTATTACATAATCCACTTCTGGTTCCAGCATTGGGTACAAAGCAAAGATACTAGACCATTACAGGGCACACAGTCACACACGACAGGTAATTTAGAGAAGACAGTTAGTTGAAATACGTATCTTTGAATTGAGGGAGTACAAACACGTGGCATGAGGATAGCAAACCAACTGACATACATTCACTGAAGATGAAATTTGAAACTCAGGAGGTGAGAGACAGAGTAGGCCGTCTAACCGCAAAGTTACTCCACCACACAGGCTACAGGGCTTATGGTTTTTCAGTCTCTCCTCACAAATATTGAGTTTGAAATATCTGATTTGTATGGAATATTGCAAGTAACTTTACATTAGGCGGAGTAAACCATACAAAGTTCTTGAATTTGGACTAGCTAACAAGGCATTTTAATTCTGTTGCACTATTAAAAACAAAAAAAAACCTTGCAAATGGTCAAAAGGTCAGTGTTTGATTGTTTTGTAACGTTTCAGAAACAGTGCTACTGAACTGAGCCAATCATATGTGATGTTGTGAGGACAATCTGTGACTGTATTAAAAAAAACTGTAAATGCCAGAATTATTTTGTTTGGGTACATAAGGTTAAGGTTAGGGCTGGGTAGGGGTTAAGGTTGTCATTGCTGGGATTAGGGTTTTTCCCATAGAAATGAACAGACAGTCCCCACAAAGATAAGAATACAAACATATTACTGTGTCTGTTTATATACTCAGCAAAAAAAGAACCGTTCCTTTTTCAGGACTGTGTATTTCAACAATAATGTTGTAAAAATCCAAATAACTTTACAGATATTCATTGTAAAGGGTTTAAACAATGTTTTCCATGCATGCATGCATTTTTAGTTTATGTCTTATGGTGTTGACTCTTTTGGTGTTCATACAAATATTTACACAGTAAGTTTACTGAAAGTAAAAACAGTTGAAAGTCAGAGGACGTTTCTTTTGTTGCTGAGTTTATATGTGTGTGTGTGTGTGTGTGTGTGTGTGTGTTTTGGAGTAACAGATGCTACATGGGTAAACTCTTAACAGTACACAAGGAAACCTCTTCATGATGCTTTACAATATGCATGATATTCATCATACCATGTTGCTCTTACTATACTGAAAATAATTTTAAAAACAGACTGAAATAATATTTAAATGCATTTCTTAACTGAGTGACAGTCAGCTCTGCAATGCACAATTCAAAAACAAAAGCAGACAAATGCATAGAAAATTAGTGTGTGGTCCTATTGCTTTAATCAGGTGTGTAACATTACCTGATACTCAAAACCATGAGCCATGCCATTAGTACAATGTAAAATCTATTTTTGTAGATTATGGAAAAAGCAAAGGCAAATTTGTCGATAGAAGTTATATACATTGGTAATTTGATGCATGTTAGCAATTTGATGTTTTAGTGCACTAAAACATTTGATGTGTAAAAATAAGTTACATTGTTAGATTAATAAAAAGCTGATCCAGAGACGTGTGCTTAGAGATCCTTTTACATTTTATAAATAATGGTGAAAAAGAAAAAAAATGCAAATGAAACATGCAAAACAACAATGTGACAGATGTCTGACAGTCAAACAGGTATCTTATTATTCAAGAAACAGAAAGCAAGCCTTCCCTGTCTTCCTGGGTGAGACCAAATGTAATATTTCACTTAACACAACAAAGAGTTTCCCTTTAAATGAACATACCAATCGCCCCCTCCCAAAATACCATGCCCTGAAGAAAAATTAAATGATGATAGATTCAAAGATGTCTGGGGGAGAGGTGCTCTGTTTGGTGAGAAAACTTGCATATGACAAGCAAGATCATATGTCGATCTGCTGCCTGACCTTGGGCAAATAACTTTGACCTGGATATTATGCTTCATTTTTCCAATCAGTAAAAACTGATGACAGCACCATGATATACCTGTGGCAGTGCATAATAATTGCAATACATTATTTTACTCTTTCCACCAGCATGTGGTGTGTGAAATTTCTTATACTTCTTTTGAAATTCCTTTGAACTTTGAATCTAAATTAATGAATCTTTTGAATCTCAATTAATAGACTTCCTGTGATACTGTACAGGCTGTCCCCAGGTTATGAATGAGATCCATCCCCCAAGTCTGCCTTTAAGTAAAATTTTTAGGTAATTCAGAATAACAACAATAATAAATAATAATAATAACAGACTGTATGCTAGTCTGTTAATAACAGCTCCAGTTGTCCGTAAGCCGTAATAAATTTAAAATCAGTTAAAACCAAACAAATCAGCAACCCCAACTGAACATTTATTTAACTGACAAGAGTACAAAGTAGACATTTTCAGTGTTTTTACTGAACAACTTAACTGTATTTTGTATATAAAATTTATTTGTATATAAAATTAGAATTTGATGCCTGCAACACACTAAAAAAAACATGAGTGACATGGTCATGTGAACCATTGCGTTATATAATAACATTATATAATATAATATAACATATATAATATAATATAACATATATAATATAATATAATATAATATAATATAATATAACAATAATAATTGTTGCAAGTGGAATTTTTTCCCATTCTTGCTTGATATAAGACTCCAGTTGTACCCATTTTCTGACTCTCCTCTTTAGGATGCACCATACATTTTCAACAGGAGACAGACCTACACAGCTGGCAGAGCAATCAAACACACATACTCTGTGTCTATGTAGCCATGTTGTTTTAGTGTGTGCAGAATGAGGCCTGGCATTATCTTCCTGGAATAACCATGGACATGTCACTTGAAGACGACAGATGTCTCTCCAAAATCCTAACATATGCCTTCGCATCAATAGTATCTTCACACATATGCAAGTCACCCACACTGTGAGTACCAATGCACCTCCATACCATAACAGATGCTGGCTTTTACATCTTTTGCCGATAACAGTCAGGATGGCCCTTTGTGTCTTTGGCACAGAGAACTCAATGTCCGTTTTCTCAGAAAACAAGCTGAAACGTGGATTCATCTGACCACAACACATGTTTCCACTGTGTTTCGGTCCATCTCACATGAACTCCCAGAGAACTTTGCATTGTTTCTGCATAGAACTGATGGCTTCCTCCTTGCATAACAGAGTTTCAGGTTGCATTTCTAGATTCAGAGGCAGACTGTGTGGAGTGACAACAGTTTTCCGAATTGCTCCGAATCCCATGTGGCTATATTTATCACAGTAGCAAGATGGTATCTCATACAATGCCGTCTGAAGGCCTGAAGGTCACACACCTTCAGCAGTGATTTCTCCAGATTCCCTGAATCTTTCCACAATATTATGTACTGCAGATGGTGAAAGAATTAAATTCTTAAAATGTTCATTTAGAACTGATTGAAATTCTCTCATAAAGTTTGACAAAAAGTGGTGAGCCACAACCCATCCTTTTGGCATGATGGATTATTCTTTCATTCCAAATTATGATAGGCTTAACTGTTACCAAGTAACCTGCTTATTGTCTTGAAAAGGTTTTATTTGAATTCTCTAAGAACTTTGCACTGTTATATTGCACCTGTTCCAACTATTTTTAAGTGTTGCAGGCATCAAACTCAAAAATTGTTTATACTAACAAAATCCACTCAAACTGGTCAGCATTTCATTAAACATGATTTCTTTGTACTTTTGTTATTTAAATTAAGGTTCAAAGAGAATTTTCAAATTACATACTTTTAATTACATTTTAGAAAATACCCCAACTTTTCCAGAAATGGTGTTTATCATACATGAAATCTATGTCAAAATGTTCTCTTCTGTATTTACCAGAAACAACATCAAAATGTACAGACAGACACATATGTATTCCATTGCCAGATATACCCCCATTATTTATTATTATTATAGATATACCCCAGTTATATTTCTCCATTTTCCAAGATCTACGTGCTCCACCGCCTTTGACAATGGGGGTAAAATAATGTCAAACTAGCAATGAAAAGCTTCACTGAAGACATTTTACTTGGCCATCAAGTGCAGGACATCATAGAGTCTATTTCTAATATAAAGAGTATGGGCATTGCTATAAACTTATTAAATCTTAAATGTGAAGCGGATGCCTGGCTTTAAACGTGAAATATTTTTGAGTACTTCCCCCATGTTTCGTACACTTTCCTTCAGGTACTCCAGACTCCTCCCACAATCCAAATGCATGCCGACAGGTGAATCACCATCTGTTTCTGAGCATGTGCCCATCGACTGCAACATCCCATCCAGGGCATCATATACCTCTGCCTTGTGCTTCCTGAACCTTTACTCATATACCTCTGCCTTGTGTTTCCTGAACCTTTACTCATATACCTCTGCCTTGTGTTTCCTGAACCTTACTCTGTCACCCAGTTCAGGGCCGGCTGTTTTTAAAAATGGATTGATAACAGACCTCAAACTAATTTTCAAAAACCCTACATGTTATTTTGAATGAAAATTTGCAATATTAATCACTTATATATTTCATCCATCTTCTAAATACACACTGTGATCATGGTTGGAGGGGGCTTGCACAACAGGATACCCCCGTGTGAATGCAAGCGTATCGCAGGGCAGACATATACAGACAATCTTATAATATTTCTCTAATATTCACTGGTACCATAGGTGAAACATTTGTGGATGTTTATCAATGGGACAACTTTACATCATGTTTTATTCTGTGTAAAACATAAGATCAAGCCCAGATGTAATAATAATCACGAACATGTTGCGGGTCATACAGGCGGAAGTAAATTATAAATAAAAAGCTGTGTCTCATTTTGATCGCAATTGATCCCCCCACTTACTAACAAACAACTAACAAAACTACTTATTTATGCACCATTGCTTCGGTGTAGTTGTGTTGTTTTTGTAAGAAATTATGTGAGAAGTTTAACCCAAAGCGACACAGGGAAGTGGCCAGGAGCTACAAATGTTCCTGGTTGAGACAGATCAGGGACTGGGACCAGATTCTGGAACTCCAGTGGAAAGTGCCTAAGGAGGACATGCTTTTGCATGTACAGTGGGGCTGCATGATTATGGCAAAAATCATCATGATTGATATTGAGATCATGATTATTCTGGAACTCCAGTGGGAAAGTGCCTAAGGAGGACATGCTTTTGCATGTACAGTGGGGCTGCATGATTATGGCAGAAATCATCATGATTGATATTGAGATCATGATTATTCTGGAACTCCAGTGGGAAAGTGCCTAAGGAGGACATGCTTTTGCATGTACAGTGGGGCCGCATGATTATGGCAAAAATCATCATGATTGATATTGAGATCATGATTAGTCTGGAACTCCAGTGGGAAAGTGCCTAA
>JAODKF010000046.1:24314790-24347251 GCA_026779585.1 Mormyrus proboscirostris | reverse complement strand
ATCATGATTGATATTGAGATCATGATTAGTCTGGAACTCCAGTGGGAAAGTGCCTAAGGAGGACATGCTTTTGCATGTACAGTGGGGCTGCATGATTATGGCAAAAATCACATTAAAAGGGGCTGGAAAGGGGTGCACAGCATAAAATGGAGCATTATTGCGAAATGAAATGTGGCACAATAATAATTTTGCCTCGATAATCATCAGAACCCAAAATCATAACTGAGATTAAAATTTGATTAACTGCCCGGCCCTACAGTACCTTACAAACACACAAACCAAAAAAAGGCCTAAAACATTCAACTCTGGAATTGTGAGGCAACTGAGCAATTCATTGAGCCACAATGCCATCCGTGAGTTAGATGGACCTACTGCATAAATAATAGCAACAACGCTGATTGTTCATTGTCATGGACCCTTTCCCAGGCAAAATAAGGCACAGGTTACAAAGCAAACGAGTCTATCACAGGGTACAGACACATAAGGACAACATGCAAACTCCACATACACAAAGATGAAGGCTAGATAACTTGAAAGATTTAAGGTATCCCAGTTTAAATGAACTTTATCTTCATTCACTTGCCTAGACTACCTTAAATCTGACAAGTTATCTGGCTAAACAAGAAATCCTATGTGATGATTCCATAAAGCCTGGGATGTTGGATCCAAATGCCAAACCTAGAAGGGGTGAGGCAACAGTGCTACTCACTGAGACACTGAGGTGCTCCATGAAAGCAACAATAATACATAAGCATCTTTTATGGAAGGTGTGAAGCAGACAGCAAGGCCAAGCACAACAGTGTAAGCGAGGCTCCTACGTCCATTCAGGCTCCACTAATTATGAGCTTTTTTGACAAACTAAGCAGGAGAGTGGAAGGTGCATTATGAATGTTTATAAAAGTTGAAGTTATCCTGACTTCTGCTTATATTTCTGCATTCATCCATTCATTCTTCTTTGCAGTTTGTGGTTGTTTGGCGTAAACCTTCAATATACATTGATCTATTTTCCATATCCATTTATGCATTACAATGTTGTTGTTGAGTATTATTATTATTATTATTATTATTATTATTATTATTATTATATGCTTTCTTAATCCTGGTGCTTGACGAAATGGTCTAATTTCCTCTTTTCCTGGTCCCATTTAACCCATTCTTGATTTTCATTTTTTTAGATGATAATAAAATGTGACAAACATTAAACATATACCAAATGCATAATGTGATATGATGCAGTATTAAAAATACTGTGGCTACCAACCGTGTGGATGAAACAGATACCAGATAAAATGTAAACTATTTGTAATTATTATAATTCATTCTGCATCCTATAAATACCTCCCTTTGCCCTTAGCAGAATAGCATTGGTATATGTTTGGCATGCTCGAGCGTTGTCATGGATACTCTGAGACACATACACCATCAGGAGCACACGATGTCGCTCTGTAAGGCAGACACTGAGCCGGCTGACCCTCTCTGGCTGGATACGATGTTAAAGCACAACAAAAACTCAAGAAGCCTTTTGCTCCTCATTAAATTAAAATGTATTTTCCTGTCTTCATAGGAAATGGAACAGGGAAAATAGGCATTCATCAATTGGTACCACTGTAAAATAAGACTATCATTATTTAAAGGAATTATGAATGGTTTATTATCATGTTATTAATTAGGTTGTAACAGCTTTATAAATCATTAATGAACAATTACAAGCAACGTATAAAAGGTAACATTAAAGCAGTCATCATAATGCACTATAGATACCTTCATAATGCATTCACAAAGTATTATAAACGTGGCTATAACTATTTATAAAAAGGCATAACACAATATTGCCATGTTTATTATGGATTATAAATGCTATATGAAGCTCTCATCTATAATGCACTAGAAATACCTTCATGGTGCATCAAAATGGTCAGCCTTTGGAGCATTTAAATTTTACACTGTTTGTACTAAAGCATGAGCTTCAAAATATGATACCAGTGAGATATGGGGAAATTATGTGTTTAATGCAATTGCAATTGTTTAGACATACAGACATGTGTATGTGTGTGTGTGTATATATATATATATATCGCTCAGATATTTTCAAATTTGTAGATGGCAACAGTTTCAGTGTTCTTTGCTATGAAAAAAGTCATGAGTATGGCTTAAAGTATTAAGTGCGTCTTTAAAATATCAAAGCAATTTTTCATACATTAAAATAGACAGAAAACATAAAGCACTTATAATCTTATAAGCAAAATAGTAACAATACATCGGTAATTAAAACAAAAGCTGGGATATTACTCAAATAGAGAGTATTTCTGTTGCGCATCCTGCAACACAAAAGGACACTGTCTGACTAATGCTGAAAAAAGAAAATAAAGAGTTGAACTTCTTGCTTCTATCCCATTTCATTTGTTAGTTTCCTTTCTCTCTCTCTCTATTAAATAACAGCATTTTCTGCTAACCCCACATAAATATATGAACATAAAAAAAACACTGGACAGCAAATTCAGTGTGGTAATTATTCTCATGTAAATGCACTATGTTTATCACAACAGAAATGGTTGCATAAAAATCTCAGACGCACACTTCCATGTTTAAGTCTATCAGAAGCGGAAGCCGCATGAGGCATTGAAGACATTAGCATACTATTTTTGCAAGCTGTAATGCTCAAAGTGTTACAGGCAAATATATTTGATGGAAACTGCTCTTTTCCAAAAAAGCAGCTACATTAATTGTGTCTTAGTTTGGCAAAGCTTTGTTGTAAAATAGGGTGACTGAATGCTTTACTTTTGGTAATGTCTGTACGGATACAAGAATGAGAATGGAAGCTACAGTAATGTGTTAATGCGCTAGGTTCTTGGAAACCATGGTGACACGTTACATAAGCAGGGCAAAGCATCTAACCATTTCTTTTTAATACTATGAGAAACAAAGTAGGACATTTTCATTGCCCAGTAGAGTAATGTGCCCATTGTCACCAAAACAGAAAAAAAAACATATTGCACATATTTAAGCATTACTAGAACAAGGGAGGGAAAACAAAACACTACTCCTACTTTTCTATAACTTTATGTTAAACTCAGTGAAAATAGTAAATGGCAAGCAGGTTCATAGACTTTTTCCTCAGAAGGTTGCCACCAGAGGATTTTCACCATTGGGCCTTAAGTAAATCCCTTAAGTAGGGTTACCATATGTCTGCGTTTCCCTAGACACATACTCTTTTTGGGCCCCTGTCCAGGCATCTGGGCGGCAACCCATATGACCCAATGTTGCAAGATACAGTGGAGTTGCAAGTGAAGGAAAAGGCACCAACTTTCAATATACAGCAGCCACTCAGCGCCAAGGGTCATGCACACGTTTACTTAAAAATGAAGCGATATACACGTCCCTGAATGTCGCGCTGCTCATCAGAAACCACTAGCACTTTGGCACTTTATTTTTGTTTTCTCGTGAGCAGTCAATCTCGTTTGCGTTGCAAACTTTAGCTTAGCGTTTTGAAACATTTGTTGAAAAAGACTTGTGTACAAATATTCTGTGTAAACAAATATATTGATTTCCCAGAAGCAAATTTTCGTTTTACAGGGTGGTGACAGAAAATATTCACAAGGGAAGCACTACCTGATTGGTTGACGAACATGAAATCTCGTGAAAATTTTGATCCCTGGACACATCCTCTTTTTCATCTCACCAAATATGGTAGCCCTAGCCTTAAGCTGCAGATGCTCCAGGCCTGCTTCACCCTGTCTTATATGTTGCTTTTGTTAACAGCATCTGATAAATAAATAAAGTATTGCATTTCACTAATGTGGTAATACTATAAGGATTGGGGGCAGAAAATTGTGCAGCCCTAAAACTTGAAAAAACTGGAACAGATACAATGAATTAAAGAAAAAATATATACAAAGACTTCCGTTTAAAGTGCTGTTAAGCAATACATGAAACATAGATACACTATTTTGATATCTCATTATTCCTGTAATCAGCTACTATTAGCCATCAAGCTCTTTTGTTCGCACCTGAGTTCCAGACAGACATATTTTCCCAAAAGAGAATCTCATTGCAACAGGTACGCAAGAGGAAAGCCTGTCCTCTGACCCTAGTTTATCTCTGCCAGGAAGACCCTTTCATCTCCAAATAGAAGATCAAACCCTTCTGCCGGGGGTCTGGTTGCAGCCGAATAATGGTGAGTGTTAAAACTAAGCATGAGTACTTTAACTGGAATTTTGTTTTATTTTCAAAAGAGCAAGAGGCCGAGCTAAGATGGATTTTTCCTCCAAAATTCTACATTCTGTTTTAGAATAGAACACCATTTTCCAGGTTTTAGTCCTGCTAAATACTGTCTGCTTAACCTATCATAACCATTCTACATAAACTAGTTAAGTACAAAAAATACAAGTACAAATACAAAATAAAATTATGTGAAGGCTTTGGGTGCAAGACTGCATACATTTCTGGAGGTGTGACATACTTATGCTAAAATTCACAAACATATTTTAGATTTAGATAATAAATTTGTTTAAAAATTAAAAACTGTGTGAAAATTCTCTAAATCTGCACAGGCAGGAAATCTGATACACTTTTTTGTACTACAGATCTCTTGTGGGAAGCGCACTGGGATATAATGGGTAGAGTTGAGCCTTTGTTGATTCTTCGCAGAACTGCAGACAGGTATCAGATTTGTGCCTGCCATTTTCAGAGATCACGCTTCTGTCTAAGTTAACGCGACTGGTGAACTCTTCCCTCCAGGTGATCAGGGTGAAGACATGATCCATGGAGCTAATGATGGATATTAGCAAACCAGCAGAGAACACAATGAGAAACACTGTGTGGACCAGCACTTGACCCTAGGACCTTTATCTTCTTTATTTTTAATATAAAAAGAAAGTTATGTAATTCATTATGCCGGTAGGGAAGGTCACCGACCAGGAAAAAAAGCAGACATGCATTAAAACTGACTTTTTCCCACACTTGCAGTTCTTTCTGAGGATCAGTTCTTAAGATGGCTAACACCATTTTGCCTCGCTGGCCACAAATAACTCTACTGGTACTTGCAGATTCATTTTCATAAATCATCAAACAAAAATGTCAAAAGTGACATTTTTCTGAAATCAAGATTTCTGAGACCCTCTAAAAGCAAAAGTTTAATTAAATAAATAAATAACTCTATTTGAATTTCGATCCCATTGACCATTTCCATCATGCTGCACCCCCTAGTATGGGAATCATACTCCAGAATGAAACAATGTGCTGGTCTTCGTCTTTTATTCCTTTTTCAAGCTCGGTTTTCCAAGACTCCCTTTTTCCGGCACTGCCAGCACTCTGTTCTCATACCCTCTCCATCCCATGCTCTTTACTTGCTTTCAAGTTTAATTTAGCACAATAAAGTTGTTATGCATGACAGTTTGAGGAGCAGAATAGGTGCTGTTTGAGCCTGCTGTGTTGGTACAAAGTGGGGCCCATTCTACGCAGCCTGGCTCAGTTACTGGAGCCTTGCTGGTGGGACACTGCAGTGGACTCGCAGACGTTGCCTGTCCTGACGAAAACAATTAGCTTCAAACCATAGGAAACCATGAGGTCGACCTCTGCTCACAATGAACCCACACCATCTAATGTGCTGGGGAGATTTTCAAATTAAACTAGCTTTATCCTCTCGTACGCTCCATTCATCCTCTTCCTCTTACAAAGGACTTTGAAAGGCACACAGAATGTGGGAAGTTTCAGTTTTAAACTGGGTGGACGGTACATCAGAATTCTCTACCATTGTCTTACTGATTTGTGTCCAACCAAAGCTGAAATATGTCAGACTTGATTGTGTTTAGTGTCGTGGAATGATGGGTGGCCCTGAGCTTTATCTAAAGGAGAACAGCAAGAAAATATCTCATCTTCTCTATGTCACAGAGACAAAACCTAAAGGCCAATAACACTTCTATATCTGTACACAAACACTATATGCAATTAACAGATTTAATCATGTTCACCTTGAAAAAAGAAATTGTGTATCAAATTCAATCAGATTTTGGTAACACTTTGGGCCATGTTTTTGGTAATTTATAAACACATTCATAATGCTTATAATGCATTATTAAGGCATTATAAACAGGCATTCATAAAAAGGCATGACAAATTATAGCCATGTTTATTATGCATTATGGCTGCCTTATGAAGCTTTCACCTATAATGCACTATAGATACCTTTATGAGACAAGAACCATCCAGAATCAGTATAAAGTTTATCTGGGTTTTATCAGGGTGACATGCAACCCCAATATTTAATCTGGCTTCATTCATATCTTCAGAAAATAACTTTACATTTAACTGATTAAGTTGTGCCACCCCAACCCCAATATCAAACGCTCTCCTACGCCACTGAGTGCAGATTCAAGTACATAGGTAAACAACAGAGTAACAAAAATGAAGCGTACAGACATCTTCCCTGTCTGAAACTGCAATATGAGAGAAAGCACAGGTTTAGACCTTACAGGAGGATGGTCATTTGTGCTTCCATTTATATACTATTACACAAAAAGACTCCTCCTTGACCCAGTATTAAATGTAATTTTTCTAATTTTTCTCCTTGACGCAGTCATAGATTTAATTTTTCTAACCTGTATAATTTTTAAAGTTCCTTTTGCCTTCCTTAGTGTCCCATTAATTAAAATGTAATTTGCCAACCATAATCCCCGTTTTCTGATTGCTGTCCTGAAACACATTTGCTCAGTGCCATCATTAGTCACATTAGCTGACACGGTAATCAAAAATAACGCGCACAAATCCCAGACGAACGACGCCTCACTCTGTTTTAGTCTGCCCATTTCATCACCGTGAGCTGCATTACGACACTGTAGTGCTTGGGACACACGCTGAACATCAATGGAATCAAGTGGCTGCTCCCTCCCTTATCCCAGGGAAGAACCCTTCAGAGTCTGAAGGCAGTGGCGGGAACTGAGAATGTGGCCCTAGCGGCCGAGTGCTGGAGATGACCTTGAACTCCACCAGCTCTCATTCCCATGGCTCCGCCACCACAGCTGGGCCTTCTGTATCAGCAGTGTGGGCTATCTCTTTGTTTGAGAGTCCCCCCCCGCCCCTCCCAACCACTCAGCACATGAATGTGTCTTTACAGACAGTGTGGCGGTGGTAGGGTATCAATTTGCCATGATATGAATGCCATTTAAATCACATTCTATTTTGGAATTTACATATTTTTACTTTTTTACTAAAAGTAAAAATAATGTTTAAAGACATTGCCAACCAGTGCAAATCCCATGGCTATTTGCAATGGTGGGGTACCGGAATGAGTATAGTGAGCAGTGGTTTGGAGATGAGCAGAGACTGTTGTGTGACTGTGGTGAACAGTGGATGTACATAATAACAGAGACATATCTGGAGCTTCGGAGAGCTCCACTCCTCTCTGTCCTGTTTGCAGTTACCGTCTGAATCCACATTTGGATGTGAGGAGCCGCTGTCTAGATGGAACAGTAGGAGCGACACAGAAGGCAGGGTGAGGTCGAGGGGGTTGCTTGCTGCAGGGGAAGGTAGGCGGGATCATGCGCCACAGAGTGAGATGATTGGCTGATGCTATTCAACACTGAGGGATATGACGGAATTATTTGGATGCTGTGCTGCTATTACATTCAGCCTAAGTTCAGATATCCCTTCTGCCATTTTTATTGTGCTCTGCTGAGCAGCTCTGGTGGTGTCCCCCCCCCCCCCCCACATCCTCACCGTGTGTGTGCAGTCTTTAAAGTGTAGTTTTGAATTCTAAATGCAACTGTTAAACAAAAGATGCTGTGGGAAGAGCTTCAGCCTCCCTTATCCAAGGGCACAAAAGATTTTCACTATAACTGTGTGGTAATAAAGAATCGTGTTATTGTGTGGCCGCTTATGCTGGTACTTTGGACTAACAAAAGAAAAAAAAAACTAAACAAAAGGTAATATATTTACATTGTGTCATAGTTTAAATATTCCTTATTTCTAGAAGAGATACACCTTGAAATGGATATTTTAATGAAAGAATTACAATACAATTAAACTATCTATGAAATAAATTATATATTTACATGATATACTGTAAGCACATCCAGAAATTATAAATAAATTACATTTATTATTATATAATTAAATATATAATTATATAATTAAATAATAAATCAAAGATATTTCATGCTATTTTAATTACATGAAACTGAAAGATGGCAAGAAACCAGTATAATGTCAATGATTACTAAATTGGGGTGTGTGGGTTTGTGTGAAATCGAAAGACCGTAAATGTGATAATGAAGCATTATGAATCTTGATTGCTATGGAAACAAGCAAGAAAGGGCACACAGCAGGTGCAGCAAAACCAGAAATGGTGCCAACACCGGACAAGCGGCCACATGCGTGACACGCGCAGACGCCTCTCCAAGGCACCCCTGTCCGTCACATGAAGCCGGTGAAACGCGCTTAGGCTTAACAAATCACATTCATACCCAGAGAACATGAACGATTATAGAAGACTAAAGCAAGCCAGTGGAAAGCGGCCTTTTCCCACGCCGATCGAATGTGGAGCTATACTTATCTCAGATCTCTGTCCCCACTTTGCTCTCATCACTAGCGTTCTATGTCAAGGAAACATATCTCACCTTACCTCACTACAGCAGGTCAGAAGATCAGAGCACAGTGTAGAAATACAAGTCCAGCACCAGTTATCAGAAGATTTTTTTTTCTTTCTTGTCACTTAATATAGTTTGTATACACTTTCAATGGAAATAGTAAATAATACCATCTGGTCTGGGTTTTATGAATAGGAGTTTACATAATTAAAAGTTAACTGATCTGCCAAAGTCTTCCACTGGAATTTATTCCCAAAGGGCGTTCAGACACCACAAGGACATTCATCCGCACAAAAGGAGTGTAATGCAAGTTAGGCTGAGCCTGCATCATACGCATTTGTGTGCTTGTAGCACACAAAGCTTATGTCTATTGTTTACAAGCTTGAGGCATGTTTTCAAGGACTGTGTGATAAAAGATAATGAACCGTACAACATCAACATGGTTCATATTAACAGAAAATGTTAAAAATGATGTAATGATACCTATTTGATCTGTCTAATTAGAAACACAACAGCAGCCCGTTTTTCCCTCAGCCCTGGACAGGTCAGTATTAGCAGTCATTTTCCAAGCCCACATGCATAAATACATAGTGAATAAAGGGTCTTTATAGTTAAAAACTTAATATTACATATGTCATAAAAATAAGTGTCAAACATATTATGTATATAATGGCAATGTATGCAATAATTGCTGACAATGAACAAATTTCCCCCTGAATTTACATTAAACTTGATTTTTATATTGTCAGAGGATATGCAAGCTCTGCTTCCCCGACTGTCAATATGATTCACAGTAATAAAAAAATATTAAGTACAGTTTTTTTTAGCCAGTACAAAGTATCTCCACTTCTCCAAAAAAAAAAATGGAACAAACTGTATATGTATGAATCCTGTTTTTAATGTGACAATGAAACCCAGCGTATCCTGAGGAAGGTCCATCTGAAGCAGGTACCACCCATTACAAATATTGAACAGAAGATAAGTTATTAGTTTGACAAGCTGCAACAGAAATAAAATGGGCTTATTTCCTTTGTTCAGTGTCCTCAAAAAAAAAAATGCCTTCCAGTCATGTGAGCTGTGCGCATGTGTGTGCCTGAGTGGGCATGACCGCATGTATTTTGTCAGTATGTGTGGGGGTGGGGGGAGGTGGGAGCCAGTTGTCACCAGACTCCAAGTATCTGCTAGAGATCCAGCCAGTATTTCTTATTGTGGGCGACTGTGGAATCAGATTGGTGCAATGGGATTAAATATTGCCAATAGATTTGCACCTGGAATATTCAATGTTTTGTTGCATCTCCTGATTCAAGATAAATGTATAATATACTGTTGATTATATTTTTTGAGCATATTATAAACAATACACATTACACATTCAGACAGGGGGCAGGGGATGGTTCAAATAAATGGAACAGGCTAGCAAGTTCCACCATCATTTCCAAAGCTAGACCTTTGACTCATTCTTTAAAAAATAAGACAATTTTTAGCCAGGTTCAAGTGTTCAGCTAGATATAAATGTGCAGTCATTCTTCCATCCTTGGCTATTCCAATGTGTGCTTATTTCAGCAATCATTCCTTGGAGAAATATTTAGAAAAAACTAGAGATAACCCAGAGGTGTCATTTTACATTTTGAGTAAATCCTGGCTTTGTGAATTGAAGCAGAACGGTACTGAATATTGCAGGGTAAAAGATCATGGATTGTTTTCATCGTCTATATAAGAAAAAGGCAAAACTAAAAGGGGGAACAATTTTAATTGCATCTTTATATGACGCTGCTTGATAGAAAAGTAAAGCAAACGTAATTGTGCAATAAAAAATGAATCTGACATTCCACTCTAGATAAAATGGTATATTACGTGAGCTTCTGTGTGTCTTCTACTGCGTCCTATCAGAAACTTTAAAAGACAAAACTGTGAGACTCTTACCTAGTTTTTCCACTGTCATATTGAGGACAATTATTAATTATGCTCTATGGAATTCTTTACAGCTGAAAACACGATTGTGAAAACAATTGTGTAACAGATGTACAGAACATTAAGAAGATGGCAAGAGCCTGCCTCTGTCTAGAGACTTTGAGGAGGGATCTCTCCACTGATGCTTCATTCTGAGACAGTTCTCTCAGCCACTGGAGACACTTTCCACCAGTAATGACGGCCCAAAGTGTCAGACATTGCAGCAGTCTAAATATATGATTAAACAAACCCGTGTACATGCAGAACACGCGGGGTGCTTAAAGGCGTGTAATCAGAGAAGTGCACACCTAAAGATCAGAACAGATTGAAACTACACAAGAATTATTTATTACAGGCAGCAAAGGCTGAAGCTCTTGTCACTACAGCTGCAGTGTTAATACAAAGGCAAAGTTTTAAAAGTGTCTGGAAAAACAGCAGAAAAAGCAGGACGTTACGGACAAGGTGTATAAATAAAAATCTATAAATGCATCCTTTCTTTAAATACATGCCATGTAAGAAATTAGTGCACGTCTGTGTGTAAATGAATAGATACATATGAGGCATATATTGAATTATTTTCAAAATCTGCAATGGGATTTTTTAAAAGAAAGACCTATATCTCTGATAGATTTAATAACTTATGTCCCGATTATATGACTATATCAGTTTACTTAAAAGTAAAACATTTTAAGAATCACAAGATGAGTAAAGAGTACCCTAACTGGCTATAAACCTGATTGCATTTTCAATTACATTGTCAATGGCATTTGCCGCAAAGTAGTTTGCAAAGATTTCTTGTAGCTCGTTGACAGTCTCTACAGGCAGAGCGTAATATATTCTCTTCTGTTTTGTTTCTTCAATGTTCGTTAAGCAAAGCCCTAACTCAGGCCTTCATCCACCCCCCCCCCCCCACCATCGCCTTCCAGGCATGGATAGGGTTTTGATGGGAAGATAGTATGACAGTCTTGGCTTCTGTGAACACAGCTGGCACAGTTGATGCCAAAAGCTAGATCCAGTTGTAATAAGATCAGGAGACACTTGTTCCTCAGCACTTCTCTCCTGTCAGGTTCCCACCCGCTTGCGAGCCCCTCCACTCCCGTCTCCGAGTCGGCCTCTAATGAGAGACCCAGGACAATGCTGCCATTGTAGCTTCTGTTTGCTGCCTCACTCTGTTTACCCAAGCGGTGGTTCAGCCCGAACTCTGCCATTAATTACTTGTAGAACTACTAATTAACTCTGCGCTCCATTCCAGCACAAAGGACCATTGAGCCACTGAGGAACCCACTTGCTCCCAGTGCTCTTCACACCCTGCCCCTATGCTTCTTCCTCATATCTGGCTAAGTCCTCATCTTCATCTCTAATGCAAAAGCTTTCCCACTCTGATTAGCATGCAGTTCAACTACAGCCTGAGAAATACCCATGCATAACAAATCCAATCCATGGTATGGCATTGGCAACCAAAATATGAGAGAGAGAGAGAGAGAGAGAGAGAGAGAGAAACTGACAGGGAAAAACTAAGGGAGGTATAGAACAAAAGATTATGCATCAAAATTGTATTTTCTTTCAAATGACCTTGATAATTCAAGACAAAACTAATTTTTTATTCATATTTTTCTCTTTTCATGTGATGTATGGCGTCTATTTGTAAGATGTCAGAAAAGACTTGTGGTAGCCTCCTTAAATCAAAGAAAACAAGCAATAAAATACTGTAGTACAGCAAGCTCTTCAAAGTCGTACATTTGCATTAAGGAATACTGAGTTCTTTATCCTGTCACATCTATGCATTACTTACAATGCTGATGAATATGGTAACAAGCAATATGCAAACACCATGGCAGCAGGCATCATGAATATGCATAATTAAATATGGGCGGGTGCAATTTTTCTGGATTATACGACATGACATTTGTAGGGCAGAAGCATACGTCAATGAAAGCGACCCTGACAAATACATAATCCCTTTCTGCACATTATAACATTGTACAGGTTGTACAGGTCTTGTAATATGCAAAGAAATAATAATATGATGAAGCTTACAACTATGGGTATGCAGAACGTGATAGCAGAGTGTCCTTGTGAGGAACAGAAATAAACTCATTTACAAAGCATATATGCTCGAGATTGTCTTTACTGAGAATAACTGTCTGTTACAAACAAATATTTTGCCACATATTCTCTAAGAATCTCATATCTTTTTAAACCCATAGGCCATATAGATGTAAGCATTCAAAGGTATGAAAAATAATGCAGCACATTGTCCACGAGTGGCTTAATCTCTGCCCTGAGGATCCTTCTTCTAGAACATTTCAGCTACTTCTTCTTTTTTATGGTAACAAAGCAATCTAACAGCAATCTTGAGTACTCAGTGACAACCTGACAATCTTCAGTACCCAGGGGCTAGCAGACTAAATAGTGTTCCGTGTTTGAATATGTCATTTGAACTGATTGTTAAACTTAATTAAGTTTAAAATGTTTAGTCTCCCTCAGAAATCATACTGGCACACCCAACAAGTTCATCACAGTACAGTTTAAAAGCTTATGAAGTATTCCTTAAAGATGATGTATAAAAAATAATCAGATTCTTAGAAATAGATTCATAGTTGCCTTAATACATCAAACAGTCCCCATTCTTGTGACATTTTTATGATAGTTGACAATGAAAGCACAATACTTTTTGCTTTGTTAATGAAAAACATGCCATAATGTCTTAAGCACACAATGTACACACCACGCCATCTACCAATCAAAGCATTTTAATATTATGTAAATATACTGTAATGCAGAAATATATACGCATGTTTGAATCTCATCTTGCTCAGAAATTACAGATATGGCTGCATATGGAAGATGGAATATATTTTTCATCAATTTAAATGGGTTCTTGTGCAATTATATTTAACATGGTACAACATCTACTGTAAAATGTATGGTTTTTTAAGTTTTTTTATATTGCAGCATGTACTTAGAGAGCCAACATAATGTGTTTTATATTTAGAAACATCATATTTCTGTTCTCCAAGAGGCCATGCCAATCCTTGCTGGCTGCATGTTGGGAATTAGGTTTCTTGTGGTTTTATGGCAGATGATGGGAAAATATTCTGTAAAGATCCAATAAAAGTCACTATATGTATGTGAGCCGCTGACAACTGGAGACAAATTCCCTGCATTTGTGAACACAATTGGCCAATAATCCTGACTATGATTCTAAAAAAGAAAATCAAACTGATGTATTGACCTAAATATACTAATCTGTGAAATAAAGTCGTTTTATAAATATTGAAGTTGCATATGATCCAAAAGTATTCATTGCCTGGGAGAGGTGAGTAAGAAGTAAGCTTGTAGCAAGGACACGGCTGCGAGATTTTTATGTCTGCACAGAATTTATGTGGGTATACAGGTGAAATGAAAGGAAAAATAATAACATAAACGGTATACTGTATGATGCTAACAAAATAAAACTAAAAAAATATTTCTCACCAATAATACAGATACTATACAGCACTATTACACACATAACACTATTCAAATATTAAAGCGAAGGACAAGTACATTTTTTTTTTCTTTCTTAATGATTATGCGTGAACACACACATATACTGTTTTATCTGTAAGTGGTTGGGGGTTCACAAACCATGTAATACATTTCAGGTATAAATCCTCCATGAATACCAGTTGGGTCTAATCCCTGAGATTGTGCTGCATGCAAATGAAATCTGGAGGATCCCCTTGCCTCCAAGTCGAGGAGGCGGCCAATTTGCTGGTGCTGGCATACTGTATGTGCTTTCGCCTCTCAGTCTCCCGCTGTCCCCTCCCCCATCTGTACCCTCACCCCCTGCCTCTGTCGTCTGTATGTTAAGGACCATACCACATATAAACCAAGTGAACATACTACTGATAGTACCCTGGAAATTAACTTCACATTTGAAGCAGGGGAAAAAAATTCAAAGCTTGCAAAAAAAAAAAAAAAAAAGAGGCATAGATAACGTAAATCCACTCCAGACCCACGCGACACAGAGGATGTCAGGCAAGCTTTAAAGTTGACAGTGGATGCCTGCAGAAACAGATTTCTCACCCCATCCTCAGGGAGACACGTTTTTTTTTTTTTTGTCATTTTCTCCCACAGAGAAATTTTGTCCTTGCATTTTCACATAAAATTGAGCACATCTGCTGTTCTCTTACTGCTCTATTATAACTGTGATGAGGAATAGTGAAGTATTCAATCCAGAACCGTAACCACAATCGAAAGGCACAAAAAAAAATCAACAGAAAGAACCCACCATCATAGATATGCAAATCAACACAAAGACATGTCTTAGTAGTGGAAACCGTTCACCTCATTAAGTCGCCCGAGCTTCCCCTGCCCCCAAAGCTGCTCAGCCCCCCTCCTCATCCCTCCACAAATGTCAACGACGGCGGCATCAGTCACGAGGCGGCCTGCGTACCGAGAGCTTGCACGCCAGGCCGGCATCCCAGGTTTCGCAGCCACTTTCTCTGCAGCTCACCAGACGGCGTTGCCGCTCTGTGGATGGATGCATTAAGGCTCTGATATGCAGATTAGGCCGCCGCATATTAATAAATCATTAAGGTTGGGCTTAATGCTGATGGCCTGCCACAAACGCTCACTGAGTGCAGTCATTGTCTGGTGTCAGTGTCTTCTGCTATCGCCCCGGGTGACGGCTGCCGCTGCTGCTGCAGAACTGCCATTAGACATGCAGGAATGTTAACGGTATTCTGCATTATTGTAAGTGTCTGCCTGCATCCCTCCATCCCTCCTGTCCCTCATTGTGCAGGGGCCTCAACATATTGTGGCTGCCGCGAGGCCCCTGCTCGCGTGTCGCACGCCCACAACCACATCATTCCCATGGCAGCAGACGCGCCATTTTAGCGTTCCGTTCCCTTTCATGTGGTGCTACAAACAAATCATTGATCTTTATGGAAATATATACAGCACTAAAAAAATACATTGTTTTCCCAGTGAATTAAATGGAAGAAAGAACATAAAGAAGCAGAGACGCGCTGCTGCGTTTAAGTACCTGCGGCTTGCACAAAGACCCCATCCACAAATAAATATGTACTTACTTCCGATATTGAAAACACTGTCCCGCATCGTTATTGCGAGATTACATTTGATTTTGTACTTTGTCCAAATTTTCAACCTGTCAACACACTGGCAGGACAGATAGAAGAAAAGATTTGCCTTGGATCAATCTGAATCTAACACAGAATTTTCTAAAGCTCATTATCCTGTATTACCATTTTTAATGATCAACATTAGTACTAACAACATGTCAGCTGTGTGCTGAATTCGACACCCAAAGGACAATAATAAAAAATCGCCTATGTTGCAGACTCTCTGACAAATTTTCGGATACTGTATGATATTATATGCTCGAAATATTTGGTTGTTTATATACACAAGGTAAAAGTGTTATCCTGTCGTCCTTTTTTTGGATTAATTTCATTTCAAAAACCTATATCACTCACCCCCAGTGTTTATGTAAACCCTAAAATTGTTCTGGTATGTTGTTTAATAGGAAGGAAAAAAGGAACACAGAGTTACTTTGCTCATTTGCAGACCTTCGGGGTGGGACATTTAAATGTTTGGCTAATATAGCTGAGGAATAGAAGACTACCTGGATTTTTCTAATTGCAATGCACTTTATCTGGATTACATTAAAAAAAAATTGGTTCAGGACTTGTAGGGGCTAATGGTTGTCATTTCCCCGCATGCTACATGCATATTGCATCCAATTGCATGTTTTTATTTTGCAAATTTTACAGATATCACTTTAAAACAAGGTTACATACAAATTTCCTTTGTATAGTGATATATTATGCATTGATATCTGGATTTTCATATAACTGAACTAATAGGTTCATATTTGATATTCAAGTTTGCAATATGTGATCATAAAAGTCATAAAATATTCAAAAAGCAAAAGATTATTTCTCTCTCCGTTATTGTAAAACTATTGAAACATAGTGCAGCCAAGAGTTAGCTAACACCTTTTCTGATCGAGGAAAACTGTTACATAGCATATTATTCCCTTGCAGGTCAATTACATTTAAGTACAGAATATTACAACAAGTAAAAGAAAGTCAATCAAATCAGGATTATATTTGCTCTTATAGGCAAGGTGCTTGATATGTTTACAACATTGTAACTATATTGAACGTAGCTTCTTTCATCCTAATGGAAATTCCTTACTGTAAGTTCAACACATAGATCTGAAACAGTCCAATTTATGTGCAATACTGTACCTGATGTATTTCTTACTCACTAACAAAATGTCCGTTAATTATAACTGTAAATGTACTGTAAGGTACATAAAAGTGACCATGAACCTTTTTAATATCTTTATTGTTGTTGTCAGTGTTGTCTTGGAGACCATTACTGGATGATGTGATAAGCTTATTCTATGAAGGGCTATAGTCAGCTTCGCTCATTTCCACACCTCACAAATTTTAGCTGATAAGGGTCTTAAATTCCAAAACCACAAAAACAATATTAGCCTCAGAATATGGCAATTAGATTGTTGGAAATTGCATGGTTAACAAATATACAGTGAACCAGAACTGCATACATTATAAAAACAGACAACGCCTGACAAGTTTAATTACCCGTGCATTAAATGTAATAAATGGAAAACAAAACTTCCTGAAGAAGCCACTGTATATTAATAGTGACCTTCAGAGACAGTTTTGTCCTGTATTTTGACCAACTCTTGTACTGTGACAACAGATGCAAATGCATGCAAAGCACATTCAAACACAAAAACGTATCAAGGTTTTCATAACATTAGACCCTCAACTCACCTAACTGCTGTTGCTGTTGAGGGAAATGTTTAGATGGGTCTATTTTGTTCTTCTCTTCCAATGAGCCATCACCCTTTCCTTGGCTGCAAGCACCAAATGACAGGCTTAAACACCACGCTTTTAAAATGCAACCTATAGGTCACCTACAAACAAATTTCAATTGGCATACTTTTTGCACAAGAATGCTATCTTTTCCAATCGGTCTTCTTGTCATTTTAATATTCATTTTCCACTTATGGCACCAAGGCAGTCTGAAAATAATGGCTAATATCAGATATAACAGCCTCTTGGCTACCTATGCACAGTGTGCACTGCAGATAAGTCATCTAAAAAGGTTTGTGGTTCTTCATGACCAAAAATATTGAACTTTTCAATGAAATCCCGTTTGGCCATTTACTTTAGACTTTAACTCCACAGTCTGATAAATGCACAGGGCACAACCACTATACAGCAGAATAATATTAATTTAAATCCACACGTCGCACGCAAACACATTTCATAAAATAAAAGGATCTAAGCTACAAACACCTAAAATCAAATGCTTTCAGAACATGACCATACAGATAGTACATATTTCAAGAAACAGTTAAAATTGTCAGTTTACCTTTATTGAAGTGATTAAAAAAATATATATTTTTTTTATATTTTTCAACACTTGATATTTATATGAACCAAAAATAAGGTGATACTTTATTATTATGGTGCTTTGTGGCATATGCATGTATAAATAAAAATGTGCAGATACAGGTAGTCAACGCAAGCTGACCGTGCATTTTATAGTTGGCATATAACGGCAACAATTTCTGAGACAAACTGACGAATGAAAAAGTTAATTACTTTTCCATATACTCTGCAGCCATCGATCTGAATTCAGACGTATGCTCACCCATGAGCAGGAATATTGCAGCACATTTGTTTATCAGCAAAAATGAATCAGAGATGACAGGGAAACTATGCTCTACTACAGTTGACACTCACCCTCACTGCGGGCTGTACATCAGACAGTGCATGATACTCAATACAAGCATTAAAAAAATGAAGATTCTAAAATAACCAAAACTTTAATGCTCCTTTTCGATGCTCCTAAGAATCCTGCGAATTAGCTAACAGTGAGAATTAAATTGCAGGTGATGTTAGAATGTGATAAGATGCAGAACATTGTGGGCGGCAATGGTTATGTCAGTATCTCTGATACAGCTAAAACAGGCAATATTATTACAGTTTTAAGGCAGTGTATATTTCATGAACGTAGTGTCAAGGTGAATGACGACCTCCAAAAAAAAAAACACACCTCATTATATTAACTATTGCAGCATGATATATATGCTCCCATTCATCGAACTGGATAAGATAAAAGCTAAAGCAAAACAATACAACTAATAAACAACTAAAGAATGTAAAACAGAGAAGTGAGTGCTGCAGAATATTCTTTTTCCCATATAACATCAAAGGCCTTGCATGGAAAATGTTTTAAGATACAGTCACAGGACTAAGAGCTGGGCTTGAAGGTGGAGCAGACCTCGGTAACGAGAAGGGTTACGGAAATAAAGAGACATGAGTTGTGGCAGAATGATTTACCTGCATTCTTGTGTTACGTGTTTCACGTAGCCCAGACTGTCTGTATCGGTGTACTCTGAGGTCTTACGACGAAGACTCTCCACCGCCTAGGCCTTTCCTGTGCGGCTCGTCTAATCTAATCTCGTGCAAGTCCCTCACCACTTATGGTTTTTGCTGAACATGCGCTAGACACTGCATTTTAATGACGAATGGCAAAGATAACTGTAGCTTTCACCAGCACTGACTCGAAACACTTACATTTTGAGAAGACGCGGATACACACCGACGAAGACGGGCATCTTTATGTATAGAAATTAAAACAGAATACAAACAGCTCATCAAATGTCAGGTTTCTTTAGAAGATATTATTAGTTATACAGCTTATAAATATATCACACAGAAAACATACACAAATGGTGAGTACATTACTATATGTGCCATGATGCAGCTAAAAAATATTCGAACAAAACACAGCATCACATCAGGGTGCAATCACACTTACGATCACAAAAATACATATAACCCTCTGTGACCTGAAGAGCACAAAAGGTTTAAAGGCAAAAATGTTTATGTGATGTGTCAATATTCATTCCCCAAGACGGTAGTTCACAATAAGCTCAAAACACTGAAAAGTAGGCCTCGGTGTTTTACCGTATGTCTTCAATGACACTTATCTCAAATGTGACATAAGACCAGGCACTTACAGTCAATGCATTTATGACAAGTGATGCCTGAGACATGCAAAAATTTAATTATACTCTAAAATTTCCTGCCTCAGCAGTCTGGGGTGTGTTTCCTGGTGCAGCTGCAACTTCCACCTTGTGAACCGTCACCTAGAATTTTATTCCATGTTTTTATTAGTACTCTTTATTTTGGCGCTCTCTTACTCATAGTGTCTCACACACAAACACAGTTAAGGGTAAGTACCTGAAAACCTCCTATTACTTGAAACAAAATCAGCTGGCATAATATGCGGAAATAAAAATGCATGACAGCTACATTTCTGCAACAGTTCACAAAATCGAGCCAAAAATATGGTGCCACATTTTTTATGCGGCTCCAAACATACAATTCTATTACAGGAAGCCAACACCTCACTGATGCAAAGCTAGCCCTTCTCTGTTAAAGCCATATATCACATATCGGTAAAAAAGGAGATGAAGTTCATTCTGACAGGTAAGTTCCCACAATGGCAACAAATTTAATTACATAACATAAATATTAACTATTTATATTTTCTTTCATGTGATTCTTATGTGGAGTAACTGAAGGTGATCGATAATACAAGGATGGGGGATATTAAAATGTCCTCTATTTCCACTGGAAATGCACTGACATTGTATCAACATTGTGCGTTATCCACTTCCGCCCTTAGTCATCTACCTTCTTCCGATTTACTGTAGAAGCTCATGAACTGTTAAATTAAAGCAGAACTTTAAATTCTGATTCTGAACAAATGAACTTTGGGGGAGCAACAAAAAAAATGAATAGTGCAATGTGTTTTACAAAGAGCAAACAAATGGCCATTATATTGAATTATGATATAAAAAATAGAATGAACTGCAGTCCCAAGCTGACTGTTAATCATACAATGGCAGAGCCAAGCATCCAAACAACTATTAAAAATTAACCATTATACTCTTTTTTAATTCATTTAATCGGTTTAGTCAGTTTAAACAAGCTTTTATTGATTATGAAATATTACTTTAATATTTCATAAAGCAGACCATTCCCTAGCTGGTATAGGAACACAATTAGTTGCCCCATTCCTAGCATCAATAACAGTTAAATATCAATAATTCTCAGACCATTTAAAACAACAATTCAGCAGATTTTAAGAAGTACAGCAACAGCTCCCCATGCCCCCCAGGATTATGGACATCAAAAATATATATACAATGCTGATCTGATTAAAAAAACAGGTGCAAATAATACACAACCTTAAACAGAAAACAAATCAAGAATAGCTAACATCTTGCCTGAGACACACTATTCAAATGATCAGTTTCCGCAACATCAATGAAACTAGTGTGAATGCAACATGGAATATGGGGAGATCAATAAGTAAGAAAAAACAATAAGTCATACATAAGCCACCAGAACTCACGTATGGTCATGCGACTGCTTAGCCGCCGTCAAATGACAAAGTTACACAAATGTGTTTGCAGACAGCATGGCAAATGATGCCATGAGCAAAACCATGCATGTGACAGCAAATGGGGGAATTATGGCCGTTTGGTATGCATGGATGGCGGTGGCAGTAATTAAATAATAGTCTTTCACAGCATGCTCCCTCATTGTTTACTGACACATGCAAACCAGGCAGACATTTTAGGTCTATGCCGTCACATTGACTGCTGCAAAGCCTTAAGATGGAGGCACCATAAAGAAATGTTGACTCTCTAAGCAAAGTATCACGCTTATGTTATCCTTTACTCTCACAAGGTGACTTCAAAATAAATTTTGAGATTTTCAAATAATAAAAAGATATGCACATACATGTCTTTTTTTCCCCTCACGGAATGTATAATTAATATATTTATAAAATAATAATAGAGTTGTTGCCTGTTAAACCATCCTTATTTTCCTTTCACTTTTTGATCTTCATGTAGTAATTACATATAAGTATCTGCCTATTTTAAACATTTCTCTAAGTTGATCCTTTATTATTTATTGAAATCCATATTTGCAACATATGAATTTAGAAACATCTATTTTACATGCAATGGCAGTTGGTGTCAACGGCAAAATTCATTTGCCGTTGATACCTGACTGGTGGGAGAGGGGTAGTTATCGATGCTGTTTTCAAAAAGCATTGAAATTCTCAATTCAGCAAAAGAGATTCACCGTGACTCTTCAACAATAAAAACATAAACATTTAATAATTAAATACATTGGTTGTGAAATGCAGATTTCAAGTCTGGCAGACATCCAATCCTTTAAAAGCAAAAAACTGCCTATAGGAGTACAAGCGATTATGTCAGGCTTTGTTGTCTGGCTATAAATTTAGGTGTAACTCAACACAGACTGAAGTAATCCAACATCAGTGAAAGTCTTCTCCTAATACATTGTAACTTGAAAATTTGTTTTCATTTGTAAACGTGCATGATGCATTGCTATCTATTTCTATTAACACGTACAAATAAATGCTGAATTGATATGCAATATATTATGTAGATGTTCACAAAATGTATTTCAGTATTTGAAAGGCAATTAATTTATTTTTCAGATGGACATTTACATAATGAAAGTGAGGTGGCTCAATAAAATGTCAAACATTCACGTTACTACTTTGACAATATAAAATCAATTAAAAAGAAAACCCTTAAAAACAGACTAACAGTCAGTAGAAAATGTGATTGTATATGCTAAATCATTTCCTATATTACCAATGTAAGTTACAAAGAACTCTTGGCAAAACTCAAAAATTTACAATGAAGAGATTGTTGTTATCTGGAGGTTAAATCCCAATGGTACAGGAGGTGAAATCATGGCAGTATTTTTTTTATAAGTTATCAGTCAGAATGTGTAAAAACTTTGATTCAATTTCAGACAACTGCTAGAATCTATTAAATTAGTATAAAAGTATAAAACAGAAAGAAAGAAAGAAAGAAAGAGAAAGAAAGGAAGGGAAAATTTATGATAACATCTTGGTGAACAATAAATAAGTTTTAGAAAAAAAGAGACATTTTTATACAAAGAATGAACCATCTAGCAACATGCAGAGAGCCCATTCACCCAAGACGAGAGGAGTGAAGGAAGACAAGCGATATCGGCACAGCATGGACACTCAGTAATCCCCCTTCTAACCTACCAGAAGTTTAAATGGCCGTGCATGATACCATTAAATGGCTTTCCACAATTTTAAAATAATCTGCACCTTTCCTCTGTTAATTTTTTCTTTAGGAATTCTTATTAAGAATATGCTATCAATACAATGTTGTTTCAGAAAAAAAGTGCTGTAGGGGTAAGAACGAATATGTTTGAGTGAAATTAAGTTCTGTATTATTCTAAAACCATTTTCATGCAGCAAGGTTACAGAAAAAAAACATTGTGAGGTGACACAATAGGCCAGAGCACACGAATCATAATTATTGATCTAAGATTTTTATGGGTGGTGCTGATACTGAACATATTTTGAACACGATGAACTTAAAGACAAAACATAACGTTTGCCATCAGATGAGTTTTGATTTATGAAGTCACTCCTACTGGTCATCCAAAGTGTACCCAGGGTGTACCCCAGTGCCCTATGCAGCCTGATATATGCTCCTGGGCCCCTTATGTCCGTGACTAAGATACGCAACTAGAAGATGAATGGAAGGAAAACAGTCATAGATGTACTGAATATAAACATACTATTGGCAACTTGTTTTTCCTCAGCACCAGTTAAGAACCAGATTGTGAGCTTTACCCAATTACATACACAAGTGCTGCTGATGCAAGGGTGCACACCATGAGCTCATCTCCTGTTACCATGGCAACACCAATTGGAGGAAAAGCCCTCTACAAGCAATAAAGTAGACCCCAAACAGAGTGTGTGTAAAAATTCTCACAGCTTGTTTAACATCTGCATAGTTTTTTTTTTTACTTTTCAGAATGCATGCTTCCACTCATCCTGTTGCTACCTACTAGAAACTGAAGGTTAGTATGTTCATAAATGCAGGTTAAAATTACATCAAAATTTGTCAAAAACAGTCTAATTCAAACTTTTATCAGTTTTATCTCTATCAGATCTCTGTACTACAACAGGATATCGGCACGATAAATGTGTTCAATAAAAAAGTGACTCCTTATTTGCCATTATCCTAAACTTTCTTGTGACAACAAAACAGAACTTCCCTCTGACATTTGGACAATCGTGCCATCAATGGCTGACAACTTTTGCTGTTCTGCAATACTGCTTCAATCCTCGAAGTATGTGAATATGCTAATGAATGGGCATTATCTTTCAGGTTTGTGCTAAATATGTAAAGGTTTATTTTTGCGGGGGAAGATTGAAGTCAAATTAAATGTTGGGAGGAAAATACCACCCCAACTCCCCCCTGATTTTTACGTGCCTGATTCGATGCCTACAACTCCATTCCTTATTTCTTGTAAATTCTAAAAATTTACACCAAATTTTTAACAAGCCTGAGAAGGCACGCCTTTTAGTTTTGTGCACTACTTGAAAATCCTAATATTACTATTCAAATGTTGCACTAATTTTGGTATAAATACCAATTTTTGACATTAAATACGTATTACCATAAACCAACTGCTATTTATAAGCAAGAAAAACACCCAACAGTAACATTACATCTAAATCAAACTATGTAATCTAGCAACATACACCATTCTTAAAGCATCCTGTGATGCATTATATCAGCTATTCTGCAGTTATGCAGCATGAGCCTCTTCAATAAAGAGAAACAGAATGCTTGCTCAACCATTGTAAAAAGAAAAAGAAAAAACACTGCGAAATGACTACTCCCATCTCTGTGACTATGCTGTTCTACAGATCACGTGACAATAATGGCTTCCTAAGACTGTACATATGGTACAAACAACACAATTAGTTTACCTTATACTCAAAGAAACGGGGCAAAAACATCACGCTTTCTTAATAGCTAATTGCACCCATTGCAAAATTTAGAAAAGGCTGACCCAGCATTGAAGACAAACCATATTTTCATATACTTAGTGCTGCTCTACTTATGGAGATTTTAGCTGAAGAAAATTCTTCCAATAGGTACATGGAAAACATGCTTATATGTCAATAAACAAATGTATCCTACATGAATAATTTCAAAAGAGTTTACCAACTACATTGTCATGCTTATTACACCAACTGACCTATATATAAATATATCCAAACATGTTTATTTCTAGTAATATACTAAAAATGTTACAATTGAATCCAGTTTTCCTGGCCAGATAACTTCAGACTTACTGGATACTGGAAAACAACACCGTGCCTATATCCTGTAAATAATATGAGACTAATCAAATCCTGTTGCTGGACAAAAGTGTAAATAAAGAAACATTTGTATTTGTAACAATTAATAATAATTGCACCAAAAACGACTTCCAACTCTTGGTATTTATTATAGGCCTATTCAAATACATAAAAATCCTGCATGATTAACTTGCAATTGTTATGACTGTATTTGTGCTTGATTTAAAAAAAAAAGAAAAAAAATAGTAAAAGATAACAACAACAAAGAATGCCATTGCATGATGAAAACCGTTGCAAAACTTAACGTCCAATAAAAAGGTATGCTTTTTTATTCCAAGCTATTGCAATCATATTCCTCTACTGCGAAATATAAGATTTGGTGAGCTATTTGCAGACTTTAAGGGTTTCTTTACAATACGCTGACATTTACTGCAGGCCCAGTCACGAAAACAATGTTACCATTCACAGGCTCGCGACGAAGATTTCAATCGACTTAACCGGGCACAAAGAAACTTAGTCTTTCACTGGTTAGCCATATTGTGTTCTCAAATTTTCTCTCAGCAAATGTATAATGACCCGGCATTGTACGCCAGCTTAGACAAGGACCCGAAAAAGAGACACTAGTTTTGTCTGACGGTGTGAGAAAGTCGGGGTGGGACCTTTTCTCCCAGATGGTGTTAAATTCAGATGCTTTTAACATTGGACTTGAATCCTTTACGCTGCTGTGGGCAAGAGGTGGCCCAAAGTTCATCCTACTTAACATAAATTGCTAGTGAAAAAATGCAAAGTTAACTAAGATCTGCCACTGAGTTCACCATATTTATTTTCCATAACAGCCATGAGTATCAAAATAACGTTGTGTGTTTTACACAGACGCGATTAAATATAGTAATTTAAAGTTTAACGTACACAATGTGGAAATATGTAATCATTAACGCCGGCAAAGCTTGTTATGATTTTAACACTGTGAGAGAATATAAACGAATCGAATTTAAAATACTGACCTTTCGTCAAGTGCCAGATACCACAAATCATTATAAAACAGAAGCACCAGCAGCCGTTAAATACGGTTTAATGGTTTTTATTAACTTGTTGTAGCCAATAGTAGCCTCCACAATTTAGAGATAAAAGACTAAAATACAACCAATCTTAACTCTGAACTAGACACTACTGTTTAATGAATATAACCAACTCCTGGCATATTTAACCAATTCTTGCATACTCAAATAATAATATTAATAATAATGCAGTGAACATAAGCTGTATGTCTCTAAGTTACTAGGAAAGTCCTCTTTAACCAGTAAGGCTCTACAGGGCCTGGCACGTGCCTTCATGTAAAAAGATGTTTACTTAGCTATCTCCAAATGCAACTCCTTTCTAATAATTATGTATGTAAATGTCACCGTTTCAGTATACAGTATATAGACATGCAATTTTTCTAGTTGTCATAAAATTGTTAATAAAATCTGTACAATTTAGCAATCTAATAAGGTAGATCGAGAAAAAATACGACTTCGAAATCGCTATAACCTCCCCCCCCCCCAAGTTCAACAACTAACAGACATTTCTCAGAGATAACATTTCAAAATATGTATTTCATAAATCTTACTTTTTCGTGTTTAATATGAGGAGCTGCGGTTTTCAGTGATGAACGAGCAGTCGCCATTAAGATGGACGCATTTGTGTTAATTGAGTCAACAGGTCGTGTTATAAATTATAATCGGGCATGGTTTTAAAACTGATTTTGAAAAGAGACGCCTCTGTAAGGCTGGGATTGCCAAGGTTGAGAAAACGTCGAGACTTTAAGTCATGCAGATCGGTCTGGTGCACTTGATGTTTTTTAATGACCCTACGTCTCCCCCACCCCAGATCTGACAGCACTGTCTGTCATATCCGCTATGAACACAGAACTGCCACTTGCCCTCGAGCGTGGGAATGAGAGCGTCCAGTCGTTCACATCTCCTGCATTACGTTTAACGGAATCAATTAAGCAAGGCCAGCCCCATATTCCCCACTCCCCATCCCTTTCCCAGTTTTGTCAGGTCTATATACGACCTAATTATTTCAGTTTGGGATGCCAGTGGCGTTTCCTGGATAGACTCGATCATGCCTGAAAAAGGGGAGGCGCACACGTGGGTTCCTCCCGTAATTGTCTGTTTCATTTTCGATGCTACGACTTTGTGAGACAGAACATTTGGAACTCTTTGTGACAGTTTTCTAATCTGTTTAATGCTTGAAGATATCTTAAACAAATCGCAAACCATTTATTGCATCCTTTCAGCACTATATTGCATTTGGAACACCGCTGAGTAGAAGTAAAAAAGAAAACTCGAATGCACATGCGTTTATGTTATATGCAAGCATTGAAAATGCATTACTAAAATACCAGATGCACTTACACAACGCAATCGACAGATTTACATTTTAGCTTCTGCGCTTTTTATAATTACATGACAAATTACAGAAACAGCAGGCCCATTTGTTCATGTAATATAAACGCAATTAAATGCATATGGTGTGGAATAGCCGTCACAATTTTAATGTTTACCAGTTGCGGAAGTTGCCTTTGAAACATTGATGCCAGGAAGCAGTAACACGCGCTTCATTCATAGTTTTAAACATCCTTTCAGCACCCGCGATGATCCTGGAAGCAGTTTTTACTTTCGGTTATCTAGCTTTATGAAAACCATCACACTCATACAGCTAGATAACCAAAGATAACAACTAACTTCCCATCCTTCATCGATATTCCTCTCAAAAGTTATGAATCAATGCAATAATAATAATGGTTGTAGTTCCATGTTGGAGAGCCATTTTGCCCAAATGTCCTGAAACAGTTAAAGCCAAGGCAGCTCGAATGACCTTCTCCAAAAATAAAAATATTATTTCAAAATCCCAACATTAGGGCCACGTCCATTTAAAGTTTGGCATGAAGTTTAACTCCCTCTTTCCCCTCCCCAATTCCCAGGACCAAAGAATCCCTAAAGGAAACAGAATTCCAAAAGGACGCATAATTCCACAGAAACATACAATATTCGTAT
This sequence comes from Mormyrus proboscirostris, assembly GCA_026779585.1. Classification (NCBI taxonomy): domain Eukaryota; kingdom Metazoa; phylum Chordata; class Actinopteri; order Osteoglossiformes; family Mormyridae; genus Mormyrus; species Mormyrus proboscirostris. Next base: position 24,319,368 of record JAODKF010000046.1, on the reverse strand, counting down.
ATTAATTATAAGTGCTGGGATGCAGTAAGAAACAGCTGAGCAATGTGCATTAATCCTTGCAGAGGGCCTGCATTTGCATTGTAAATTGCATCACTCACAAAGGTTCCATTTGCCTCTCTTAAGTCGCGGTGGCATCAGCAATATCCAGCATAGCCAGCCAAGAGGTTATATGAAGAAAAAATCCGGTTCCAGAAAAAAGTACCGAACAAAGATCAAACAGCGATCGATTGAAATTATGCAGAGATCGTTTAGCCAAACGGCGTAAGGCAGGTTGCACGTAAAGAACCGTATGATTTTGGGAGAAATACATCATTTATTTCACATAGCCAAGAGAGCTGGGAGGACGAAGATGCCGTCCTGCTGGCTTGCCGCTGCCAACGGTCTGAAAGAAGGAAAAAAGGGCCATCACTGAAAGAAGGGGGAGGGGGATTTGCAGTGCCAAAATCTGGACCAACCCGATGAGGTCAAAGGTCTCGATCCGCGGGAGTATACGGTAATGATGATGCCATCAGATGCCTTAAATACACGTTTATATCTATATGTACAAGGGAAAAGCATACTCCTCCCGCCATTATCAACCGCGCTGGAATAATTGCCATACAAGCATTCTCGAAAGGCGAAGAAGAAAAGAGGACGGAGATGAAATGATTTCATAGCCTTAAAATATTCATTTTGTTACCAATGAAGATCCGTTTTAATATCCAGACTGTCAAAAAAGTCATTTGGAGGGTGGATAACGTATCGGATCGGACCGTGCAACGTGTCAGTCTGAATTTCCTTCTCAGTGTCAGCGATAAGAAAGCTGAGGCATGGAGCCGGGTTTCTTTAGTGGAAAATCTGGTCCCAATAGTACTGTCAGTCGATGTATTGTAACACTGGCAGTTTTGTTTTTTGTTGTTTGATTGCTTTGATGAGTTGCAAGCTTATTTAAACAAATAGACGGCATCGGCAATGTTGTATATGTACTTATTGTCGCATGATCCAGCTGCAATCTCTCATGCAGTACAGCAGAAAACTAAAATTTAAAAATAACCTACATTCAATCATACACTGTACTATATAAACTAAAGTATTTGCGTGGGGTCTGTTCTGCCGGCTACAACCATTAATATTAACGTTTTTAAAATATACGAGAGGGAAAAGGCGCTATGCATGCGAAGGATGCATACATACGATATGTAATATCCTTTTAGTTTGTTGGCAATTGAAGAAAAAAAACTCTTGAAAGTGTCGTTTCCACCTTGGATTAACCTAACCAAATACGTAATTCAACACTAGACGCGAAACCGTTGCACTATTTACGGAGTGAGGTGCGATTATAAGTTGCTCTGCTAGTGCCATATTTCATTATACCGTACTACTGTATATGTGAATAAATGAAGGAAATAGAATTATCCATTCCGGTCTGTATGAAAAAGTATACCGCTTTTGAAATACCTGCCGGCCAGTATGTTTCAGATTGGCCTGTTATATGGACATAAGATAGTATACGTCGATGCCTTACGAACGTGTAGGTGGCAAATTTTATCATATTTAATTTCATGTATTTATAAGTTAAGTTTTAATGTTTTTCATGAAACTGTGGACCATATCTAGAACATATTTTCCATTCGCAGAACTCTGAGTTGGGGTGATTGCAACTTACTGACGGCGAATCCACCAACTGAATTATTTCTTCACACACAAATATTGTGTCCCTGAACCCATTTCAAATTTGGGGATTTTTCGTAATCTTCCTTTGCAATTTAAATTAACAAAAGCATTGGGTAAGGACTACAGCTGTTGACAAAATATAACGAACCACATCAGAAATGCATATTCTTTAAGATACAGCAATATGTAGACAACAGTAGAATACAGGTAAGAGTCCACCAGGAAGAGCAGGTGTATTTCAAATTAAAAGTGCAAATGAAACATCTTTAGTGAGGTTGCAGCCTCGTTTCGGTTTTTATTGGTGCCACTTTCACAAGACTGAATATCATTACAAGAATGGGGCAAATGGCTGTATAAACTACTGTATCTACACCAATGAATTATTCAGTAATGACTTGTAATGGTTCAAATCATGCCCACGTATGTTTATACTATTAAAATACTTTGTGTTTTGTCTTTCTTGAAATCAAACCAAGAATCAAAATGCCAAGTTATTGATTCTGCATCTATTTCAGGGCTGTGTATTTCACTTATTTCCTTTAATGTGCGATGCAATTAACAAGGGGTTTGTTAAATCATGGCTTCGTGACGTCAGTAAGGAAACGGGATCAATTTCACATGCGGTAGGCATTTTACGTACAATCATCAAACAGTAAATTAATGCACTTTAAAATATATATTTTAGTTGCCGTTTACCCTGCGTATATCACCAGCCCTATGTTATTAAAATGCAAAAAATCAACTACATACTTAATCGAATCACGTCTAATAATGTCCATTTATAAACCATTGCCTACAATTTACAAAACAATGGCCGAATGTTGCATTAATACAGAAAATTCTACCCATATCAATTCACGCAAGTTGTAAAAATTGTTTGGTATTGATAATGGCCAACAATGATGGAAAGCCGTAGTACAGTGGGCTACTTAGCCGTGGAGTATCATTTATAGTGGACTGCAGGATTTACAGTACTGATGGCCGTGGCAGAAAGATCACACACAACACACGTTTGTAATAGTCCCATCCGAGAAACAAAAATAAAAATCGAATAGGCCTCCTACTATTATTTTGTAGCATAATATTTGATAAATAGATTAAATGTGGTACTTAGCCTACAAAACAACACAACATTTTCCGAGTATTTGTAATCGACTATTTTTAATTTAGTTTATAACACACAGTTCATGACCATTAAGGGTTTACATATCCTTGTGATTGGTTGCGTCCAGGCACGACTTAAAACAAAAGGTACAAAAAATTGAGGAAAAAATACTTACATCTTCCAAATGTTTTAAAGTTATATTGCAGGTGCTGTAAAGAATCAGAAAGCACCCCGGGATAAGCCATGCTAGCATGTGCGCGTGGGTCCCACTAACCTTCTTCACCAAATATCCAGCCATCCCTTTTGCCACCCTTCCATTTAAAATTGCCGCTAATACTAAAGCCATTATACTTGTTTAGTGGCTCTGAGTCAAACAGAAGCATATTCCACCCACATGATGTAGAGAGGAAAGGCGGGGCCGGGGTGTAAAAGGAGGCCGGTACAGAAACTTTGCCCACACGATTTTGCCTTGTCCACCGAATGGAGTACTGCACAACGAGGCTGGAGTGTCTACAAGTTTTTGGGATTCCCGAAGAATGGTCCTACCCTGTGTCTGAGACCCGACGTGCTCTGAAATATTAAGAACTTTCTTTCTTTTGTTGGATATAAACTCTAGATCTATTGTACTGAACTAAGCGTGCTTTCTAATCCAAGTTCTATAGTGAAAGATGCAACGAATTTGCTGTTCTACAACTTGTACTTACTCACAGAAAGGAATTTTCTGTCCGTGCTGAATAGTAAAATAAACGACACACACATGCACAAAGGCCTGCATTTGCTGTCCACGCACCTACACTCTGAAAAAATATAGAGTTTCTGCATCTACAAGGTCACTAATCCAGTTTTGTTTTATTTCATTTTTTTTAAGCTGGGGAAGCAGTTATTATTCACGTTTATAAATTACAGTCATAAAAAGGAAAGAAAATCTTGGCTGTGTCAAATCAGGAATACTGGCGAACCCTTTGTTAAATGTCTTTGCCAACTGGATAATTGTATATTACACCAGTTCCGCATAGGATCAGCATAGCAAGAAAAGTACATGGAGCTGATGGATCTGAACTCGCCCAGCGGGATATAAAACGAACGTTTTTTGTCCGACGTAGTCCTTATTGATTATAAAGGCCACTGGATTATCTGAGCTATAAATACACCAGTAATAATAAAAGACACGCCTAAGGCAGTTACGTCCACTTTCTGGTAATACTAGAGTACTACTCTCTCTTCTGGTATAACGGTCTTTTGATATGTTAGTTGAACTTTTATACTGAAGTTATGTAAGAGTAATGCTTAGAACATACAATTATATCTATTAAACGAAAATAACTACAATCAAAATATTACGCTTCGATTTAAAACGTCCCATGCCCATTCTAAGTACTGTACTATCCATTGAACAATTGCATACACGTTTTATAGTGAGGACAGGTTCAGTGACGTAGACATGCATAGCTACTACGTACAGTCGTATTTACATCAAGGAAATTAGTGCATTTAAATATGTAAATCGGTTCTTCTACCAGCCGGAGACATTTCTGTATTGTGGATGATCTCTTCGTTTTATATTCGCGGAGTACCCCCAAATATCTAATTATTGTCTTTTAAAGTATATTATATTTTTATTGAATCAGTATATTTCCTGTATTTGGTACGCAGCTGATGAATCTGTATTTGCTGTGGATATTACCCATGCATAATGAAACGTCTGCTGCGCCGTTCTCACAAAGCCAGCTGGTTACTAAGTGTGTATTATTATTATTATTATTAATATTATCGTTGTTGTTGTTATAGAGGTTCAGGTCTTTAACGTGCAAATCTATGCA
>JAODKF010000046.1:24285965-24299800 GCA_026779585.1 Mormyrus proboscirostris | reverse complement strand
ATACACACACACACACACACACACACACACACAAACACAGACACAGACACAGAGCGCGGTATGTTACAAGAACTCCACAACTACATGTGCATTACATCCACAGAGGTCTATAATCCTGATTTTTAACTTATTATTAAAAGGACCCTTTCACTTACATAATATGTAATACATTTGGTACTTGATTTATTGATCGTGCCAGTACATGAAGTCAGAGAACTTTCTGGTTTCCACATTTGGCAGTTAGGGTTAGTGGGAGAAAACGATGTTAGTCCTACCAGTTGCAAAAAGGCTATGGAAACTGAAATTATAGGAAATATAAAAAAGCAATGAAACATAAAAAGAGTAAAAACCATTCTTATTTATACGCATCTTCACTTTAAATTATATTCAAATATTTCCAAACAAAACATACGTTTGACAGCAGGAGTATTTGCATATTCTAACAGCATACATTCTTAATTGAATGGTAAAATCTGTCAGACAATTCATCTTAGTCAGACAATGTGACTAAGGTTGGACACATAAGATTCATAAACAAGATCACCTACAAAGGTATTTCTGAGATCATCAACATTTTCTTCAGCCCAGACCCAACCAAAGTCAGATCCCACTCAAAGAAACATGTTTGATCCAGTCATCCTGGCAGTTGTCACAATCACTTACAATCTGCAAATCTAAAATAATTTTTGTCAAGAGTCAGTAAAGACTTTTGTTTTCATTTTTGTGAAGCTGTTGGATATAATGTCTTGAGTGCAGACACTCAAAACTGACAGTTCTCGAACATGTGGCCATGACAATATATAGTACAAGATATTGAAGTGTTTGATTAGGAAGGTGGTTACTTCTCACACGTCTTCATCATAACACACTATATATCACAGAGGCCTACTCACTATATCTGGGGAAATGAAGATAAAAAATCAGGTACAAAGTTTTCATGACATGGCTATTCCATTATAAATATGACATATAATTTACATGCTCAGTTTTAATTAACTACTTTTGACTGGTCAGCTGGTAACTTAGGTTGTGTGATTGGCGTTAGGATAATATATGTTTATAAAACAACTGTGATTGATTAATCTGCTCTTTGTTGACTAGTTCAAGCAACAGGCAGCAGTTTGCTTAAATGAATTGGTGTGCCATGCAGCCCAGGATGTTAAGAAATCATTGGCAGATGCAGAAATATACAAGAACAGAGGGAGAAATGCTGAAACCACTGCCAATAATTATTTGCCACCAATCCAAAGGAAAACCTGCCACGATATTTTGAGAGCCACTTATAGCTTTTAACCCAGTATTAATACGTGGCTGCAGGACACTTTAGTGGCAAGAGCTGACGTCGGCCATGCTTACAGTATCAAACCTGATGGGATCACTCAGGTGGGGGCGTGCTAGAGTTTGGGCAGGAAACAGCAGAGGCCTGTTTCTCATGTTGCCTGTGCTGCCCATGTGGCTAATTTTTCAATGGGTGAATTTCCCTTTACACAATACCGCCGTAATGCTTCAAGCATGATACCTTGGTGAGCTTAACATGGCGATTATTTATCTCAGTGATAACAGAATTATTCCTACAGCAGTTAAATGAGGAAAGTATTAGGCAGCAATAGACGAAGGACAATTTGAGATAAATTGCCAAAAAAAAAAACTGACTATCAGCTAGCAGAATAATTAACGCAAGCTGAAAGCGACAGCAATCATTGCTGCTGGCTGACTCTGACAGTGCCACTTAGTGACAATGTATTTCAGTAAGGAAATTCAAAACAGCCATTCAAAACAGAATTTTTTTTTCATTCCCAGCTGTAAGGAAGGTCTCAGCTTGTTCTTGATATCTTAGCATATTTCACAGAAATTTCACAGAAACAGAGAACTTGCATTACTAATGATGGTAGATAGATGCAAAACTAAATAATCAGCATGGAATACAGCAGAATCAAAACATGGTAAAGAAAGGCTCCTCGCCACAGATATTCAAAACTCATAACAACTGATTGTCCTTAGGATGCTTATGGATTTTCTGGCATCACTCTGTAAGCTAACAAGATTGAAAGCAAAGATAGAGTAGTAGTCAGTGAAAACTGTGTTTGGTTTTTAGTACTGTTGTCTGAAAGTAAGAGTAACATAAAAAAAAACACGAGTCTGATATATTGATTAGAAATGTAAAACCTAGTGCAAAATAAATCAGATTAGCATGAACTCGACCTCTTGAGTCCTAAGTGTTTAGCTCAGGACTCATATTAAAACGTTACTGACCTGAAAACTGTTATACAACTGTCACGGGGAACGGATTCACTGGACAACAATTTGGCTAATATGATCCACCTGATAAAAATATATGTTATTTGGATGTGACTATACTCTGCTGACCTTCACTTGTCTAACGTGTCTGGATTCTGGAGTCACACCAATCCAGAAATATAGCTGAACCATCCTTCACTATCAAACTGCCGTCATGTGTCATATAGCAGACAATCAGCATTAAATGGCATGGCTCCACACCTCACCAGTGTCTGAGAGCTCAGCATGCCTGGAACCAAAATAAACTAGCCAAAGGTCCAGTGAGTCATCACTGAAATAAATCTACAGAATATACATATCCAGGAATGAAAAAGAAGCAAACAGCAAATGAAGTGTCCAGTTTCAGAAAGAAATAAAAATATACCGGTTCTGTCAATCTCACAACGCTACATACATTTCTAAATCTGATAAATTCTTTAGCTATGGCACACTATAAGCAGTAGCTATTCACAAACAGTCATAATTTTAAATCACTATTTCAACAGCACTAAAAAAATAAATTTAATATACCTACAGGTGAAGAATAATAGAAATTACCTGAAATTATTTGAAATGTAACTAAATGTACACTATAAAGTTCTGATTAGAGCAGAACAGGGTAAATCTGACAACTGTGACATACAGTAAGGTACAGTACAGAAATGCTTAGTTAAGGCAAAGACTCAATCCCAAAAAGAATAGGTAAATTCATTAGATATATTTTTTTTAATAATTATAAATGGCTTGAATGGAATTTTCAAGGTTCCACATGACTATATCCTTGTCTTGTTTTGATGGTGCAGGGTGCATAGGGGTACCACTGTTTCCCACCCCGGTTAGACAAAGACTACATTAAATGTGCGCTACACAGCATGTTGGTGGTCAAAGACACCCCACAACAAATGTAAATTATGCCCAGAACAGAAATATAGACACAGACAGCAGGATCCGCTGCTTCTGATTAAAGAAGGAGGTGTGATCTTACGTTATTCACTCTTTTGAATAATTGCCGTCTGACAAATATTCGATCAGCCAGAAGAGAGAAAAAGCAGGAGCCCCCTCCTTGTTAACTAACAAGATTACGGTAGCTGAATTAGTGAATCGGGAGAGAATATCGTCAATAAATTAGCAATTAAAATGAAAATTACAGCGGTAAAAGGAACTCAATATTAGTGATTCGAGTAATATGAAACAAGATAAAAATTATAGTTAAACACAGTTAATAATTAAGTAATAGTTATAAATTAATATTATATGTTATAAAGCTGTTACCATCCCAAATGCCAGACAATGGAAACTTGTACGTCTCACTCAAGTACAGAAGGAAAACCACGGATACTGCTGAATTCCTACGCCTGGGATTTTTTTCCATAAATTAAATAGAATTTGTTTTCTATTACTAGCCATCTGAATTCTTCAGCTATTCAGCAGGATATCCGAGCGCGTCGATCACGATACATTTCCGCTGTGGAATTCCTTAGGCCAATAAAACAACACGTGATGTGTCTGTTCTGCATTTTTTTTTTCTTCCTGCATATATAAATGAAGTGGGTTAGCATAGGCATTAAAACACACATTTAGAAAAACGATAAATCATTCATACCAGCACTGGTGCCTGCACCAGCTGTGAGGTCTGCACCCATAAGGCCACCTAGGAATAAAGAGGAAAACAAAGAAAAAGATCTTGAGGGATTTTCCTCTTCCCTTGGTTTTTCATCACTTGTATAGTTTCAGCCCCCTCCAGTGCAACCCCCTATGTTACAACAAGCCTAACCTAATCATATTAATAAGTCTTCTGTCACTCAATAATATGCTGATGAGTGAGAAAGACAGGAAATCTACTACTGGGTACATTTAGTTCAGAAAGTTGACAACGTAGTCTATGAAAAATCAGATATTTTTAAAGTCAGTCTCTGTGGTTTGTATATTGCTTGCTTAGCCAAAGATCATATTTAATTTTGCCCCTGTAACACCAAGCAAATTGCATTTGTAAACCAAAGATAATCAAAGAGCACTCAACTCATCAGAAGGCAACTGCAGCATTTAGACAATAATGACATTTTAGCAACACTAAAATAATATACAGTCGACCCTCGTTTATCGCGGTTAATCATTTCCAGAAGCACACACGTGGTTAATAAGGGGGCGTGGCACACAGGATCGTACAGGCAGGTCATGACAATTACACTCGTATTACCCAATACATTAGACAAAATAAGAAAAAATAAGACATATTAGACGTTACAAATATCATATTATTATTATTGTACATTTAACCACAAAGAGCAAAGATTGCTTCCGTCACGTAGCGATGTATCATTTTCACTGTCTCGATCAATTTTTTAATGAACATACAAAAAACCGTGATAGAGCGAAGCCGCAAAAGTCGAAGCGTGAAGTGGCGAGGGACGACTGTACATATTCTAAAAAGCAAATATTTTATGAAGAAACTCCAACGGAGATGTAAAAGTATTTGTTTCTGGTATTGTGAAGGATCACTGTAGAAAATATTTTTAAGTGGGGTATAGCGTACTGATGAAAACCTGATCTAATTTTTAAAACCAGAAGTTATGGGTGAACAGAGACAAAAAAAAAGTCATATCAACATCCTCTCTGTCAGTGTCGTATAGGTGAGGGCAGTTTTGTGGACCCGGCAAGGAGGAGTGTCTTGCGGGGAGAGTCATTGTGACACGCAGTTGAGCTAGCTGGCTCATGTTTGTTACGACGTGCTCAGAGCAGCAGCAGTAGCGTTACCTGTGCTCCCTGCACTGGGTGGCCGGTGCGTGACTCCTGGTGACATGCTATTCCGTTGCAGTGAGTGGTGGGTCAAGGGCAAGAGGTTGTGGTTGCCAAGGGAGCCACCTTGATGGCTGTAGATCAGGCTGTTGGGGTTACTCACTGGAATGGAGACTGGCATTTCGTAGTTTGAAGGGGGGACAGTCTGCTGGGGGAGGTATAGGAGGGAAGAAAAAAATAAAGAAATGCAACAATTGATCAAGGAGTCAAATTCACCTATTCAATGAGGTTTAACCTATAAGAGACCTCAAGAAATATTGCATATACAATGGTATTGGTAATGTGAGAGCCAGGGCACTTAATATCTCACGAAGGTCAGTAACAGCAGCAAAAGCTGAACCCTAACAAATGTCCAGGTACAGCCACTCCGTGTTCTGCCATGAGCTTCATCACCTTCATTTCATAACTTTAGCACAGATTTTAAATGGCAGCACTGTCAGTGAGGCGTCAGCTTGATGCTGTGGTCAGGGCCCTTCGGCGGACAGAAAGACAGGGCTTCAGAATGTATTTGTGCATGCCACTCCTAAAATGGACTGTAGGTACTGCCGCAAGAAATTCCGCTCTAAAAGGAGCCTTGTCCTTCCAGTGGGCACTAACCACTTATGAATGCTTTTTCTTCCTACATAAATCTTAAATTAGCTATACCATGTCTGTGCCCATGTTTACTCTTGGGCGGTGGGATGATGCTCAAGAAAGTAAATGTCTGAAACCAGGTATGATGTCCGAGAAGAGCCAACTGACCCGGTCTTTAAGAGCCCTGTGTTCAAACTAAGTTACTTCTCATTTATTGGCCACTTTCAAACTGGCTTAAAACAGGAACACAATAGAGGTTGTCCTTAATCAGTGTTATCCTTGGAAAGGACCGGTAGCCCTGTAATCGCTACCATGTGTTCTACAGTCATGACGATATCCATTTAAGAACACCTATCAGAAAGATCCGACCCCTCTTTAATATCTAAAAATTAATAGTCTATTATTTTTCTTTAGCAGAGCAAATATTGTTTCTAAGTATGCCAGCCATAGGTCTGCGTGTTATGGCTTAACATTCACCTCCATACATATATATATATATATATATATATATATATATATATATATTCTTTTTTTTTCTTTTGCATTTTCCCCCATCCCTTGTCTTTGTTTGAGAATCTATCTACCAGTCACAGTTGTGCATCAGCTCTCTTTAATTGCTGCCTGGCAAGTGTTTCCTTTTTTAATAACATCTTACATGTTGGTTGTCTGCAGCCCCCTTCCTCCCGTTTGCTACTCTCTGCTTTGTGGTTGAGCGGGAAGAGAGAACAGGAGATGGCCGCACCACGCCTCTGGGTGTATGGCTGCGTGGGTGTCGGGCTGATTTTGACGGTGCCATCCTTCCTGTTTGTGCTGATCCTCACCATCCTCAAAATCTGCTAGCCCTGTACTTGGTAACCACGGTGACCACACTCTGAACTGCCACTTGTATGTGCACAGTCACTGTAACCGCTGCCATTTTCCCCCAGACCCCACCCCTCTCTTCCTGAATCTCTCCTTCTCATTATCAAACCTACAATCCCTCCTCTGGGTGTTATTTTTCCTTTTTTGAATACAGAGTTTTTCTTCTTAGTTGACCTGTATACAGATAACAAGGATTTCTGAAGTTTTCACACAACTATGTGTAAAAGAGCACAGAAGCATTTCCTGTAAACTGCCATTTTTCTGTACGGTTTCACTCGTGATGTAAAAAAGTAAGTATGTAAGGGGTTGACAAAACTCAATTCATATCGTGATCTCGTTAAAATGTGCTATAATTTTGATTCAAATTAAGCAGATGGTCACAGTGACTAGATGGAAGGAGAATGGAATGGCGCGAGTCTGTTCTTTTTTTTCATATCGGTGAGCTGAGCGCGGAGGCTGCGTGCAAGCGCATGCAGACGTGATTTCTCTTGTGATGTGCTGGCATTAGACATAGCTGGTTAGAGGCTTGTGTCGTTAAGGTAGCTGTTGTTAAGAAAATGAGGAGAAAGGGCAAGACACAGTTTAGAGTTGGATGGCTGTGGAACACCTCCTTCCTTGGTGTAAAATAAGAGAAATCTCTTCCACAGAAAACTGAGTTTTAACCCCGTCAGTATGACTGATGTCATCATTATCATTGTGACAAGGACTTCAGATTTTTTTCTGCTTATATTTGCAATACTATTTGACTTGATGAATTACGTGGTCTTCATAATTTTATATCAGTAGCAAATTGAATTCAATTCAATCAGCAATCTGACATCCAAATAATTCTTATCCTGATTTCGGGACAATGGTATGTTGAACTAGTAGTCCTTTTTTTTGTAAGTGGAAAAATATCATTGGGATTGCAAGTTAATTTGCAAGCTGAAGGGTCCACACAAAAAGGGTTAAAAAGGTTACTGTAGCGTCTAAAGCAGCCAACTGCCATAGCTGACAGGTACTTACAGGTATTTTATGAGTCTTGATCATATTATCAAACTCTTCATTAATCTGTTTGTATTTCTCCTCAGTGCGTGGGGTGAGAGCGAAAGAGGAGTCGAGCTCTGGGCTTTCACAACCTTTGTTTTCCTTCTTGCTCAACGCCTGTCAGGTTCCCCCCGGACAATTTCAGAAAAGAAAAACGAGACAGAGAGAAGAGGGAGAGGTGTGAGACGGGGCTCAGGCATACTTACACACAGTCTCTGCCTGCTGATCATCAGATCAATGTCTTCATTAATTTTCCTGTACTTGTCCTCGGACTCAGGGCTGTGGCCCAGCGAGTCGTCAGCATCAGGGTCGGGACTGTCGCAGCCATTTAAGCCCTTTTTTCTCAAGGTCTGTGGACAAAGTAATCGCACGCGGTTGAGGCATATGCCTTATACTGTAGCAGGGACACGGCACAGACTTTATCCTTTAAAATGTGCTCAGAAAAACCAGCTGAAAATCAACAAATTTACTCACATTATATCAGTCTGGCCACTCCCCAATTGAAATATTATGTATTACAGCAAAAATATTTAATGGTTATATGTACATGAATAAAGATAAGAGGGTTGGCTGTACAGAGTCCATGTCATGGAAAGAAAATGAGCAGTTTCCCATTCAGCCACCTGATGGCCACCTTCTAGTAGAAATCCGCCTCAGTAGGGCTGGGGAGGCATGGTGATATACAGTTATCCGGACTGAGTGTGTGTGTGTGTGTGTGTATATATATATATACACATATATATATTAGATTATGACATCAGTTACAAAACATGGGTGGAAATACATCCATACATATAATATATAATATATATTTTAACCTGTTCCACCTTATCTGAAAGGCAATTCAGCAGACTCCTAAGTCATTCTCTGATCTGTGTGTGGACATGCTCTGCTCAGTTTGACTCTGTGCGGCAGACACAGACTACGTCCCATCAAAGCTCACTCTTTCAGATCCAGTGGTTTTAATAAAAGAAGATTAGTGCAAGGGAATAATAAAAGGCCTACAACTGTCTATTCGGTGATTGCCTCCGAGAAAGCTATCTGCTTTCATCAGATGACAGTAATTAAATTTACTTTCAGGCAGCTAAAATTTGATATGAAATGAATGAGAGAATGTAGGCAGGTTAGTCTCACGCTGATGTCATCTTCTCATCTGCGTAACATTCTCACATTAATAATTGTAATAAATGCGAGTGGTTTTCACCTGCTTTTTTTTCAACCTAAACATTTTCTCTTCTGCAAAATTATGCTTTATACATTCTGTACACATTTTTTGGAAGGGTTTTAGGAAGCAAATAATTTATTTTTGTCATTTTCTCTGTTAGCCATGGATGGAGAAAGGGTAGAAAAGCATTGCATTTCAGCTCTTCAAAAAAAAACACAGTTAACAATCTCACGCCCCGCACCTCCCAACAAAAAACGCTAAACAAGCAACCGAACATGGCTGGGAGACTGTCGCTTTTGAGCTCCGTAATGGTGATTTAGAAACAGTGCAAGAGAAGCGATTTCTACGGTAAAGTCATCACAACTGCCAAATAATAGTGCTCCTCAGAGATGGCAACCTTTCAAAAAGCTCTCCGGAAGGTTCTGATAGTAGGTGGTAGCGCCTTGGCAAGGAGCTGAGAGTGGTTGGAGTTGAAATCTTCACGGGAAGCGTCGCGTTGGAAAGTGCGAGGCATCGAGTGATGGGAAGGCATGCGGCTTAGCTTGACTTTCCGCTGGGCCTCAGCACTTTATGACCCAGCATGGGGCCACATCGCTAGCCGGCGGCAATTCCACTCATTCAAGACATCCGCACCTGTCAGTGTGCCTGCACCTGTCGTCTGCCCCGCCGCCAGGGACAAGGGGGCCGGAGGCAGCCGGTCACGTGACTCGGCTTCTGGGGATAGCCATAGATGGCCCTCTCGCTCAATGTACAGCCCGGGCCTGGCCCCTCCCCAGCCTATGTGTGCCGCCATCTGCGACACTCTGACTACACACGCCATCCTGCCACCTCTTCACCTTCAGTCAGAAGCTGCTCTCTCACGTCCTCTGATGTCGACGCTCGAAGGCAAGAGCAGCAACACGGACAAGAAAAAAAAAAAAATACCAATTAAACCCTTAACAAAGTTAAATACGTGATAAAACGATACTGAATAGAGGTCATGAAAAATGGAAACTTATGAGAAAGCATCTAATTTCACAAATGATTTGATAAAATGCATTTTGACCTAGGAATGAATATTCAACATGTTCATCTAAAAATAACTAACAACAGGAAAGCAGAATATGCCATATGCTGACATGCTAATTGCATGGGTGACTAAAAGATCCAGAAGTCCAAATGTTATTGACAAAGAGCAATCAGCTTGGGAAAGAAGAGGACTGGATGTCTCAAAGGTGCTTTATGGAAAGAGGAGGGAAAAGAGACAGAGGGAAAAAAACAGCCTCGACTCATTCACCCTCTGCCTAGCCCCTTCTGAGGCTTGCTCCTAATTAAACTACTTCTTCATCATTTTCCCTCCTGGCTTGGCTTGTCAGAGTACTTCTCTGTGCCAAGAAGAATGTAGACACAGCGTCCTACATACCCTCATCATCTGTAACCTTCAGCTGAAGATTTGTAGTCGGGAGTGTGTGCATTACTGGCAGGTTGCAAGGGGTTCAGTGGGGACAGCTGACACCAACCCCATGAATTTCGTGCCATCAGCTCAATCGGCACCATGCCACCGGCTCACGAAGCCCTCTGCAGCTCCCCTGAAGAGCCCCCACAGTAGAACAGTCCAGATGTCAGCATGCCAGGGTCAGCATACATTTGCAGGACCCTTGTCTTTCACAATAAAAGGATTTTAAAACAAATTATTATAAACCGTTACCAACTTGCCTATGAACTGATTCAGGTTCCTATGAAAAGAACCTGAAAATGTGGCCCAGGGTGAAAGGTATGTCAACAGCAAGATGCTGCTAGGACAGTATCTGAACCCAGCAAAGGGTCTTCAGAGCTCTCAATGCAGTAGTGAACATCAGAGAGATCAGGGTTGGCTTTGCTTATTGGTAGCAGATGGGAGGCTGATGCGGGAAGGCCACCATTTTATTGAGCGTGATTTGAACAAGCCAGACCCAACTGAGAGGCATGCTGGGAGATGCCAGTGAAGATCTGCGATACGGGGTGTGTAGTTGTGTTATCACCATGTGAGAGACACTGAATTGCTTCCAGTGGTCTGATCAACTGCAGCTCAGACTGCCACGGCTGGGCATCAAACTGCTGCCTTAGTGACTTTTCTGTAATTTGCTCCTTTGAAGCTCCCACATACTATAATTAAGAATCAAAGGCGCAGACATTTGATGTAACAACCCAGAGTAAAGTGCTCATGTATTTGGTAATAATGCACTTAAGTATGTAATTACAGCTGTCTGAAGATCACATAGGTTGAGCTAAACAAGGGAAAAGAAAGCTGTGGATATTCAGTATAAGGTGGATCTGCTAAATATGTGTCAGCCCATACAAAGAAATAGCCGTTTTTTAACCATGCATGAAATGAACATATTATGAGATATTTCAATACAAAAACATTGCTATGAGCAACCAGCCAAGGGAATTCTGTGGTATGGTTGTAAAGCCGTGAGACAACTGCTATCACCTTTCTGATATGGATTTTCTTTGGATAGAAGTACGGCATTCTTAGCGTAGCCGTGTAAGGCCAGCATAGTGGTATAGCTAATCAGGTTAGGCACCTCTGCCAGGGTTGGGATGTTCGTGGGACTTTCCTCTGGCTGCTACTCTTATCACTGTTAGGCATTGAGCTCAGCCTTTAACCTGCTTCAGAAGCACTAGATGCAGACTGACCCTCTGCTCTGATCCCAAAACTCGCTCATGCCTGTATAAACATGTGTGTCTGTGGCTTTTACAGAGAGGAAGTCGGAATACATGACGCAATAGCCCCAAGGGGATGAACAAAGTACTGCATAAATGTCTGTTATTTATATTTACAGACAGAAGGAACATTATAATGGATTTCGTTAATGTCCCCCTCACAATAAGTAAGATACCATTTTACAAGTTTTAAATAACGTGAAAAAAACAAGTTTTGCTATCTGTCTTTGTTTTATGCATCCGGTCACACATTCCCTGCAGTGAATGATCCATCTTTTTATTTAGTAATATTTCTTTCCAGCTTTACATATTTCTTTGCAGTTTTATCCATAATCTTAATGACCAGAAGCAGATTGAGGCCCAACTGCTAAACGAAACAGATGAGTATCCATTCCAGGCCCCCCTTCATTTCCTTCCTCTCCTCACACCGATCAGCTGGACACCCAACACGCATATAAACATATCAATAAATCTGTTTTCGATGTTTCCCTTTTTCACTTGAAAGAGAGATTTTTGCGCAAGTAAGCAACAGTTAAATGTTTTATCCATGCGATCAGATGTTTACTGGCGACGGGCAGCATGAAAGGCCAGCCTGGTTCCTTCGCCCGCTCCAGGCAGTCCATCACTGGCAATGCTCAGAAGGAGCAGAATGAACTGAGCACAGTCACTCATGACTGGTGTTCCACTCCTATTCTTCTCCTTTTTCTTGGCACAACTTCGAGCCAGGAACTATTTTTAGCGCTGCCGGTTTCTATTTTTAGACAGCTAGCCGTTTTAAGCCATTTATTAGGAAAGAATACCAAAAACACAAAGGGAGGTGGGGACCCAAGGCCCTAACACACCCACTGAAACATCTCATCTGCTGTTAATGTGAAAAGAATGGAAGAAAAAAGAAACTATTTCGTAAATGATCCAGCTCACTGGCACACAGTTTAAAGTTGTGCATCGTCAGAAACTCTGGGCTATGTAGAGAAGAGAAAGAAAAAAACATAGATGTGAATGAGAAAATAACATTGCAAGGACAGATACGTTGTACATTAATAACAATGTGGCAATTTTCCTTCCAAGTAACAACATTTGTGCTCTTTTACTTTACGCATTTATGAACTTTGGCAACATGTGTGAGCACAGCCTGCACAGTAGGATCAGACTGACTTGCAATAATTAAGCGCAGTTTCTCCCTCAGGCTTCGCTCTGAGCCAACAGCCCTAGAGGAAAATCTACTATTACCACAGACACGGTTACTCTACATTTACTGCAAAACAAAGAGTGTACACCTCAGGATGTGCAGTCCGTAGCGTTTAAATTCCCCGTATTATTGAATGACAATTTTTTCTATCCCTTAAAATTGCTATTAAATTAGTAATGTTACAATGTCAGAAAAAGGAGATAACCAACTTGCTTGAACTCAACTATTAAGAAATAAAAACGGGCAAAAGTCTGAATTCCTCGTCTATCTTATCTATTCATATATTTGAAAATTAAACACTTATTTCACCAATTGTTAAATTTATTTTAGCCACATTAAGAATGGAATCATCCACGTCTTGCACATTTCGGCATGGATCTAATCTCTCAAGCGTACACATTATTCACGGCATTTCACAACCTCATTAACCAAGCGGATCGTCATTTACAGCGCAAACTTGAAAAAAATGAACAAGTTCTACCCTCCTACCCAAAATTTCCTTGCTACCCCTCATTCAGGTGTTCCCAGTTGGAGACAAGAAAGGAGGCTGGCTCGGCCTGTTGCTGTGCAAGATTAAAGGGAGAATATTGCGATTAAGCTAATCAGGGAAAATGGGATTGCAGGGTTTCTTTCAGTACACTGCACTGGGGACTGCATCCATGTGAGCCACAGAACTGTCACCTGCGCAACATGCCCTAATCTTATCTAGTGATGCCACTGCACATGGGTAACTTCCCTGCCAAAGAGTCACTTGGAATACCATGCTACACAGCACACAGTCTACGCACAAAAGGAGCGCATATATTGTTGTGAATTACAGCTTCATCAAATATAAAAATTCACTTCTGCTATTACACTGATTGATGGCTCTAATGATTAACATATATAGGTAAATCCAGGTTTTCCGCAACCACTCATCTTATTCAGGGTTGCAGGGATCTATGGGCAGAAGGCTGGGAAGTAGGACAGGGCAGCAACCCATCACACTACACACTCACACACCTTTCACTCATACATGTACACCTACAGGCAAACTGGTAACTCCAATTAACCTCTGCATGTTTTTAGACTGTGGGGGGAAACCAGAGTACCTGGAGGAAACCCCACGACGACACGGGGAGAACATGCCAACTCCACACACCAGGAGCCTTGGCAGAGACACACATCCTGGTCCCACAGATGCCAGGCAATAGTAGTAACCGCTGCGCCACTGTGCCCCCCCAGCACACATATACAGGGGTGCTGGGGGGGGGGGGGGTTAGG
>JAODKF010000046.1:24273869-24285865 GCA_026779585.1 Mormyrus proboscirostris | reverse complement strand
TCCTGGGGTGCTGGGGGGGGGGGGGTTAGGATGATTCCAAGAACCCCTGAGTAACAGGAGGTCTAAATAAATTTGGAATATAGTTGGATTTTTCTGGACTGGGGGCCAATATGATATGGGGTCCAAAATCTCTAGTGGAGCCCCTGCACATATAGTAAAATATAAAACCTTATAAGAAATAAATATTTTAAAATGAAACTTTCTGAGACTTCTGCATAAGAATAGGAAGGCAGAAATACACGATCGAGACACATTCTGCAGCAATTACACTCTCATTGTGTCACTAGTGCTATTCACGTGTTGAGGAAACACAGCACCTAGCGCTGAATGAATAATAATTTACGGACTTGTTTCTTCTTTATCTTTAGCCAAAATTACCCAGTAAGACAAGTCTGTCAACCACAGACATGCATTACAATGAGACCAGGAAAAAAAAAAAAAAAATTATATAAGATTCAAAAATGCATTGAATTTCAAGACTTAGCTTTAATTATCTGAACCTCTTGTCTCAGGTCTGCTGCTACTGTATAGGATGTTTTTAATGAGAGTCTCAGGGAAGCTGAATGCTGGAGTGCTTCTATGGAGAGGAGCAGTGTTGACATTCAAAAACAAAACAAGTAGAATGCCTAACTCACGTGCATATCGCAGTCGCATGCGCTCACTAAGGTCCTGTCTATATGCGTATAATTAGAACTTGGACCTCCTAGCAGATTAGCAAGCTGGCAAGGTGCTCATTCCAAACAGATCCCAAGTCATCTCACTGAAGCCAGAGGTACTCAACTTGGTTTTCAACTTGCAACTGCATAAGTAGCTCCTGAGGATGTGTCAGGCGCCTGCATAGTGCCTGTGCCCCGTGGTGAGAAATGCCATATCCTCACAGGGAGAAATGTGGCCAGAAAAGCCCTATCACAGTTTGCTGCACACCGAATGCTGGGTGTGTCCTTCTATTTGTTTTAAGCAGATTCTTTAAAGGGGAATTCAACCAGCATTTGGTAATTCAGTGGCTCGGTCTTCATGTTTATTGTGGTAGCAATAACATCACTCAAATTCTATTTGAAAAAAAAGGCGCATCCATATGGATGAAGGACTTGTCAGTCATCAGTTTAATACGATTCCAGAAAGTATTTTGCTATCATCTGGATTACTCTGCTTATACATCACAAGATTCATGCTAAAATGCAGGTCCTTAAATGTGAAATATAACAATGATGATTTAAAATGGCAAACTGACAGATGCAGTGCATGCTGTTGGCAACATAGGAAAAAGATTTTTCCTTGTGCAAGAAATCGAATAATGACCAATTCCCTATAATACGAATGAAGAAGAATATATGTGCAAATTTAGTAACAATTCCTCACGATTCCAATTCTGCTATTGTAATGCACCTGTGGATACATGTAATGGAACAGGTTACCAAACAGATACAAGATAAGCACTAACTCCAACCCAACCCAATTTTCTGAAGGATCAGCATTCTAAGACAGATATGGAGAATAAAACCGTCTCTAGCCCTCGATAAACAATGCAGGGAGCCTCAGCAGCCATCATGTGTCACTCTGCCGACAATGCTAATTATCAGCCAAAGACATGCTAATTGCATAGAGCTTTACTGCTAATGCAGCGGGGCACTTCCCCAGCTGCCCACGCGCCGCGCAGTGCGGCCTGCCCCTCCTTCTCTCACTGTGCCTCGATCGGCCTGCTAGATAAACTGGGCAGTGTTACCGACTCAACACTGTGAAAGACAGGAAGCAGTACGGCTCCTGAACACACGACGGGTCAGCTTTTTCCGAGGTGTGGTTGAAACCATTGGCTTAGTGATTCAGCACAACTATGCACCTTGAGATGTGATACGTAAGTGTAACAGATTGATGAGATTTAAACATTCTTTCAAAATGGATGCTTGGCACTATGGTGCTGCTGTCAGCAAGTCAGAAAGCAATAGGTTTTTCCGTAAACCACTTTGGCTATAAAGAGTAGCGCATGTTCAGGAGGATAACAATTTTGTTCCCCTTATAGTTAATTTAAATATATTCACTAGAGCAAAAAAGGTGAAGTGTCAATGAGCCCTGCTTGAAGAGCGAGGAAGTATGAAATTGTTTGCTTACGTGTCATTTTTCATAGCTACTATGGTACCTCAATCCCTGACTATAATTTAGTTTTTATACAGTGATGTTTCTAGGAAAGGTGAAGCCTTTCTAGCTAATATGAAGTGCTGCTATTTATGGACACGCACCAAATAAAAAAATATTTGAAAAATTACTGAAAAATTAGAACCACTGTTCCTCTTTCACAAGCAATCTATGTCTGTGTGTATATATAGGAGCCACCACATTCAGTAATTTGTCGCCCAGTCTCTTCTCTTCCATGCACATAAACAGTAACCCATATATAGAGATGTGCTGGTGTCATGAGACAAATGATCTATCCACCAGTTGTTGACAAGTAGTACAGAGACGGACAAGATATATTATTTATTTCAAAAACCATAAACCATGAAGCTTGCAACCCAGACCAGGAGAAGAATAGATAGTTGTTGAATAGATAGATGTTAAACCATCAAAACTTTGTAGACATTTTGGAATTATTAATTCTAATAAATGCAATACATTAAACATTTCTAAATAAACATATCTACATGATAGAGGATCTTCTAATACGATGCCAATTTTTCACCCTTTAGGCAGTTAGTATTTTTTGCATTAGCATAAATGATATCAAAAAATGACTCTTGCACGGCTTTTACATAATCTGCGTGTGCTCTCTGATTTTTCGGAGTGTCAGATGTTTAAAAAAAGATTTTCCACTTAAGTGTCCTTGACCCTTTGAGAAGTTAAGCCCCTCAGCAGACCACCTTGCATTACAGGACCCCCCCCCATCTGTCAAAGCCGGTTGCATAACAGGGTCATCTGACACTTAAGGATCCTGCCGGATATTCGCTTCACCTGTCACTGTCATTTAACATCCCGCGAACCCTGCTTATTCGCTAGTCTATGACATGAACCACTTGACGTACAATTAAAAGAAAGCCCTGCATATCTCAATGTGTATTAGGGACAAATAAGGACAACACAAAGGGATCACAGTCAAAAATGTGAATAGTCTAACACCGTGATTTCATAGTTTACTTGCAGACATTGTAACCAAAGTCTTGTATGTTTGCTTAAGACATTCACCAGCAAACCAACTCCTTTTGGAGTATTTAGAAAATATTTCTTAAGCAAAAATGTGTTCCCGCATTTGAGTACGAACATTCTGTAGACGTGATGGTTTAAAGGGGACTTTACCTCAACGATGTCTGAGTTTGTTCGACTCTCATGTGGCTCATTGTACTCAGTGTATTTCAATAGCACTTTGTCCATGTCTGTGCTGGCGTACTGGAACAGTTTGTTAGTGCTGTTGAAGATGATGAGGGCGATCTCACAGTCACATAAGACACTCAGCTCATAGGCTTTCTTCATCAGTCCAAACTTCCTTTTTGTAAACGTCACCTGAAAAAGATAGAGGACACAACACTATTTTGTAAAAATGTTTCATATCATAAAATTGTAAACAAAAATATTTCAAACATAGTATTCCTGTTTTTATTACATCCATGCACTAATTTACACATCTATCTTTAGGTTTGTTATTTATTTTTGTTTTATATTTTTTTATATATATCTGTTACCTATTTGTTCATGCATTAAATATAAGTTAGTGATTTAGGTCAAATATTTCCTCCCAAAGAATATTAAGAAATTTGCACTGGGAAATCTGATGTGATATACTTGTAATTTCTAGTATTTGTACTATTGGAAGTATTGATTCTTAATAAATAACATAAGGTAGCATAAGATAACATGCTCTATTGATCCCGGGGGGGAGGAATTCTTTAATTTATAGTGTTACCACATTTTTTAATGTATTCAAAAATTAAATTAGAAAGCTCCAGTGTCTAAAAAATAAACAGGGGCTTCCATACAAACTTGTAACGCTTCATGAGTTATGGGGACACTTCCCACAGAAACTGTACAGCCCATCAATATGCCCTAGGAGCTGAATATTTTCCAGAAAATATCAGCATTTTGCAATTGTAGTTAGAAAAGCACATCCGTTTCAAATGTGACACCTCAGTCTTGGCATACCAAGAGGTAACAAACTCACTGAAGACAGAATTCTCTGCATAAATTTCATCATAAGAGAAGATCGACCAGCTTATCAATAGAAACCCAGAGGCAAATCCATATCAATGAGCTGAAAGAGCACAAATATCTCTGTACTTAATACCAAAATTTGCATAGAAGATCAAAGTAAAATATCTAGTAAGCACTGGTCAATACCAGACTTAAAACACAAAAAGTAATTCACTGCAGTACATACAATTGTAAATTGCAGCACTAAACACATTCATTCACCTGCTGTCTATTGATAATATTTTAGTCATGGGAAAAAAAATTGCAATAACAAACTAATGGTTCTTTTCATATTTGAAAACCTTACAGCACAATACAGCAATAACTAACCTATGGGTAGTGTTATATAAACCTTGTTTATGGTTAGGTAAAGATACATTAATATTCTCATATAATGATTTCTGAATTTATACATCTCTTTTCTTTCTAACAAAAATATAGGGATAATATGACTTTTTCAAAAATCAAAAAAAGTTATTTTTGTGGAGCAATAAGCAAGGAAAACAGAAGGTTGGCAGGTCTGCTGCCTTGTCAGAGAGTATAGTGAATATGTAAGGCCGCACATGGGGTGATGAAGTACTTTATCACTTTATGTAAGCAAATAAACAGCACCCTCCATAGAACGCTAACACTACAGCTTCCTTTATTCTTCACTCTTTTTTTTAAGCTGTTCCTGCAGTTTTAATTCTACAGCCTCCCTTGCTGGCCTGGTTTTCCCTTTGAAGCTCAGGTAGTCGTGCAGGGAGAAATGCCACAGCGGTCCTGCTCAGATACTCACTCAAAGAGAACCTCCAAAATCTGTGTCCATGTAGTCTCACTCCTCACACAGGTAAAGGCATAAAATGCACACAGAATAAGGCCAAATGACAAACATACATGTGCGCGCGAAGAAACACAGATGTATACAGGCGCTCACAAAGAGATCCTCGCACACAGAAACATGCACAAACAAGCATGTGCATCACAGAAAGACAAACATGTTTACATGCAAACATGAACATGCACACAAATCTGAATGCATGCATACATGCAAGCATGTAAAAATACACAAATCTGCATGTGTGCATACATGCAAGTAAGTACATACACACAAATCTGCATGCATGCACAAACACAGACATTTAGCATAAACTTGTAGACGCAAGTGTACTGTATCTAGAAACAAAACATGGGCATGCAAATGGATAAAAAACCCAAAGGTGAAACATATATTTTCTCTTTGTCTCTCACCATTTCATACAGCAAAGATCTCATACATAGAACCACACTTAGATATAGACCTAAACAGGTGAATGACATTCAATATGTTGTCAAAATATGTAAAAAAAGCCAAAATAAGAACACAAAAGCAGGGCACAGTGTCAGATAACAAGAGTTTTTCGTACTCACACAGCAGTGATTGCCAACAGAAACAACAGAAATACCTCTCGCACCCTGTCATACATACCTATCTACATAAATAACATACGCATATCTCTATTAAATTCTGATCTAGAAGATAACGTGACACTGACCCATATGGATGTATTTCTTGTTATATATGACTATCTATATTTAGGGTTTTTTATAATGCAATAAAAACAATCTGACCATTTCTGATTCAGTACTTATAAGCTTTATAAATACAAAGTTCAACAAAATAAATTGCGTTTTATTGTATCCCTTAGAAGAACTTCAACACTGCATCTGACTTATCAGGTTAAGGCATTCAGGCTTCACACTTGTTTCAACCACCAAGAGGATCATAAAGATCTAGAGTGCAGTTAAGTGATGCTTCTAACGTTATAATCTGCAGTGCTAAACCACTGTCACCAGTTTGTCATTGTTGGATTAGTTTTTTGCTTTAGCTAAAATGTATCGTTAGCATTTACTTCTGCCTGTTCTGTTCCAAGGAGAATGAGCTAATTAAAGAAAATTTGCAGTTAGATCACGTTCACCACAGTGATGGTCTAGAAAAAAAAACAAATCCTCACAGTGAACCTTTGCATCTTCATGACCATCGATACACCATATGGACAAAAGTATTGGGACATCTGGCCATTACACCTACAGGAACTTTTATGGCATCCCATTCTAAATCCATAGGCATCAATATGGAGTTCGTCCCTGCTTTTCAACTATTACAGCTGCCACTCGTCTGGGAAGGCATTCCACACAATTTTGGAGTATGTCTGTGGGAATTTTTGCCCATTCATCCAGAAGAGCATTTGTGAGATCAGGCACTGATGGTGGAGGTGAAAGCCTGGCTCGCAGTCTCCATTCCAGTCCATCACAAAGGTGTTTGATAGGGTTGAGGTCAGGGCTCAGTGCAGGTTAGTGAAGTTCCTCCACATCAAACTCATCCAACCTCATCTGTATGGACCTTACTTTGTGCACAGTCATGCTGGAACAGAAAATGACCTTCCACAAACTGTGTCCATGAAGTTAGAAGCATTGAATTGTCCGAAATGTCTTGGTATGGCATTAAGAGTTCCCTTCACTGGAACTATGTGGCCTAACCTAACCCCTGAAAAACAACCCCATAGTATTATTCCTCCTCCACCAAACTTTACAGTTGGCACAATGCAGTCATGCAGGTAACATTCTCCTGGCATCCACCAAACCCAGACTTGTCCATCAGACTGCCGAACAGAGAAGCGTGATATGTCACTTCACAGAACATGTTTCCACTACTCTAGAGTCCAGTGACAGGGTGCTTTACACCACTCCATCCGACGCTTGGCATTGCACTTGGTGATGTGAGGTTTGCATGCAGCTGCTCGGCCATGGAAGCCCATTCCATGAAGCTCCCAGTGCACAGTTTTTGTGATGAGGTTAATGCCAGAGGAAGTTTGGAACTCTGCAGTTATTGAGTAAACAGAGCCCTGGTGACTTTGACACACTGTGTGCCTCAGTACTTGGCGACCTCGCTCTGTTACTTTATGTGGTCTGCCACCTCATGGCTGAATTTCTGTTGTTCTTAAATGCTTCCACTTTGCAACAATACCACAGTTGACCGTGGAATATCTAGCAGGGAAGAAATTTCACAGACTGACTTATTATAAAAGTGGCATCCTGTAACAGTACTACGTTTGAATTTACTGAGCTCTTCAAAACGACCCATTCTTTCACAATTGTTTATAAACCTGACTGTGTGGTTAGGTGAATGAAAAGCCCAAATTCAGTGATTAAAAGGTGTGTCCCAATGTTTTTGTCCGTATAGTGTAGTTTCCTGTCTCTCTTAAGTACAATGACAGGCCTTGGCAATATGCTATACCTTGCTAAACCAGCTACATTTAATTTTATATTTAAGATTGATGTTCTGTAACTTAAACCTAAAGTGAAAGAATTCATCAATGGGGGCTGTTTTTAGCACCAACAACTTGGGCATATAATTGTTAGTACTGCTGATTTGTCTAACTTAAATGTGCAATGTGTTTGTCATCCTAGAAATTATCTTGATTTTCACACCTACAACAAATAGTGGCTTATTTGGGGTCAGCTCTATTTGCCTTTTATTGCAAACGGTTTCAATCAAACGATAACTATATTTATAAGGCTGCTTAAAAGTCAAACCTCCATACAAAAAAAGTGAGACTAAGGAAAAGCAGAAAAATGTCAACAGCACATTCCCTGACATGCAAGGGGTCAGATAGCACATCTGTATGCATTTCCTCTCATAACAGGAAGAACTTGACTGCTTCCCTATCACAATGGCTTCATTTCTGCTTCCCGCCTCCTAGTCGCATTCCCTTGGGGTCCTCTAGAGAGAAATAAGGACAACAAGAGCCCAATGTGCTTCAGGTCTGTGTGCGCTTCTGTGTGGAACACTAACCCATTGTGTCCGAGGTTTGGGGAATGACTCGTGAACAACTGCTTCAAGTAGTACCTCAGATTGTTCTAAGACTGATTAAGGTATACGTCAACGAGCCCTTTGTTTCACTTTATTTCTTTAAAATACACTGAAGTTGCTTTCAGATGTCCGCATTGCATTTTGCGCTACCAGAAAGGAAATATGATTTTGTATCTTGTTTCTGAGAAAAAAAAAACGTAAAGAAAATAAGCTGCAGCAAACAAAGAAAAATGTAAATCTATGTATTATATACTAGAAAATGTAATAAATTAGTGAAAACCTCTCAAAGCATAACAGCTTGACTACTTCACATGTTCCTGGTTCAGTTCAAAATGACAAGTTAAATAGTGCCAAACTTAGCGGCTGAAAACGTGGGTGTTATAGTACGCTATTTGTGCCTGCAGCAAGTGCTTTCTATATGATTGCTCAACATAACACTTTTTTCAGCATGCTGAGATAAAACCTACATCTGTTAAAATACAGGAAGGCATAGCAGTCAGTTTAAAGTGAGGGGAAAGATTAAGCAATGAAGAACAGAATCGATACAAGCCTCTAAATTAAAACGAAAATACATATTTAATTGACCAGCACAAATGCAGCCAATGTAAGGCTGCTTACGGCGAATTACAGCACCATGCCATTCAGGGGTAACAGTCATGAAATTGTGGGTGACTACAAAAAAAAAAAGAAAGAAGTGATAAGATACCCAAGGGGCCTCATTATTCTCCTGCTGTACAGTTGAGCTCAACTGGTTCACACTCTAATCCTGTTGACTGGAGCTGCTGTGGTCACAGACAGATCAATTTGCTCTCTTTTGCATGGCCCTGCCTTCACTTGCGAATGTGTTTAAAAGCACACCCTGCGTGTGGTTCCTGGAGGGTCCGGTAAAATGCTCGGACCATCTGTAGTGCCCTATTACTGCTTAATGCGAGGGATGATTCAGCCATAGGCATTTACCCATTCACCCGTCCCTGACCCGCCTGAACCCTTCGGAGCCAAAGCAGCAGACGTGTCGCTTAGTTAAATCGGACACGACCAAGAAAATTCAAGCCGACTGTAAAAGAAATAGCCAGGGTGCTAACAATGCATTGCTGATCCGATTTGGGACCCGTATTTTAGGTCTGTGCTTATCCCAACTATGGTCGGTGTGTTTATGGCATAGAGGGCCTTTCATGTCATAGCCTTAGGAAAGAGTTTTGAGTGGCTATAAGGATATGAGCCAGGACTCACACACTGATGCCCTGTGTGTGTTCTGGGCAGCCGGTCAACACCACGGAGGCCCGATGTATATGCATGTTCACGGTGGAAGTGTTGGGAGGGAGTCTAGAGTGCCTGCCCCACACGATGAATGTCTGCCGTAGCCAGGGGAGGCTGAGTGGTTGTATACCTTTGAGCAGGGAGCCAACATCAGAAGATAGGATTCATGTGCTGGCTGGAAAACTATACAAGATAATCTATATTGACTTCATTCTTTTATAAACCTTTATACTCCCTGTTATCGGCTTGCTACACCCCACGCTTCTCTTCTTGCTTTACATGCATGGCTTACGAGAAGGCGGGTTTCCAACTTTAACGCCACCTGTGATAAACTTAATCCACGAAGCCTCACCCAGAGATCCTGTGTTTACTGCCGTGCTAAACAATGTCTTGCGGCTTGTTAGGAAACCTGTAAGCATGAGCCCGCAGTTGTGTTTTTCACCCCTGAAAGAGGAAGGCAGGATGACAGGATGCACAGTATTATTCTAACAAGGACCTGCACTATATCCGCATAACAGTTCCATTATGGGTTGTTGAAGGAGTCTGCAGATATCCACCTAGATCAACAAGACAGCCCCTCTGCCCTCGTCTGACACTGCCATGTGAGCAAACAATGGAGTGAATTTCAAAACATCATCCACAACTTTGTCAGAAAAGTTGCCACAATAGGGTGTATCCTGGGAATGTCAACAGATAAACTGGTGTACAGGGACCTATAAAGTGCCAGCAATCAACACAAAAATAAACTGGACCATAAGAAAACTTTTGGATGTCTAATGTGGTACTATGGCAGCATTAGAAAATAAGACATATTTTCTGTACTACCATACAAGCTATCATTCAAATGTTTGTTGTTCAAATATTAGGTGGAATATTTCTTTGTCTTGAAATTGATCAGTCAATGTCAAAAGTTGTTTAATTAATCTAAGATGTTTCAAATTCATAAAGGTGAAAGGTCTGCTTGTTCCTGTCCACAGTCAAACAAACCAAATGAATCATAAAAAGCCCCCAGACTCTAATAAAAATCCCCAGACTCTAATATTAGGTGTTTACAGAATCCTTCTATATTTGCTGTGCACAAGGCAGTAATACCACCAAAGTTCTGTCAGCATGTAATCTGCCCATATCCACAAATAACATTAACATTGTCTGGAATATGATTTTTTTTTTACCCCAGTATGTAACTGTTTGAATTGGGCTAATGACAAAAAGCTGCATAAAAAGAGATACCATAAACACAGAATACCTGTGAAATATAGACTGTTAGTGTTAGTTACATATCTATAATATGAATTGAAAAATGCATTGGTGATTATGAAACTTTGAAACATTTACATTGAGTCGGTAAATTCAAAAACAGCAGATCTAATCTGTCAAGAACTGGTGGTAGAACTAATTCTTACTAATGAACTGTGTTTTCATAAGTTTTATTCCCTCTTTCATTGTTGTCTGCTGGCTCAAGTCATAATGTTTGTGTCAGTATTTTCAAATAGTGATATTTGTATCTCAAGTCCAGTTTCATAAATTTACAGAAACTGGAAAGCAAAACTGGATATATTCACTGTTTAGGTTATGGGTGCTCTATTCCTATCAGAATGTATACTATGTTATGATAGAAACACATAAACTTTTTTTTAAAGAATCTTCAAATGCATACCAAAGATAAAGTCAATATTGATGACAAAATTCAAGTCTAGAGTCCCCTACACCAACCCCCACTCCCTCCCTGCTCCCTTTGCTATAACTCTATTATTATGTAGACTTAATATCTGGCTATAATGTATTTATATTTATCAGAAAAAATAGATGGTATGCCAACGTTGCACGAGTCCTAATTACTCAATATTACTAAACCTCTGGATTCTGACTGCTGCTGTAGGAATAATTCATAGCATAAATGCATATTAAACACAGTTCAAAGCAGATCATTGCTGAACTAAGAATGACAAAAGCAATGACCAGTATTTTGTAAATAGATGTAAAAACATATGTTTGAGAAATGCAGCACTTTAAAAAAAATTTATAAAAAAAATATATTGGTGTTACATTTTTTTGTGCTAAAACATATCTTAGATAGCTAAATAGTTGTTTTATCAGATCAAAATTTCCCTCACATTATAGTGTCACACTTTTTAGGTTTTCACAATGATTCATATATGTGCCACAATATCCTGCCCTATGATGGAAGCAAGATATGCTAAAGTTTTCTGCAGCATACGAGGCTATATATATTTTTTTTTGTTCTGAAAAGACAGCAACAAAATAAATAATTTCCAAAACCTATATAGCTTAAATGTATGTGCACAGTGGTCCCATCAACCTCATCAACATCTGCTTTTCATTCATCAATCCAGACTACATTTTTTTAATTGTTCATCAGACTGAATGAAATACAGTCATTGTTTTCCACCCACACTGTGAATTGATGAGGTGAATTGCTATTTTGAGGAATTCATTCTTAATGACCTCATATTACTTTTTTTCTACTCACAACACTTTAAGTAATATTTAAACATTTGATATATTGATATTCCCAAATGTTTATTTGCATTCAAAATAAGTAATAGATCATATAAGATCATACAAGCTTTTCCTTTCAGCTTTTATGTCATGCTTGTGCGAGGATTTTTTTTTTAATGATTTAGACAGTTATTTAATATTTGTACAAAGAAATAATTCTCCAGGAGCAAAAAGCTAATTGTATTTAAGCTATTTCCCCATTCATGTATATATA
>JAODKF010000046.1:24256453-24273313 GCA_026779585.1 Mormyrus proboscirostris | reverse complement strand
ATATATAGTGCTCTTCTTAGATATTGTGAAAATAATATTCCTAACACCTAATAATGCAATAATTGTACACTCTGGTGTACAGCTTGGAAAGTGAAAGCAAAACAGAATCATTTTTGCAGCATGTATTTTAAAGTATTGTATTGGTTCTCAGTAATTGCAAGCATTCCAGATGCAATGGAACTGACATCAGACACTTTTTTGGAAAACATTTCTGCATTACAAAAAAAATGCAGCCTACTGTAGTTAACAACAGTGACATGACTTATACTTAAGGAACGCCCCAACATCCAATTGCTTTTTATCACTTTTGTGTTGGTTGATTTGTTTGTGCTTTTCCACCTGCCCCCTCTTCACCAGAGTAATATTCCACTGCTGAGAGCCTGAGTTGTCTTGTGTGACAAACAAGGCAGTAGGAAGTGCTATGACTTTGCTACTTTCAGTGTGGAATGGATTTCAACAGCAAATCCAATTTCCCGAAATTTCCAGCATCTATGTCCAAGGTTTCTGTAAACAAGAGCCCCATTTCCCCCATTTCCTTACCTGTCTGTTGCGTTCATCCATAATCCGTGTAATCTGAATCTTTTTTCTCCCCATCTTTCCTTCTTTTCTTCTCTCCTCCTTTACCTCTTTCACTCTTTCAAGCTATCCTCAAACACACTTTCTTTACTGTACTTGCTCAAGTCAATTCACAATTTCCAGCTTCCACGTCTAAAGAAAAGGGGGAAAGACACAGATGACCAGTTAACTAAACATTCAGTGCCTCAAAACCAGAAACTGCATTCAATAATGGAACAGCAGTGTATTGCCAATATAATACAAATGAGTTTTGTATTTTTATGTGGAAACTTAGGAGAGATTGAGCTATCATTGGTTTCCCTTGGAAGTAATTGTTTACCAAAGTCTGATACCATCAGAAGTCATTTTATTGGCCTTATAAGAAGCAATGCTTATATGACCCTAAATCTGAGTAGTACAAATCTACAAATGTTAACCTGGTATTAAGGATAAGAACAAAGGTTAAATGAACTCAGGAAAACATGTAAATGGAAATTATGACATATTAGTTACTGACGTTGGCACATCTCGACTTCATATCTTGCACAGTGAAATTCAAAAGATTTCGGATAAAGTTGCTACACCAAAACTGGAAAAGCACTAGTATTAAAAAACAAAAAAACATCATATATTTTTTACAGTATATTATAATAAATTTGATTTATGATTCAGTATCATTTCACTTCTTTGAGACTCATTGTTCCAAAGAGAATTTTTGTTGCGTTTCCAATTCCCCGCTAGGAACAGCTACCCGGGACAGATACTGAAAAGACTTTTGGACCACAGGCAACATTTTAGGTAGAGAGGAAAAGGAGGGACGAAATCTCCTTTCTTTCTGAAGGTCAACCTGATACCACTGTCAGCTTATTCTGGTAAGCTTTGGTTCAATGGGAGGTCTGGAAGGGTGGGGAAGGAGGTGGTGAGAATGGGACAGACTTCACACATCTTCTGCATGAGAGAAGAGGGGGCTGGTAAGATGAGTCTCAGAAAAGAGTCAAACAAGGATATGGCCTCTCCTGAGAAGGCGAGAGCATCGCTGCTGTCCCCTCCATCTGCTAATCAGGCATTTTATTCCTCCTGCAGATTCAGGAAGAAAATCAAAAAGCTTGCGTTCTAATGAGGCACTGCATATCGCTCTCACATGTTAGACTGGGAAAGCTGAATGAGGCATGATTCAGTATCATTTCACTTCTTTGAGACTCATGTTTGTTTATGTATATTTCTTCCAGTTAGTATACTGCTGCTTGAAGGCACTTGGGTAAGTGTTCAGCTGGGCTCACTTTGAATTCTCGGATAGCCTCATGAAAAAATAATCCTCCTTTTAAAGCCATCAGTCTAACAATCACTCGCATATTATAAGAGTATTATGCAGATTTATATTACTTTTTTATCAGGAACATGAATTTGTCATATGTTGAATCCTGCCTTATGTTTATGCAAATAAGCTGGACAGCAAATTAATGTGGCATGATTTTTTTAAACACTTCATTTTTTTCCCTAAAACTTTACTGGGTCATTACTCCTACTGTGTGGCTTCTCTCAGCACATCTGCAATACATTTAGCAACAACGTATGTTGAAGGCGATGCCTTCAACCCTCATAGGAAATGTGCTTATAGAGATTTAAAACATCATATTGCAGGTAATAAATAAACTTTTCAGGTGATCTAAATAAACCCTCCCTCTTATCAAAATAAATTCAAAAATCCTTGAATAAAAAACAGTGTTAATATAGTTTCCAGATAATCTCTCGATGAGTATATATTCCAGACATTGTTTCAAGCTTAGATTCTGCTAAGTTACCCTTATTCTGCCACATGCTTATCTATTCATCCCATTTCATGCATTTTACTTTTTTCCACAGAACAGCTCTTATGGGAATATTTTGAGCAAAGGAAGGAGGTTACAGCCAATAGGGCATGTAGAGGCTCATTGTATGTCTAATGTCATTACAGTCACGGGCTCTTAAGTCCAGCACATGTTAACCCAGTCTGTCTAAATGAGATACTTACGGCAAGAAAACTCACAGTTGTTCTTTGTCTGCTCATAAGATGTGGGAAAATACTCCTGTACCTTAACTACCTTTCTTATGTTTTTTTTTTTTATTATTTTTTACAGCCGTGAGAGGAATACATTGGCTGCAATACACTTTAAAATTTCATATAAGATTTTGGCAAAAATAAGGATCATATTATACTGTCCATCTGGTGAAAAAATATGCATAGTTATGAAATATAGTACATAGTACAATAGTACAATTCAGAAATGTCCCAGCCTCCAGCATTCAGTTCTAACGGTCACCAATAACGGTTAGCGTGATACCAAAGCACAAGCCTGTGATAGCAAAGCACAAGCCTGTTCCAGTGTCAATAAGCCCTGCGCATTTAATCTTTGCTCCCCCATCAGACAGAATAGCAGGAAGCATGCACAGCGTGTTTGTGGAAGGAGGTGACATCAGCAGCTGCAAACAATAAAAGATGTAAAGGTGCTTCCTTCCCTGAAGTGCCCCAGAGTGGGCAAATTGGGACCCAGAACTCCCTCCACTTCCTGCTCCAAACTGAAACTGCTGTCCAATTTGTCTATTTGTGCTGATGATCTGCAAGCTAACCTCTTCAGAGGCAAGTCCATTAGCAGTTACTGCCCGGAGGTTGTAAAAACCTTCAAAATAAGCCGCCTTCCCATTATCTTTTTCAATTACCTGTTAGCTGTACACAGATAATCATCGTATTACATAAGTGCTCTGTCACAGTCATTGCAAACAAGAAAATAATAATAAAAAAAACAACAACATGACGATGACAGTAAAATTAAAGTGTCCATGTTAATTCTTCTGCATAGGGAACTCTGCGCATCTGAAGCAGTAAATGCCCCTTATTAAAATTAAATGGGCCGGTGTGTGAAATTATAGATGAAATGCATTTCTGTTTGGCTACAGTGAATAGCTCTTTTGAGGCACTGGGCTACATTAAAGCTTTAGGGAAAAGCAGTTTTTATTTATGAGTTACAGGGCACTGCTTCAGAGGTGAAGCCGCAGTTTCTTTTTCCTGCTCCTTCTGTGACCAATGGTGAACTAGTAAAACTGTGCGGAACAAGACGCTGGACGCTGCGTGACTTTTAAATGGAAACTGAAAAGCAGCACACGGCTATCTATCAATTTTTAAAAAAATTTAATCATCCCAAAAGTATGACGGACACATTTGATGGTAAATATTTTAAATTTAAGTGCTTTTAATTTTGGTAAAAATAATGAAACGGGACACAGCGGTTTTAGTGTCCGTGTAACATAAGAAGAGAATCCAAATAACAGAATCCATATACACATATAACAATAGCTTACATTGCAGTAATGGATTATTTTAAGTAAATTTAGATGACAGCTGTTTTTTAGAGTGAAGGACCCTGAAGAGATGTTGCCACCTCGTGTGTGTGACTGACAGCAATTGCACCATTCATTGGTTGCTCTGACAACCACGTGAGAACAGCAGCAGCAACAAGCTGTTTTGTTCACAATCTTTTCGTCACCAACCACGGAACTTCCAGGAGACAAAAGGAGATGAAATATTGTGTCAGCCCTCTGAAAGGATGCCTGAGATGTAGCTGTGGTGTAGCAGGCATAAACATCTAAAACGCTACCACAAATTCATACTGTGATCACCTTTTTCGCTTGTTTTGTATAATTTGTGGTGGGATCAGGCAGATCTTCTGTATGGATTAATTTGTGCTGATCATGTGATCATGCTGAATTTTTCTCAGCTGTTAGATAACTAAAGATCACTTTATTTATAAAAGAGGATGACAAGTATCGCTGTTGGATGCAGAAGCACAGGCTCCATTAACAAGAAAGCAAAATTGTGGACGAATCGTGCGCTGCATGTCACCCGGCCGAGAAATTAACAATGTTTGTATAATAATTAAAAAAATGTGCTTGTTCTTCAACAGAATGGTTTAATATGTCAGAAACACTTTCCAGTTGGGAGGCCCAGACACCTGGAGTGTTAAGGTCTGCCGAGAATTGAGAAGGGAGGGGTGGGGGGTTGGCGATGGCAGGGCTGGGGACCGCAGTGGTAGCGACTATGAAGCTCTGCTAATCAGCTCTGTTGCTCTTCTCGCCCTCCTGCAGCCGACGGCCATTTCAACAGCCCTGTGGCTCCGCCCCCCCCAGTCCTCCAGCAGACACATCTGCATGTGCAGGGTGAAAGCTGAGCCGCTATCTCACCTCACACAGCTCAGGTGTGACACGCTCACACAACCTTTCACGAGTCCTTGTATACCAGAGGTCTCAGACCCTTCAAATTACACGCTAT
This sequence comes from Mormyrus proboscirostris, assembly GCA_026779585.1. Classification (NCBI taxonomy): domain Eukaryota; kingdom Metazoa; phylum Chordata; class Actinopteri; order Osteoglossiformes; family Mormyridae; genus Mormyrus; species Mormyrus proboscirostris. The sequence continues at coordinate 24,268,455 of JAODKF010000046.1, read as the reverse complement.
CAAGTATATTTAATTTTTTTTTTTTTTTTTTAAAGTTCTTTTTAACTTTGGGGTTCAGTCTGTAGCCAACAGAACTAACAAAAACAACAAAAATCAGATACGCCCAGGAATGGTGTTACCTCTTCTTGGGAAAAAAAAAATGTAGGCGGAGCCAAGTGGGACCCAAACACTAAATGCATAGTTAGATGGTCCGCTGATTACTTCATCTCACTTTTCCAGCATCCTAATCAGCCTAATTAAAGCTTTGTTCGTATATAAATCTCTGATGACAATTTGTCTCTCTATACCCTACAGCAGCCCTGCGAAGAAGAGAATTAAATTTGATCTACTGACAGCAATTATTAAATGTTCCCAGCTGGCCCCAATTAGGCCTCGAGGCTTAGAGGACTCACAGATTCAAATGATCGCCAACTTACTTCCTTTCCTCTCCTCCCATTTTTTTTATTTGGCACCAATTTAATACTTGTCCATTTTTGATCTGATGTGATATATTGAGTTTTTTTTTTTTTTAATTCCTGCATGTGCTAAGCATGTGGTGAAAAAAGAGGAAGTTATGAGTTTTCAGATAGTTGGAAACTACCTGCAGCAGCTTGTTAAAAGACATGCTATTCTCTGAGTATTCTTCGACTGGTTACAGTCTTAAATTTGTTCTGTTAAATTTTCTGTGCAACTCCTGTTCACAGAGGTGTGGCATTAAATTAACCTTTTCACCTCTCAGTTCTTATCCATTATTTCCACAACTGCCCCCTCCCCTCCCAAAAAAAAAAAACGTTCTCATTCATCTGAGTGTATAAGTAATTCATTGAAAAAAATATGCTGATTTTCAGCACAAAATGCTGTCAGGATTGAAATGAACAGATTCTTCACAGTACATGATAGTACTGAAAAATATCACTGTCCACACCATTCAAGAACATATTAGCATAATTTCCAAGTCACAAATAGGTTACAGCTAAAACTTCGAACATACACACCTGTCAAAACAGAGCAACCAATGGGCCTAACTATTAGTGATGTCTACCTTCCAATATGAGAATATTTCACGCAGAACTAGAAGGCCTTTCAACAAAAATGTCCTTCATGAATTTGACCTTCTTAAGGTTTCACTCCCTGTGCTCCAGCAGGAAATTGAGTAACCCAGATCATGTACCGCAAAGAGAGAGAAATAAAATAAGTCTTAATTGTAGCAGTTCCCAGAAAAACCAAGCAGCCTGAGCCATACAGCAAAACGTAACAATGCTACATGCAAGCTCAAATATGACTGAAGACTGATTACTTGTTCTGTTTTTTAGCCAATGTTATTGTTATTTGTCATGTTGTTGCCACTGTTTCCAAGCTGAATTGCACATGTACAAGTTTTTCAAGCACTAGCCTCTGAAGATCAGAACGATTTGATTAAATACAAGTCAACCGGCTTAATGAGACCAAACTGTTCAAGACTGTCTGGTTACCTATAGTTACATCTCAGTCTAGGAGACTGGAAAATGAAAAAGCCCTACGAGAAGGCCGGTCTCTCATTACTCAGCAGCCTGGTGACGTGCGCAAGTTTGTAGTGGTTTGGGGAACCAGCAGGGTCTGGCAACACCACACACTCAACTACAGCATGATCACAGTTGAACCTCATCAAAGTAAGTGCTCATAATTTGTCACAGAAAGCAGCCAATTAACATATGTTGGGGGAGGGGGGTTGGGGAGTTGAGGTGACTCCAAAAAGATATGATTAAAGGGCTTATGCAGCTGTAGAATATCAAAACTGCACACTTTTCAAAGAGACCTCAACTGGAGTATGAGGAATGCAGTAATACTCCCTCCTACTTAACGCTTCAGAAAGAGAAGAGAAAGAAATGGTAAAAATCAAAAATAATGATACTGCGTTATATAGCAGAGTCCTGGCAGAATACTGCAGGTGTTCAAACTGACCATAACAAAATCATAAGGACAGATAAATAAATGTGTGTTTTGTCAAAACACTGCTCGCCAGTTATCTGTTTTTTATGATTTGTTTTGTGCTTTATGTTTTACTGAACGGCAAGTTAACATTTTTTTCTAGTTCATTTAAATACCTCTATAATACACACTGCATATTCAGTGCTATGTATCACTTCAATTAATTTTATTTATTTATTTTTTTTTAACAAAGTTCTACCGCTTGATTGTATAGGATTTCCATACTTTAAAGTCTTAGAACATATCATTTGTAGATGGACTCCTGTGATGAGATTGTTTTTTCAAGTCTTGTCAGTTACAAATGCATTCACGTTGTTTTTTTTTTTTTCTTTACAGCTGTATCAGACAGCTTGTAGTATACGATCATAATGTGACAAGGAGGTGTGGCTTCTTGTCACAATGTGACGAGAGGCAAGCGAACATTTGGTTTTACACTGTGAAGTGACACAAAAAAAGGCCTAATTTTGAAATTTCAAATAATGAAAACAGCTATGCAAGTCAGAATTTGCGCTGAGGATCCACCTAGCATATACTGACTTCACTAGGGGTGTACATGTATTTTTAAATTTTTTTTTTTTTTTTTTGCTTGTGGGCTTATCTATATAATCAGCATTTTTGGTCTGGGAGGCGAGCAGTCAGAGCAGGATGGGGGTGGGAGGGGGTTCTTTCACAAGCTTTCTTTGCTACAGCCAGAACATTCAGGCTCTGCCTGCCTCGACATTCCCAGGTCCCAGGGCTCCCCTTGCAGCTGTGCTGTTCACATAACCTCGGCTGTCCCCCCGGCTAATGACAACAAAACGCGCCACTCCCGTTCCCGTGGCTTTTTCCATTCCCCCAGCGCCACTGTAACGCCAGTAGCCGGAGCTTTCAGGTGATCCTGCGCGGCCCCTGGAAAGCTGAGTCTCCGCTGGCCAGCCGCGGTCTGCTGGCCCCCACCCCCCGCTCCCCCGTCCCTGCCTGGCTTCAGTGGTGCGCACCCACCCCGCTGAGCATTATCCCAAACAAACATCTCATTACATGCGTAATTGACCGAGGAGGTTAGCGAGCATCGGAAGCTAATCCCTGTTATCATTTCCAGCATTTCTCCTCTGATTAGCGAAAGAGCCAGAGAACATGATAAGGGCAGAGTGTAGATGGTACAATAAAGTGAGGGGAAAACGCCGTGAAAGCTTCCTGTAGTCTGGAGCGTAGTTTTTAAAACAATCTTCATTTTGCGCTTGATAGATTACAAATGGTCTGCTAATAAAATAAGGACACATGCACATTAATAACATGCACTTATTTTAATTCAAAATGTAGGAATGTATATGAAATGAATTTTAATGCGAAGTTATTGTCCTAAAGTGCTTTTTCTGTGAGGGCAAAGTTAATATTTTACGGATCCTCTGTTGGTTTGACCACAGTGGAGAGTTTTGTTTATTTTTTGTGAAACCGGAAATGCGTGTTTCGTGAATGCCAAAATATTTGTGCGAAATTTGTGATTCAGATGTATTATTACAGTATTATTACCCTCGCCCAAAAGCAACATTAACAAGCTTGCAGTAACGTGGCTATGAATATTTTTACCGACAGGTTAGTCACAATAGGGGCTCTGGTCTAAACTGTAGTGTTAACAAAAGGCATCAGCCAGATGTAAGTGGAAAAAAGGAGCCGAGAGGGTAAGAAGAAACGGGCCAGAATGGCAGGCATTCACAAATCGCCATATGTTATATTGTTACAAGTACAATTTGGTAATTTCTTACGGAATGAAAAATAACCTTTGAGTTAATGAAATTGGAGAATAAAATCTCCAATATCTATGCATGAAAAACTGTGACAGTTGTGCATGTGTGTGAGTGGATTATGTTTATATCACATTGTGTGAACCAAATGCCCCCCACAATAAAATAAAAATCTGTTTTTCAGGTCTCCACAAAGACCCGTGAACACAATAAAAAAAGTAAAAAATTTTATCATATTTTGTTTGGTTACTTATAAGCAGGGTTAGGGTTGTCATGCTGGGAATAGATGGTCCGATGATGCTGATACAGGTACGTCAGGAGTGTAATTAGAGATGAATGGTTAGGGGCGCTGAGTCTTTACTGGGGGGGGGGCTGATGGAAAGCTATTCATGACTTAAACAAATAAACCACATTTAGTTTTGGGGGCTAAAAAACATTTTCAGATGGTCTTCAGATGGTCTAAAGGCCACCTAAAATAGGTCTGGTCATATATATACATGGACTAATACACCTAAAGTAAATTTTGCATCTGAATTATTTCATTCAATACTAGAGTGTCGGGACCAGTTTGCCTCTTAATGTCAAACAGCCGTCACTGAACTCTGCATGTTTTAAGGTTCTGTCATCGCTGGGGTCGCACACCTGATCAGTGGCCGATGAGTCGGACAAGATTATTTGTTTTGTTAACAGGTTTTCCGGCCGTGTCAGGTAAAAGCATCCATGTGCACACTCCTTCATCCACGACCGCGCACAGTCTAGCAAGCCTTGAAGTGCAACGTGGATCTGAAGTTTCAAATATAGCGCAGCTGGCATTAATTATACATGCAACACGGTGCTGCAAATTTCCTCTCTTTTTCCTCTCTCCCTGTTCCAGACAGTGCATCTGTAAAATATGAGAAAATTAATGACATCATTGACTGTCCTTTGGAGGAACTAGTGTAGGAAAAGTCATACATCAAAGAAAACAACGTACGCTGCAGAAAAACTCTAAATGGGAAAAAAATCTTTAATAATCCATTTGCTCTTAGTGTCTGTCTATCTGTTATACTGTAATAGCTAGGGGACAAATGTTAAAGGGCTCAGAGAGCAAAGGAAAATCAACATTCATGCGTCTTGCAGATAATATAAGATCCTAGCGTTTTTATTGTTCTCCAAATGATTTTCAAATGGTGCTACCGCTTTTACACAGCCACCTTTTCTCACTTTGGACCACAAAAATGAGTTGTTAAAACTGAATTGCAGCGTTTGAGAAAATTAAACAGCAATAACAAAAAATATAAATACATCTCTCCTCCACATAAGCAAGATAGCAGTATGCACTGTTCCTGACCACTGACTGGCAGTTCCCCGCTTTAATTTAGGTTGTCACCAATGGCTAACAGAGTCACCTTGAGTATAAACACAACATAATCACAATTAGCTTTCACTGAGCATCACTTTTCAAGACACTTTTTAAGTTTACTTAAAAATGAATTATTGCTTCTCTATAAATATAAGAATTCCTTGTTAACATAAAGTACATTTTAAGATTGACTGATTAAATAATTATCATTATCGCTTACAATATAAAGTAGCTTTTTAAATAAAAGAATTTCAATGGGCTGAAATTTACTTCCATTACAAAATAAAAGCAGGCCCGTCAGTTATTATCAGCAATAATTTTACTTCTTGGCAAACTCGAACACACAAATGCAATTCAGGCTAACACACATTCAGTCAAAGACAAAACCTAAAGGTAGATGCAAAGAAGTACTTTTTTCCTAAAGATCTTCCTTCACTGCAGCAGGAAAACACAGCTTGCCCTGAGAGAGCACTCTCGATCAGTCTGATACAAGTGCATCGAATGACCATAGTGGCATGTTCTAACATATTCTCTTAATAAACAAAACCCTGCTAGTGACAGTAGAGCAGATTGCATACATCTGTTGGGAATGGGACAGATGACAGAGGGAAAAAAAATGCATCTGTGTACCTTGGCAAGACGCATGATTTTTGTTACGTTGCACAGACATACGGCAACATGAGATTTTTTTTTTTGTTTGTTTATTAACCTTATTCTCAGCAGTACTGGCTAGATCTCACAGAGCACTTCTGCACAGGGTGACTGGACACTTCAATGGCATGGCTTTATGTGGGACACAAGATAGCCAAACTGACCTTCTCATGTATAATACCATAAAAGAGTGACTTTATGATTATTAGCAAATTAATGTTATTAATTACGTAATTTTGTGCGAGAAACATTTAGCGATAGTCTGGTTGAATCTGAAACACATGAGGCCCCTTCTCTTTTGTGAACACACTAAGTTTTCACATTAGTGTTATGTGTGGCACAAGCAGTAAAGGCTGGCTGTGTGCTTGCAGCCCTCACAGACAGGGAAGGACCCGGAATGCTGCTTCACTGACAAAGACAAATTACATTAGCTGGGAAATGTTTCAGTTTTGGCCGATGTCAAACTTCACTACAGCACAAGGGAGTCTGCAACTCACCACGGTAAATGCCTTCTATATAAAAGAGCTGTGGGTTTACGCAGTTAACAATTTGAAATCTTTTAAATCACTGCAGGATTTCTTTTAAAAGAAATCATATATCTTGAAGTGCCATAATAATTAACATATCTGGACCTGCTTTAAACAAACACTGAAAAAAACCATGGCGTTAAATTGAAAAAAAACCTAAAAATAAAAAAAAATAAAATAAAATCTATAAATCCAAATTAATCACCTTGTAATCTGTAAGTACTAGACAGAAACATACGGACTCGACTACCTCAACTAACTACGCATGTTTATTTGCCCTCTACCTTAGCCTGCCTCTATTCCCTGCTCCATCCATATTCCAAATAATCCAGTGAGGAAATCCTAAATTCTCATCCAGATGTTGAACTTTTTAATGTCTATTGGCTAGACCACAGCTGATGACATAAACCAACTGTGACTGGCCAAGAGGTCTCCCCTGCAAGACCACCCGGCAGCAGGAGCTGCTCCTGCAGCTGAGGCCTGACAGATGACTGGCCCACCTTTACAGACCATGTGGATAGAACTGCTTCTCACACTCTGCGATTCAGCATGCCCCGGCCCGACGCAAGGAACGAGTGCGGTCCCTCTCTCTCTCAATCTCTGAACTCTGCAAGTACAGCCCTGCTCTGTCCGACCAATTTTCCAAGACGCATGACACTAGCTCTTTTAACCAGACTCTCCAGACAGCCATATCTTTCAAGACTTTATACCGTTCTCCCTTTTCAAGAAAGATATTTTGCTCACACAAAGAAATACAATATGACACTGCTATGCAGAAAATATTATGTAGGCATATTCTGAAATGTACTTTACAATTACAATTAAACATCAAAGGCTGATATTCCACTGTGGTTTTTAAATACACCCATGAATAAAGTCTTCACAGTACCGTTCAATATTTTTTTCTCCGAATAAGAAGTATTCTCATATTAATTTTTACATTTCTGAAGCAAATTGTATTTTTATTTCAATTTATTGACACCAAAATGTGATTTACAATTCATCCATCCTCTAAGCATTTATTCTTCTCTACTTAACAGTACTTTCAAGCAAGATCCTAGAATACGGCATGACCTTCTGAACTGATCACAAACTGTTTTCACTTCCATGTACTTTACATGCCATTTTGTAAGCCTTCAATTAATCAATTCGCATTTCACCAAAAAAAAGTATTAAACGAAAAAGTCCCTATAATATGACCGGTGTTTCATTACATGAAAAATGAGCTGATACACTGTAATTCTGGCAAAATCTGCAGTTGTAATGGAGTCACCTGCCCCCAAGGCTGGTTAAATGGAAGGAGAAATTTGCAGAAAAACAGAACAGAAGAAGGACACCAGCTGCACGACGTGAAATCATGAAGTACCCTATTTGTAGAGAGTCTAATAAAATACTTCCAGGTTGAAAAAGAGACATAAACGTAGCAATGCATTTAGAGTTTCTATGAGCAGAACTGTATAAACACTGTAAAGCAACTGGAACTATACAAAATCTTAAACTGACTGAATTAAAACAGCTACAGTATTAATAAACAGTACAGACATAATTGTGTCAACCAAACATTTCTGAAAACATGTAACAAATTTCCAGCACAATCCTGCCTACGTTAGACAGCAGAACTTCATCTTACAGACCAAAGATGCTACTTTGGGCCAGTGTACTGTTGGCAAGGTAGGCACAGCGATAGAACACCCCCGTCCTCACTTTGGCCCAGAGCATGCCAATGCCATGTCTCAACAATCGACTGAAGGTTCCAGCCAATCAGGGTGACACACGAACCACCTAATCCTTCTTGGCAAGCCACATAAGACCATGTTGTCATTGTTAGTTTTGTCGATCGACAGCAAAATCCAGAGTGAATTCCCACGGACGACAGGTCCCAGGAAACATGAAATTAAGCAGCACGTTACACTTGGTGTGACTCTGAGATTAGGCTGTTTGGCTGAGGTCCCCTGTGTAATCGTCGGTCCACACGCGGCATGTTCACCTCACATTTAAGGAGATTAAGCAAGAGCAAATCCTGCCACAGCAACAGGCGTTCAGCTCATGGGGAAAAATTAATAGTAATTGACTATATTTCTCATTCCAAGGAAGCTCTGCCCTTTGGCAAATGTTTATTTAAAAATTCAACTAGGCATATGTCAAGATGAATCAAATACAACAACGAATTTACAGTTTCTGTTACAGATGGAGGATAATTCAACCTATAACAAGCTGTATAAATCATGAGGTATAACTGTGAAAAAAGATATACTTTTTTGCCTTTAGGAAGCAGTGGAATTGTTCCTTCAGTTTATTTTTATGACAATCATATATTGAATGGGTTGTATGAGTCAACAAGAAAAGCTCAGTAAAAAGCCAAAGATTATGTCGTATAGAATTTACATTGTAATAAAACGCAATATACTTATCAAATGTTTACAGGTGTACACTTTTTTACACCTATTCCATAACACAGTAAGTAGGTAAAAATAAAGCAACCAAAATTGAATAGATTCATGTTTCCAGAAGTGGCATTTTAACACACTAGAAATGACTAGAATTTAAGATTAAGGGGTAAAACTGTAGAAAGTTTTACATTTTACATATATTTATTATGGAGCAGTAAGACGATATTTGTCCAATGACTGCAGCAACATTTTATGTCAGATTTAGACCTGATACATTGCAAAGAGGTGATTCCTTATATTCAGCTTCACACAGTAAATGAAACGTCCAGCTATGTTTTTACATAGATATGAAATATATTTTGCAATGGAATCCTGACCATGTGTCCACCATAAGGTTCAAATTTGTGTTACGTAGTGGCAATAACTGAACACTTCGGTTAAGTTCCAAAATCTTTCTATTAACAAGCAAGTCAGTTTAATATCGTCAAAACAGCCAATTTATACACTATTATTTCCCCCCCCCCTTCTACCCACACCTCGCACGCATGTAAGTTATGGAAAGTTTCTTTGAGATATGTGCTAAGCAATAAAAATTATGGGGGGGGGAATTAAATAATAAATAGATAGATAATAATGCCACGCTGCTACATCGATACTGCCGGGTAACATGTGGTCGGCCCTAAACTGAAAGAAACTTTAAAGCTGTCTTTAAAAATTGCATATTCATGTCTAATGTCCGAAAACATTCACCAATATACTACTTTTAACACAACAAATATTGAGAAAATAATAGAATTTCTTTTAAGTGCTGCTATTCTGATAATACGTAAATACGTAAATAAAATCGTAAATTACTTCATCCACAATACTGCGGCTTACACATCTACATAATAAATATTAGGCACATTGACATAAAGCAAAATGAAAAGATCATCTCATAGCACTGCTATTTTTAACAAAACCCAACTGTGTAGACATTACAACAGAGGCAAATATATTAAAAGTTCAATAACATTTTAATTGTCGAAATTATTCTGGTCATTTAGGATAGCATTATTTTTATTGATCGGTAGTTGGAAAATTCAGAAAGCCAATATCTATTCTCCCGGTGCCGGTCGTAGTTATGAGATAAACCCCTCCTGTTACACTCACATACTTCTTTTTATAGTTACCCTTAGTGTTACATTAGTGCCGGGGCTTTGTTCTCAAAACAGTCAATACATTTTTTTTCTTCAGGAAACATGTTTCATCACTAAACCCAGAGTTATCCACCAAGCAACCGAGTTTGTTTGTCCTTAACTCCAGCTAAAGCATGGCATTACATTCAGTACGCGACACGATATTACACCTGGAAACGGCCATGTATCGATCGCAGTAGTAACACTTACTTTATTATGCATGTGTTCTGTCCGTTAAAAGTCATCTACTTCAGCCGATTTTTTTGTCTTGACTGGTGAAAGCCGACTGCGTTGGAGGACTTCGCGAAAAGTCACTTAAAATCCAGGACGACAAACGCAAAACGAAGCGCAATCTCACAATGGCAACGAAAGTAGACAGTCTTCTGTCTGACACGAAACCAAGTATAGTGTCTCTTAAGCAGATGGATGCGTGTGCTTTAGTCTTCTCTTGGGTTTGGGGGATAAAGGCAGGAAGGACTGAACTGAAAGTGACTGGTGATGATGTTGTTGAGGTCTGCTCCTGTTCTCTCCCACAATCCCAGCCGTGTCTCTCCCTCACCCTCCTCCAGTACGGATAGAAATAATCATTTTTGAAAGGGGCGGGCTCAGATCTCTCAAGTATTTTAATGAAAGAAGCACTGCACTAATACGTTTTTATCTCAAATCTCATCCTGCTATAGCGGGTAGGCAGTTTAAACTAGCGATGTACTCTGCTGCATGTACGAAAATAAATGAACTAGGTGTACATATTTTCTCAATAAAAGCAGTCTGTTAGCCAACGTAGACTATGCTATTCTATTGTTAACTTGCAATATATTTCTTTTTTTAACAAAGGAAGCTTTGATTCAGAATCCTGTTTATTTCTTAATTTTATTTCACGATAGGCCTAGTTATAAACCCAGTTAAAATGTAAAGAAGTAAATAAGAAGTGCAGTGCATATATGTATGTGTGTTATTTGGTCATATGTGTGTATGTGTACATATTTGTGTATGTATATATGAATAAAGAATATGGACAACAAATAACTGGTCATTTTGTAGGGAAGCATCAAATGAATGTGTGAAATTATTCATTAATCAACATAATGCTCCAAACAGCAGCTGTACAACACCACTATTTTTGTGTAACTTTAATCCTAACCAGTGGTAATTTCAGCTTGTAAATGCTTGGGGATGTGACAGTTGTCACTGCTGTTCCCTGTAACTACTAAGGATTTGTGTGACAACTTACCTGAATCTGGTATTGATTAGAAGCAGAAATTAATGCATTAAACAGAATAACAACCCCAAATAATCTCACCTTTTGACACTATTCAAGAAGTCAATACAGTTTACTAAGATTCAGTTTTGCAACATGCAACAGTCAAAAGTATTTGAATTAAAGCTATAATTCTCTTCATTAAGATAAACTAATTAAGTATAGACTTTAGCTATATGAATGTCACATTTCATATAACATATGGTTTTTAAAAAAGGTTTATGTGATTTTTTTTTTTTACTCGATAGCTGTCTTTTATTTTTTTCTATTCAAAACGTAAATATACAGTGTAACACAGCTGCGGCCGTGTTCTACCCACCACCTTCACATTTCTTTCAGTTCAACTTCAGCTTCAGAGCCTTCTGTCAAGTGTGTAGACTTAATGCTTTATCACAAGTGTCTTCACAGATCCCAGTGCTTCCTTGTTTGATTGGCACCTAAGTAAAAAAAAAAAACAAAAAAAAAAAAAGATGGCAGCTATTTACTTGGTATGTGTAGTCATGGAATCTCTATATACGTATGAATACACAACCACATATACAAGTTGGGGCAGTCTGCGGCACAGTGCTGGTACGGCTTCTGCGGCTGTGATTGGAAGGTCGCTGGATCGCATCCCATGCTTGGCAGAACTGTCACAATGTTGCCGAGCCCTTGAGCAACATGCTTAACCATACCACAAAATGTTCTAGGGCAGGGCACTTCGAACCTGGACCTCGATTCCAAATCCAGGCCTTGTTTTCAGTTCTCCCAGGTAGTTAGTTTAATAATTATTGATTCTGATTGGTCAGAGGCTTCACACCTGGCTGACAGGTAAAGGAAGGCTGGAGAATCAGCAGTCCTCGGACCTCGTGGACTGTGATTTGAATATGAGGGCTCTAGGGGCATCAGATAAATGGTTGACCTTGTGGTTGGACCCCAACCCTCTCTCTCACCTCTATGTGTGTGCATGTCTCAAAGGGGAGCATGATGGCATATGTGAACATAAGCA
>JAODKF010000046.1:24216411-24228513 GCA_026779585.1 Mormyrus proboscirostris | reverse complement strand
TAACCCTCGTGAATGTGAAGGGATGACGGTTCAGTCTAAAATACTGATTTCCCTGTAGTATGAGCGTTGTGGTTTTTGCCAAATCAATTTTTGCCCTTGTTGTTTCACTCTTCCTCTGAAGACAGTGGTTCTTACTCTGACTTATTTTTACAGGTTGATTTGAGTGGGCTGGAGGGGTGTTGGTGCAGCACAAGTGCAAGGCATCCTTTAGCTCTTCTATTAATAGACCCCCCCCATCATTGTATTTACATGGAGAAACTTCGTTTGGGAACCTTTGCTTAACACCATGGTGCATCAGCAGAAAAAGAACCAAAACACTGTCGCTTCACACCTCTGGGACCGTGGTTTGAGTCTCTGTCTGTCTACTTGTGTTGTGTTACCAGGGGCTTTTGTTTGGTTTCCCTCCGCAGTCCAAATACATGCTAAGGTAAATTGGCATTGTCGAATGGTGTGTGTGTGTGTGTGTGTGTGTCTGTGTGTGTGTGCCCTGCAGTGGATTGCTGCCTTGTCCTGAGTTATTCTCTGCTTTATATCTGTAATATAACTTTCAGGATAGGCTCTGGATCCCTGCAAACATGCATAATGTGTAAAGATGATGGATGGTTATTTATTATTTATTGTATGCATTGCTTATAGTTTTCACATTAAAATTCTTTAGATTGGTTTACTTCGTATTAACCATAGTTTTCGAAATGTATGTACTATATGTTCCTCTGGGGTGGCATAATGGCCTCACAGGTACAGCATTGGTGTCCAAAGTCTGCCCTTACTCGTGTGGGTGGTGTTCACATGTTCTCTCAGTTTCCTCCTAGACATGTGGTCATACGTATTGGCAGCGGTTGGGAAATGGATGCATGCATCCATAATGAACAACTGGACTCTATGACAACAAGGTCAAGGTCCTTCATTACCAGCATCCTGTTTCATTTCACGCTTTAGTATAAAGTTACTGCATCCACCTATCGATCAATGAGTCTTATTGAAAAATAATTCATTCGGTTTATCAGATTATTCATTAATGAAGTACTCTATTTAAAATCTTCAAAGGATATAAAATCTGAAAACAATTTTGTAAAAACATTGTTATTGATCTTTTGTGCAGCTGAGCTACTATGCAGGATATTACTCAGATTTTAGCGCATTGCAGTGTTTCCTTGAATTTATTTTTTATTTTTAGCTGATCGTGTACTTCCCGATGATTGCATCTATAGAAACAGACAACGCATATGTACAGCACATTAAAAACTGATAATTATTGTTAATATCTAAGCGGCCTATATCACTTGTGCGTACAGAGGAACCTTTGGTATTGAGACCAGGATGCGATAGCGTTCCCATCTGTACGGCTTGCTGAAGGGTTCTCATTTGCTGGCTCCAGGCAGCAGTCCAATGGCACTTGATGAGGGAACTGAAGAGAGCAAGATGCGCAAGTCAGATAGCAAGCGGAGAAATGGGGAGAGAGTGAGGTTCCATTCAACTAGCAAAATCAGAACTTCTTTTCGAAAGTCAGCTTTTCAAATTAGAGCATGTCCTTTTCAGATGTGATGCATAATTTTCACAGAAAGATAAATTTTCAAATTAGACATACACACTTCTCTTCTAAAGGTTTTGTGTCTTCTAAGAGGACCGGAGGGGTCTGAAGAGCATCTTGCACTGTCAAATACTTCAACCCACAGGGAACTGTATAACAATTAGACAGAAGGAAATGAGGAAAGAAGCAGCATATGTTCTGTGTGTTATGTGCTTATATTTAATGATTTATTATTTTAAATGGTTCATTTATGTGTGCAAAAGCAGTAAATAGGAAATGGAGTTGGTAAAGGGCCTGCAATCTGCAAATCCTTGGTGGTCATAGAAGATGTTCCTCAGGGCTGGATTAAGGGTTTTGGGGATAAAAAAAATATTGTCAAATTTATGTATTTGTCCTTTCCAACTCTATTTTAGAAGTATTTTAAAAAAAATAAAAAATCAAAAGACATCAACTGACAAATGTTTGTTAGCCTTGGCAATAAATTTCTTCTGTATGATTACTACTGTTAACTACAATAAACACAATAAAATCACCCTATGTTATATCGAGCCCTTTTAACATATCCAGAAATGATTCAAAATAATAAGCTGCTAGCTTGCTTAATAATTTTTTGTTAGTTAAAGATTTGTCTAATGTTCTTCTGCATACTTAGTTCCCAACGTTTACATATGTTCTTTGTTAGGTTCTAGGAATGTTATTGTTATAGGTTATTTTTCATTCATAATAGATAGCAATTACTGAGGTTAGTGTAAATGTTTAGATCCTTAGAATGGTAGCTATTTATTAGTAGCATGGCAACGTGGTATTTCTCGCAGTATTATATTACATTATATTGTTAGTATCAATGTCAATTCTAATAATAGGAAGGCAACGTGATAGTTGGATTTATTTATTTACACAATCTCACATTTATATTCAAGGAGGCATTTTGAAGAGCATGTTTTAAAGCCCACTTGAGTCATTTTCTTTCACCCTTATCTCCTCTCTTTATCTGTTTGTGAAACATGTTTGAGTAACATGAAATGTATCGGTGATGACCTTTTTAAAAATCAGATAAACAAAATGGATTTAGATGAAAGAGGACAATCAAAATATTCAGAATCAGTGAAAATTCTAATATAAAGTTAATAACATCATTAAATATGAATGAGCTGTGTTTCAAAGAAAACAAACTACGATTTCTTCATATAATGTAGGATGTTTGTAGAGTTTATTTATATGATCATTATTATTGTGTTATGTTATGTTATAATAACATTTAGACCTTATATATGCATTCAGCTCAGATTTGTTTGTTACCTTCAAAAGGAATAACATTATTGGGGGCTGGTCTCTACCTATCTACATAATGCTATAAGATACAGCCGTTACAGGTACAGTTGCGGATTATTCCCATTTGTTATGTTAATATTTTGTTTATCATGTGACAATTTACTGGAACCCAATGCAGCTGGTGATTTTATTTTGGTATATTATTATGCCTTCACTTATGCCAAGCCCTGTGTTGCTCATTCCAACAGTTTACCCAAAGCAAATAAATTATAATTACCTGCTGTTGTCTGGAATTGATAATATTTGTTGTTTCTTGTGTTGGCCCAAGGATGATATAATATCAATATTCAGCTATACTCCATAAAAATGATATGGCGTAAACCTAAAACGATTATGCGCCTTTATGTTTAATTATATTTTATTTATAATTCAAAAACTACACGTATATTATTAATTATTATGTGACAATTAATTCAATAGAATATAGAATGTTTTCACATTTTCACTGAAGTTTGGTTAAGAAACACTGTTTATATAAACAAGTCCAGCAAAAGACCCAGTTTTGTTGATGCTGGGGACTTTGAAGTATCAAAGTATACTAAAATGGATAAATGTTTCTGTTTACCTAAAGATATTCAACACCAAAACATTTTCAACATGTTGCAAAAGTCACAAAACAAGTTACAGAATTCCAGGCAAAGGAAGAGATTATCACATCTAAACTTTCTGGCATCTTGAAAGAGGACATATTCTTCCTTCTCTTCATCATCATGTTTGCTCATGCAATAATGTGATTTCACTGCAGATGAGATATGTTTATAATTAAGTGGCAGCTCACAGTGATCTGATTGCATTTTGTGTACTTTTAATATTTAAATTCCAGCTGGTTGCATACTACAGTTACATTTTTTCATTTAATGTTTTATTCATGACTTATTTATGAAGTAAAAATTGGCACATAGAAAAAGTGATAAAAGAATGTTCATGCTGGTACATACTTATCCCAAAATTCAAAATTTAAAATCATATCCAAGTGAAAGTGAAGTGTAATCATGTATGAAATCAAAGTGGTTTTTATGGTATGTAATGTCTTTGATGAAGTAATCCGTATTTTCATTAAGAATCCATAGAATGGATTAAATGTTATTTCAACTACACTTACCAGACAACCGTACCAACATTTTTTCTTGTAACTGATAAATACAAGTTATCTAAAGAAGTGCAGATGTAGACCATGATTAACAGCAATAAGAAGAGAAGGTGAGATGGCAACAAGCAAGGAGTGTCAAACCAAAAACTGAAAACAATTAAAAGGCCTGGAGACCTTGAATTATCAACCGAAAATTCTAATTAACTGAATATGTACATAAAAATTGCAACATTTTGTATTAAGGACAAGAAATATCACAAGAGAATGATATAGGGCATAAATAAAGTCCTTTATCATCTAGATATGTACATCTACTGTACAGTACAATAAAAATTGACAAACTTATGTCATGCAGTCCAGCCAAAAAACTTCCTCTTTCTTCTCTGTAGCACATTCAAACATGTTTTATTTATGGAATAGATCAGGTCACTTCTTTATTAATGACTGAATGTAGTACATTTATCTGGTAGCATAATCAAGGAAAAAACTAATATTTGTCCACATGCTCACCAGAACTGACAGGTTTTCACCAGTTACACAAGTACACAGAGTACATAAAGTGCATGACACAATAGCAAAAAACGGCAAAGTCGAGGTGTCTTAATTGTCAGTAGATTATTCACTTAGCAGCTCTTACAGAATGTATTTATATTAATATATAATCAATAGATAGATAGATAGATAGATAATAGTGCTATGGCCCATGGGTAATTAGTGTTTTCTAAAAGTTCACCTTCCTTTTATACAATGGAACCAATGTCCTTTCTATTTCCTATCATTAGCTAGAGAAGGGCCATGTCTTTGTTATTTTCCATTACAGACTCCTTATTTGTCATTTCCTTTTAAAATAGTCAGAATCTTTGCCCAATTTCTTACTCCGGAAAAGCTCAGTACTTTTCGGCTGTTTTGAACAGTTTCAGATGTTTCAATATGGGGATTAAGCCCCGTATTTCTGTAAAAATGTATGTTCAGACGGTTGTTATTGTTTCGGCTGAATCGCCTTTATTTCATCAAGGACAAGCATATACAGGGAATTTGTTCCGGCGTGTCTGGCCATACATATAGTTCCCTATTGTTTTCATTTTTGCTTGCTACCACATATATTGTGACATGTTGTGATGTTGACTTGTAATGTATGGGGTGGAAGGTGTTTTTCTTGACATACCCTTCAAGGCAACGATTACACAAGGATATGGACACATATTAGAGCGATGTATTTGAAACAGGAAGTAACTTCATATAGACGAAAGGAACATTTAGAGGTTGGTAGGTCTGAAGATGTGCATTTATTATGTGCTACAAAAGAATTGCATATTTACTCTGCATATTGCAAAACTAGGCCAGGTTGATTCATTAAACAGTCTTACTGGTTGTTAACTATTTTATAGAACTTCTTGCTACGTATGTGGATGACTTCAATTATTTTCATACAATTATTAGTTTCTGTAAAACTATTTGCCTACGACAATTATACATTTTCTGTGTGCATTGTATGAAACACAGCTATGAATACAAATAAAGAAGATATTTAAGTCACTTTGGATAACACTGGTTTCTACACAGATAATAATGCTAAAATAATGAGCACAGACTAATCTAATTACATATGTATGCATTTTTATTAAGCCACATATTATCAAGTAACCAGATTTTTTATACCGCAATTTTTTTTCTTTCTATATGCACTTCTATAAAAATAAAGTGAATATTGTACAATGCTGGTTATACATGTTTTACATTAACATATTTTAGTGCAGGTAGAGGCTTATGCATGTTATCTGGACATGTACATATATTAACTGAGAATATCAGATTATTATTTATTATTATTACATTGGTGATGGCCCTAGTGCAATGCTAATGAGGAGGAAAACTAAGCTGGATCATTAGCCTGCTATTCAGAGCTGTTTCTAAGACTATACTTTGCGGTTTGTTGCCAGAGCATTCTCAATGAATTGTAGTGGCTTCAAGACATTTAAGTCTTGTGTTAAAGGACCCCGTATTGTTTAGGAATTAACTACTTTATAAGACCTATAATTATATGGTACAAATAACAAGACGCAGCCACTGAGGGTCTCAGAGGCTTGGAGGTTTCTGCCTTTTTTTCTGATGCTAAAACCTTAATGTGTGTTTTAAAGTTTAATACTAAAATGCCGGACATTTAAAATAAAAATACATAGACTTACAACAGAATACACTGGATTAGGGCGTCCTATAGTCCAATTGTTCCTTTTAGGCAATTTCTAATAAGCGTTTCTTTATTTATTTAAGCTCCATTGAAAAGACAAACATTAAACATTGTACGACAAATTAATATAGGAATAGTGCTTCCAAATGAAACCCAGGATAAACAGAATGACACCATAATATTTTGCCTTAAATATTCATTAACTTTACCCTTTGTTTGATTGGCTGCAGTTTGGGAGACTACCAGAAATGTGAGGAACAGTCAAGGTTTTTTTCAACCTCTGCCATAATTGACTTTTTTTAATAAAAGTCTACCTGGCCATCACTTTACCTGAGACCTGTGTCGTCAACCTGCACCCAACAGCTTCTATACCCAGATTGGTCATTGCATTTGAATGATCCAGGTGGTTCTTCACTAGTGATTAAAGTAAGAAAGCCTACCAGGACCTTGGGATACTAACCTCCAGCTCACCCTTTCGTCTGACTTGTAATACTTAAGCTAATTGTAAAAGTAAAATCCCCCATATAGCATACCCCAGAAGCTGTCAAAGTCCTGCTTCTAGTTCAGAAAAATTTTTATCACACTTGACTGCCTAATGGTCACTCCAGAGCCAAACACCGCAGTGCAGGTAGCAGTTTACCCAATACGTCATGTAGGTTTTATAGTGCTGCGTTTTACCTATGAACACTTGCCCACTCTCAATATACCACAAATATTATTCATGAGTGAAGAATCTAGGACTTTCATTATGAAACTGCCAGTGAGCCCAAATTACAATGAAAATAAGAGAAAATTAACTAAAGTGATCTTCCAGGCAGATATCCATCTCAACTTATTCTACTTTTATCTCTAACACAACAATTTTGTTCTCAATGTTTTGTCTCTATGCTACTCAGTTTCTGTGAAATGCATTTGCTTATAGGTATAGTATATAATAAAGAAAAGTATGATTATTTTAGTTTATTTTTTTCTGTCTTTCCACCTTTGTAGAAAAGAAAATACTTTTTTAACTTTAAGCACTGTATATTGAGAATCACTTTAAACCAAAAATGAAAAAAATAATGTGGTTACCATGGCTATGAAGTAGCAGACTAAAACACAGGAATGAAACAGAATTTGAAACTGTAAAAAGTGAGTGTTTTCCTATCTCACATATGCACTCATTATAGTTTGAGAATAAGATGAATTTTCTCTCTCTAAGGAAACAAAACTCCTTTGACTCTCCTAGTAATGCATTTTCTAAATGCAACAACAAACAACCTAATTCCACTACATTCACTGAGGCTTTTCAATACTGTTTGAGCAAGTCAAGGATGTTGGCATGAAGAATGCAAATATAAAATCGCAGAATTTGTAATTTACTAAAATTGCGTCATAATTAATAATCACCATCTTAAAGCATATATCAAAGACATACAATTAGGCTGTAATGAAACAAAAAATGGATCTATTCATATTGACCAAGGATCTATAAGTTGGATGAAACAGGAAGCTGTCTAAGTTTCCTTCACACAGGATAAGCTGCTGGGCTTGTGACGGATGTCTTATCAGGGACAGCTATTTCATAAGCCGCTGCTAGTGCACTCAGGAATGGCTGGAAGAACAATTGTAAAAATAATAATAAATAAAACTTTCTATGAAATATGAATGCATCACATCATTTTCAACAGGTAAATAACCATAGGCGGCTAATTAATAATATTTCACGTTTAGATCCGGCTCACATGCTCCCAGGTACATTTAAAAATCATTTAAAATTGCATAAAATACACTGCTTAAAACATAACAGTGTTCTAAGACCAGAAAAATGACTTATATTTTTGTCTGATCTTCGCTTCTGACCAGAACATGGCCCATAATACTGTATCATCCACTCAATGTTATAACTTTTATCAAACAGAACATTAGGGATACTTATACATACAAGGGTCCCTCTGCTCATGATGACTTGTTTAAGAAAAAGCTGTTTAAACGTATTTATTAAATCTACTGAATTAAAAATGAACGAGAATAACAGCAGTTATTTCACACGCAACTCATCACAACTAGTTAGTAGCCAAAGCCTGGGTTCTCGTCAGGTAGGTGCTTTCTTGGTGATCTAATATGACGGTGAACAGTTTAAATGTGCAGACTGGTATTCTGAAACACATAGAATAAAAGTTAAACAAATTTTTAGGATCAGGGACACCACAGCTGTTACACAGTTCTGCCTGAAATTGTTCTGCCTGAAATTGTGCCACATTTAACTTCAGAGGCATTTTCATTTGCTTTAAGATACTACAGCACCCCATTACCATTCCTGACCTCTGTAAACCCAACCATATATTGATACATTCTGGTGATGAGCAGGTGACATCACACACACACAGCTGTTTACGTTTAAGTGCATGAACATATAGCAGTTTGATAGTAATCCACCCTTCCTGGAAACCTTGCAGAATGCATGTATAGTCAGTGTAAATGCTTAAGTGAAAGTTTGATATGATCAATAATTTATGTGTGTGACTTTGTCTGTGATAGAGAATGTGAGAATGGAATGTGTGTTAATTTAATGGGTTCTATTTGATTTCCACTAAAACACGGCACAACTAAACTGTCTCTTAACCTCCATTTGGTACCATGCTTTTAGCATTAAAATCAATAATACATTACCATCCAGATTATGCTTTAATAATATGTCATTGATTGACTAGTATAACATATAAGACATATCACTGCAGGGCACAACACAATGTATCACGAGCTGAATAAATTGATATTCAGTTTATATGGCATCCTGTCTTACTTCCTGTAACATCATTATATGTATTTCATCTGGAATAATGCCTGAACTATATTTGATATTCCAGGAAAACAGAGCATAAAAATAACATGCTGAAAGCTTCAGCCATGCATATCCAAATATTATCTTTAACAAGGTGGTGCTTACAAACGTATCTGAAATAGCACGGTTACCTTGAGAATGTAAAGGTTGGACTACGTGTGAAAAAGAAAGAATCAAACAGTGCTGGCAGTGAGAGAACTACTTGTTTCCGAGCTGCGAGGCTCTTCAGAGAGTCAATGCCTCACATCTTAGAGAGCACTGCAGGCGTCTGCCAGCGAGAGCGTAAACAAGTCAGGAGGCGAGGGAAGCTCAGCTGTTGGGGCTCATTCCAGGAAGCTGGTGATGGCGGCACTGTGCTTTCTGCTGCCCCAGAAGCCCGCGTGCCCTGGGCCGTGCTGCTCCGTCTCTGAGGTAGGGTTACCGCAAAAGCCATGATCCAGTGTAAAGTAATCCCCAGCTATGAGGCTCCATCGCATGCCTGCAGCGCCCTGCAGCTCTGAGAGCATGCGCCAGCGGGCACAGCAGAGAGATTTACCAACTGCTGGGTTCTTAGGTCCCGACAGGTGCAGGGCCAGTTGGATATCTTTTAATCCAAGACTGGGAGCATCGCACATATATACTACAGCATATAAAGTCCTTTTACAACTACCTTAGACAGGGTGCTGCTTTTATGAATGGTAACATTTCCATGAAGGTTGTTAAATAACCTAAAAGCAAAATGTAATACAAATTCTTAATGAAAAGGGATTTGTTTAGTTTTGCACATAAGATGTAAAATGGCAATACACTTAAAACTGAGCATGTGGGAAAAAACACTTAATTGCGAAAAATGCAATTTTTCAATTATTGGATTTTTTTGAATTCCTCTTTTATGCATCAAGACTATCATATAATTAAGGTTCCATTATATGCATTGTAATTTTTAAACTCTTTTCTGGGTCATCATAAGAAGAAATGTGATTTTTTTTCTTTTAAATAACCTTTGTCAGAAATAAATACAATTTTTTCTCCACCTCCTACTACTCAATTATGAATCTAAAGGAAGTTACATTTTGCAGTCATACTACCACTTTCACTGGTCGCATTTAAATTAGGAAGATTTAAATTTATGTTGTTTATTTGCGCATTTACATTTATCATGCCTTAAATACAACCTGCATGACAAGAATTCCAAGTACTTGTCTAGTGTTCTGACAGACGCAACAAGGGACCGGCAATGTGACATTCTTTAAAGCTGACCTGGAGAACATGCCGGTCATGTGAAGTGCAAGACGGCAGCTGCGGACTGTCACATTGTCTGACCCTGGAAATCCACAGCTCCATGGAGTAGCATGAGTTCCGTGCGGGAAAAGGCCTGGCAGATCTCCTGTAAGCACAGCTCTGTTTGTTAGACAGCCACTGGTACCAACTGCCCAAAGTCGTAATTATAAGGGCCCTCTGGTCCCTAGCTGTTATTGAAGTACTTTCATCCTCATTTAATTTCTTCTGCGGTCCAGGATCTCACTTCCACCGAAACCTCCTCTGAAAATTCAGAACGCTGACTCTTCAACTTGTGACCGTAATGTTAACCGTGGAATGTTCAGCTTCCTTAATTATAGAATGGGCATAAAGTATCCACATTTGTTTATGCGTTTCACTTTCTCGTTTGCTGCCAAATGGTACACATTTGTAGGTATAGAATTCTAGGCTAGAATTTAGATCAGAAAATGCACATGTATATATGTATTGCAGCTGAAAACCACAGAACATGTTTTGTTTTATTGCAATTTGTGCAATCATTTAAAAATAAAATGTGAGGAAAAGTTTATTTTTGATTAACTTTAACATTATGATTGATTTTTCAATGATGCAAAGCTCTTCCAACGCTTTCTTTCAGTGTGAATTTCATAAACACATAATAAATTATATTGGACTTGTTTAAAATATTCATCATATCTTATATATTTAGTTGGTTACATCAAAGCAATGTGAAAAGATAAACAATTATCCCTGAACTGGGAATATGTTCATAAATAATTTATATTTTTTTGTATTCTTTTCCTCAAGATCTAAAAAATTCTTATCTGGGAAACAAGACAAAAGACATTAGCCTCTCCCCTATAGACTCAGATGAAATGAAGAAAAAAAAGTTTTTACTTCCATAAATTAGTCAAGTAATGCATTTCAAATCTAATATACAATATAGTATTGAATGGTTGTAGGCAGGTATGACCACATTTCATAGATTTTCAGAATTTGGGAACTTATAATCTCAGCTGCTCTCCTTGTGTAGAGTTTGCTTGTTCTGCCCATTTCATGCAGGTCTCCACACGGCAGTCTGGCTTCCTCCTGCAGTCCAAAGACATGCTGTTAGGCTAATTGGCATCTCTAAATTACAGTGCGTGTGCCCTCCAATGGACTGGCATTCTGTCCAGGGCGTACTAGCGTGGGCTTCAGGCCCCCTGTGACCCTGACTGGAATGAGTGGGTGGAAAATGGATGGAAATTAATATGATAATGTAACTTAGACAGTATACTAAAAATTACCCATTCCATCTGACATGAAATGAGAAGTTCAGGATTCAATAATACTCCACTGAATATATAATTATGCACATTGGAAAAAAAATCGTCTTGAGAAGGGCAGTGGGAGAACACTTCTCAGGTCCTCCCTTTCAGCATTACTCATACCATCTGATCCTGGCCAGTAGCCTTATTAAGAGTTTTCAGCTGGGTGGTCTGACCCAGACACGCATTTCATGCAATGAAGACGAACATGTTGCCTCCGCTCCTCCTAACGTATGATAATGAATGAAAAGAGGGTCTCCTTCAGCTTCTAGCATGACTGAGATCGTTTGGAATTGTTTGGAATTTGTGGCTTTAAATTATGTCGCTCAATATTTGGTCGACATTTGACCATTCGCTCAAATATAGCCGGTGGCTATTACGATTAGTGGGAAGATTTGTCCAGCGAATTTGACAGTAAGATCTCTGTCAAACCCGGCTGGACTGTTTATCTGTCTGTCTGCTGGTTTATCTGACTGTCAAATTATCCGTCTCAGCAAACATCTCATAGAACTTAGAATGTAAATAATATTACCCTGGTCACATGACAGGGGGACGCTGTAGATGGTGGGGGGGGGGGGGGGCGGTGTTTGT
>JAODKF010000046.1:24179247-24200492 GCA_026779585.1 Mormyrus proboscirostris | reverse complement strand
ACACGAGACATTCAATGACCAGTCTGGGGAAGACTGACTCTGACAAGGACTAAATACACTAGACAGGTTGAACGAAATAAGCAACAGGTGGAAACAATCGGGCATAAACACGAGGTAATGAGGTGGGCGTGGCACACAGGAGGATCGGACGGCGCTGGGCGTGACAGTATGATTATCTTGGTGTTCTATTACTCAAGAAAAGCATACTCTAGAAATGAATGATATTGTACAAGTACAAATGGGTTGAGTCTGAAAGTTATATAATTTTCATTTACTTTAATTTCTTTTTACATGTACATCCCTCTCATGTACTGTTTACAAATAGATAATCAGCACGTCATAATTTCTCTTAGCGTCAGTGTCCTTTCTATAGGCATTAATTTTCAATCATTACTCATTATGTACACAGCCCATTACAAAACAATACTTTTGTTGCACCACAATAGTTTATTTTTATAAAGGACAACCTTCAAAGTTTCCACAAAAATTAAAGGAATTTACCAATGATACAGCTCTAGGTTTGTCACATTCATATAATTTTGGTTTTGGCTTGGAAGTAATTTGCAAAACTTATTTTAAATGAAAACCTTTCGTGCAAGTGCTGCATGTTTGTTGTGGACATCTGTCTGGAGCAATTGATGTAATTCGATATGCTCAATTTAAAGGACCAACCCTACAGCAAAAAATGTAATACTTTGAATTTAAGAAACCAGTGTGCCTTCCTGAAACAAGTGTGGCTTTCACTTGCAGTTCATTTCAACCATTTTTCAGCTATACCGTGTATTTACCTTGGAAACCATTTTAACCAATCTGATATACACATGCATTTTTATGCAATTTAACACAGATTTTCTTAACATACAACCAAACCTCAGTTAGTGTCGTTTTTACAAAACAAGCACTTGCTGAGTATTGTTGAATATGAAGAATAGCTATATGTGTCTCTCAGTGAGCTGTGGGTGAGGCATACCAATGGTGACAGAAAAATACATTGACAAATGAAGTTTAATTAATGACCAAATTGTTCATTCCATTTAAAACAAGAAGATCCTCTCTATAGTCTTTGCTGGGACGGGAAACATAAGGAAGGAAATAACCGCTGGGCCTTTTTCCACCACAAACTGTCCCCATCAAGAGAACCAGATGTGCTCAAGACTCCATCATTCCCAGTTCTGGAGTCATGCTGAAAGGTCTGAGGAAGTCCACCCCACCCTGGAGTCTTGGGCAAGATCTGCCTCTTTGGTTACAGGCCACTTATTGTGGCTTAGTGGTTGCAAAGGCTGTCGAGCAGGCATCTCACTGCATAGAAAACTGACAGTATGTCTGCTCAGGTCATCAGTGGCTGCAAAAACTGCCACAGCAATCACTGTCCTCATAATCCTTTGCCCTGCACTCTGTGCATCAGCTTATCTCTGGGAAAGTATGGGAATAAATAGAACTGAATACCTTGCCTACTTATATACACAGAAATGCATGCTTACTATCTGAAATGCATGCATTTAAAATTGCTTATCAATTCATGCATTAAAATGTACAATGTTAACAAGGCAGACAGAAGACACCCATCTTCTGTTACCACTTGTCCTACACAAGGTCAGGGGGGGTCCAGAGCTGATCCCAGAAGCATAGGCAGGTAACAACCCAGGATTGGGCACCAATCCATCACAGGGCACACTCACAGAGGCAAGTCAGTAACCCCAATCAACCTCGGTACATTTTCGGACTACGGTGGGGAAACCGGAGTACCCTGAGAAAAGCCCATGACGACACAGGGAGAACATGCGAACTTCACACACCAGGGTAGAGACTCAAACAACTGGTCCCAGAGGTATGAGGCGACAGTGCTAACCACTGTGTCACACTGGCAATGTAAACAGTTCAAAGATCATTCATAAATAAACTTCATTCGGGCAAAAGTGCATTGTTTTTATTGTCTCTAGCGTATTTAATTTCATCTCTTGTAAAATAATTATCTATGGTGGTATTTAAATTAGTTAATAAACGTAAACAGTTTCATTCACTCCAATTTTATCGGCAACATCAGGCCAATAAACAGGGTTAAAAAGGGTGTGGGAGACGTTGTCATTTTCTGGCCACTGGAATTCTGTCCAAGTCCTCATTCTTATGTGGTCACTGCCACAACCACTGCATTCCAGACCTTACAAACATGTTGACCAAACAGGACTCATCAATCCAGAATATTCCACTACTCCACTTTTAAAATGCTAATGGTTTCACTTGCTTTCAACCACCTGCCCTTTTTCCAAGTGTGTTTCTCATTGAGCAGAGCCCGTCTCCCTGCGCGATAGATTCATTGTGATTTTATGAAACAATTCACATTTTTCCGGAGGAGAGGAACATAATACATGATTGTTCCATTGTTCCATGTTTTTTTTGCAGTTCAAATTTTAGTTGAGGCATGCTGAGTCAAACATTTTATGCGGAGCAATTTCACAATGACCTTATCATTGTGGCAGATGTTTATTTTCTGAAGTTGTTTCAATTATGACCAATATAAGCAGAATTGAATTGAACTGTAATTTAATTATCTATGAAGTTCATTCATCCATCTTTCAGATGTTTGTCCTGATCAAGGGGTTGGGAGGCTTCACAGGGCTCATTCACGCATTCTCATCCCTCACACACTTACTCATACACTATGGGAAATGTAGAGACACCAGTTAGCCTGACTGAATGCCTTTGAACTCTGAGAGGAAACTGAAGTGACTGGAGGAAACCCATACAAAGAACTGGCAATCTCCACTAAAGGTGGAACTGGTGCCCCAAGGCCTGGAGGTTTGATGTGAAAGGTTTCATTCTTTGCTTATATGCAATCACCAAATACCACTGGCCATGTTAGTCAATGTACTCAAAAACATTGAAAATGTTTATACAGTAGAAGACATTTTCAGATACACACAAATACAAAATATTTTGTAATTTATGCTGATATTAAACAATTGATGAATGCCATAAAGGTGTTCAGGAGCAACAAGCCTACCATGTATGCAGGTTTACATCTAATATTACTGTACATGTAAAAACGTTCTAATGTGCCTTTGTTGATATAATCCTTCACCGCAGATCCACAGCAAAGCATTCATTTGTTTAGAAGGACTCATAATAAGTCTATTTCAGAATTTAACAATCTTTGCATTACAGGGTGAAGTAAATAAAAACAAGCATCTGTTGTGGAGAGGCTATGTTTTCACTGTGGAGTAGCACTACTTAACAAGCTCCCCAAATTGTTTCCTAAATGGCTTTTCTGCCTTTCAGGACAAACGATCCTAGAGGCCCATTTTGTTCCCGCCCTTGGTAAACATGGGGGCGGCATGCCCAAAGTCACATGTGACTGGGGGGGACTTCCGTCGCCTCTCGCCAAGAAGACAGCCGCAGTGGCCCACTCTGGCGAGGATGAGCATCTGGGCTGTCCCAGCCCCCTGACAGCCCCCTCTATGGCTTTGCAGCTTCCACCCCGGAACTCTCACAGCAGATCAAAGCCTTGTGTAAAAACGACTGACCACTAGCTTCGCAGAGGAGAAGAGAGAAAAGAGCAGAATGGAAAGGAAAAATTGAAAGAAAAACAGCCTCATATCTCAGTTCATTAATCGAGCTACAGTAGTCCAGTACAGTGGGCCTCACATGTCACGTCTTGTTAAGATTCTGATTTTAGACTGGTTATTGGAAAATATATTTGGCATTTTTATTAATGTCTGTTACTTTTTTATGTAACTAACAAATACTGGTTAACTTCATTAATGGAAGATAAAAGTTATAGTATCATTCTCATTCGCTTAAAGCATTAAAAAAAATACAATAACAAAACTGCATACAATACTACCTGCTGAACTAAAATGATGCAATGAAAAATATATTTTTTAAGCACAGCAATCTAAACATTGTGATCTCCTATTTTCCTTTTTAACTTGTCTCCTGTAGTATTTGAAGTTTTTGCATTCATAAGGTAATTCCCAGACTTCTCTTTCTGAATAGGTGCCAGCACAGACAGTTACAGATGCAAGATTGAGGAACTGAAAGTGCATGTCTATGCGTGGCGCTTAGCCTGCACCTGCGCACCTGAGACCCTGATCCCGCCGCTGATGTGTCAACTGCAAAACGGTGCCAAACAACTGACTTGCAGCTCTTCCTTCCTCATTGAGAACTTCTATAAAAGAAAACAACCAGGAGCTCCACTGCCACCCACAGGAGGAGCCATTTGTATGATCAGAAAATGGTAATGAAGAATTATTAAGGACAAATGAAATTTGTTGAAATCCATTCAATTAACATGATTTGGAGATAATATTGGTGCAGAATTAGCATATGATATAAGATTTTAGTTTATGTTCAAATAAAAAAATAATATATATATATGTTCATTATTTCTTACTGACGTGATGATGAACTAGACTTAATGTGAATGCTTGAAAACTGTAGATCTCTTTCTGTTTAGTACATCACACAGGGAGTCCATTCACCTCCACCAAAAACACCCAATGTTTACTTATTCATGTATTTGTAATTATTTACAGTGGTAAATACAAACCTAGTGGGAGGATGTACTATATTCAGACAAGCTCTGGTTTCTGTAGAGTACACACCAGCTCTAAAAATGTACTGGACCCCAGTCCACACCATAGAATCTGCATTTTCAGAAAGACCCTTCCCCTGTGTCCTTCTTTTTCAGTAGCTTGTTAAGACTCAAAACATTTGTAGCCAAAGGTTGTGTCCCACATCTTGCCCTTGTTAAAAATCTTGTTAAAACCTGTATATTTTATGTCAACAGCTGTAAATCACCCAAGTGGGGCAGCTCCTTGTGAAACGGTAATGCAGGAGCTAACCTGCCAAAGACAGGACTCACGAGAATGGAGGTGAGATGCGTAAGAAGCGAGAGCCATTCCGAGTGTCTCCCCCTCTTCGGAAAGTCTTCAGCGAATAACGGGAAAATCAGTCAGAGTAATCCATTCCTGACCTTCATTTGAATCCTTTAAAAAGGCATTAGAGACTGGAAATCATGATTGCTTTTCTGTATATTTTACCCTACTCCAGAAATGTTGGCAGTGCATTATACTTTGACTGGAATTCAGAATGAAAAAGTTAAGCGTTTTTTTTCATGCACATGTCGGGTGTATAAGCAAGCCGAGGCACAAATCTGTATCGTGCTAAGAGGCATCTTGTCTATTTGAATTACAGCTAGCCGTACTGTCCTTTTCGGTAGAGCACATTTGAAGGTCATTTCTAATTATCAAACATAAGGTCGGCACTGTTTAGGTGATTTTCGTCACATCTGAAACCAATGAATTTTGAAAAGAAATACTCTTAGTAGTCTATTTAGACTTTCCAGGCCATATAAATTGCTATTCTGTTGCATCATCATAGCCTCATGATTAACTATTGTGTTTCATAGTAGAGCTGGGGGCCTCCGAATGTTGAGATACAGAGTATATGAGCTGTGGTACTAATGACTAGACAGAGACCTAATGATATGAAATAGAGCCTGCAAAACAGCGGAGAGGGTGTAAACCAGCACATCTATGCTTTGCATCGTTTTAGTGGACCACATTTTTACACAAGTGCAGTTCTTGCATAACAGTAGACCAAGGTAACAAGTTACTGATGAATAAATACAATTTTAGATGAAAGACTAGTGCAATTCATACTCTCCTTGCACCAAATTTTAACCTCAAACCCTCGATTAAAAAAGAAATACAATGTATTTCAATTATATTTCTTAGATAATAATGAGACATATTTTTGCCTTGCTTCATATTTTACTTTCACCTTGCAGATGCATCCACGTTCATCCATGTGCTACCCACTTATCTGGTCAGGGTCGCAAGGGACCTGGAGCAGGCAACACTGGGTACAAAACAAGGGTGCACCCTGGCAGAGCATCTGTCCATTGCAGGGCAGACAAAACAAGGGTACACCCTGGCAGAGCGCAGGCATACACAATCACACACAATGAGATGTCAAGTAGCATCTTCAGATGGCAAGAAGAAACCACAAATCCAAGACGAAACCCATGCAACACGTGGAGAACATGCAAAATCAAAACACACACACACACACGCGCTCATAGAAATTAGGATTCAAATCCCCAGCTCTGGACATGCGAGGCAACAGCTCATCCCACGAGTCACCATATCACCATTAGCATATGCTACTTCTGTTTTATGCTTCCGAAATCCATTGAAAACAAGCGCACAATACAAAATACTAATTATAACAGTAACATTTTCTTTACATAAATTACCAACGTCGTACAAAATGCAACAATTTTGAGCTCACATTGGCTTAGCCAAAATCTTCTAATTGCCATACCTTCAGAAAATGATGAAAATGTTTGAGAAAAGAATTATGTTATACTTAATATTTGTTTCCTTTTCTTGCTTTTTTCTTTACAATTGATTTCTTTCACAATAACAGTTATAACAGCTATGATCACATTAACAGCTTTGAGTCAGAGTATAAGGTAAGCTGAAGACATTTATTGTTATTATTTTTGTATCCTGTACTTATGCAATCAATTTATAATAAACTGGAAAAAAAGAACTAGAAAAAATGGCCTGAAAATCAGGAATGTTTTTGTTTGTACATTTCTAATTAAATTAATTTGGAAGTAAATTATTAGAGAGCATTTATTGACTCATTTTGGGATTGTATCAATGCAACCTTTGCCATTAATTTATTGTAAGCCAATCGACGTAAATAGTCTCCTAGATCCTTACAGTGTAATTGGAATACATATAATCATTAACCTTGGCACAGACTGGGAAGTAAATGAATCAAATCAATACCGCTCTCCTCTGATCCATAATTATTTGAAAGAGATGAAAAATTGAACAGGCACTGCCTATGAGGTTATCATGCCATGCAATTAGCTCGCCAGAGGGAGATTATGTTACCTAGATACCGATGGGGAAGTGCAATTTCTCTTTCAGCCAGAGTTTCATAATGAAGAGTGCAATTACCTAAATAGGTCAGCAGACGACATGCAGCAGCACTCTTTTTACCTTCAAGGGGCTCTTATAAAGCATCCAGGAAAGCTGTTAAAAATGTCCCACCCCCTCTGGTTTGTTTCTTGACAGGAACTGCTAATTAAGCATCGCAGGCACCTCGGATTTTACTGTATAGAGCCCGTGACGAGATGTTAAACTGTCACATACCTCATTGAAAATACATTAAAATTGTGCAGTATGCATTTGTTAAACAAAAAATCAGTTTAATTGAATGAACAGTGTACCGTGTGGGTTAGATAATTCTTTCATAGAAAAGAGGACCCTTTTTCCCATTCGGTTGAATTTTAGGGATTCATTATCTAACATTATTCTGAATGCAGTAATGGAGCAGATATTTGTTAATAAAAAGACAAAACATATTCTTGAAACTACTGGAATCAAATTAACAAAAAAAATCTTTTGGGGGATCCTGAGGACAGGGGACAAACACCTCTACTGACCGGTACCTAAGAGTATAAATTGGATTATTGTCTGTTTCTTGGGGGAGGGTCTATACAAACCTGGGTCTCATGCTGGCATGGTTTGCACATACGAAATGCTGCTTTGTAAGTTGCTCACTTCAGCTGCCTGTCTCACCCTGAAGATGCTAATGACATCATCCTTTCCCACCCTCAAATCTATGTCCTTTGGATCAGTTCACAATCCAGATGAACAAGGTGCAGTAGTGACTGTGGCTATAACTGTTGTAGTAGAAGGGATGGTGATGCAGATGCACATAACATCCAGAGCTGCTTGTTTACCTGCTTGACTCCGTATGTTAAGCAAACAAACGGCGGCAAAGTCCTAAAAGTGTATCTGCTTAGTTCAGTGGAAAGCAATGGGCATCAATCCACTGGTCAGACTGGCCTTTCTGGCTGGATATACTGGACTGCAATATATGTGATTATTAGTGCTTCTTCAGCCTAGTAGTGTGAATTATGCTGTGATCCCAAACGATGACCAATGTGACTTGAAGTGTACAAAATAGCGATGGACAAGTGCGTAAGCTGAAGAACTGCACAGCGTCTGCTGTGGTCAGCGCCAACAGCTTTCAGAGGTTACTGGAAATACCTTACAGTACATTCCATGCAAGGTATCCATTGTTGATGAAATTGTTGATAAAATGCCCTGTGACTTTAACTATAAAGATGGTTGGATGGATTGCAAATGAAGTTGTAGGGAAGCTTCCAAAGTAGGAATATAAGCAGTATATATATATAAAAAAATTGACAGACTACAAAAACATTACATCAACAGTATTGAAACACAGCCAACCAACATGACAAAAATAAAATACTGAATGTCTGTTCACTTCGCCAGACTAGGGGTGTGTTTTTTTCCTTTGAAAGGTTCAACATATATCCAAGCTGTATCTAAATCTGTTTGTTGTAGACAAAATATAAAAACAGCAGCAAGGACTTTAAAATACAAGTATCGTGGATGATTAGCATAAATCTGTGAAGTCTAGCACACTTTTTTATAATCAACTGTCATGATGTTGCTGACATATTCCGAAATTATACATTGCAATTTTTTATTTAGATTGGTGTGCCGTTGCAAATAAATATAAAACAAACTGGTTTAAATACTGTGATTTAATAAAAAAATTTCCATGTATTCATCAAGTGAATTATTTTAGCTTTTTAAAAACTGGATTTAAAATTTTAATAAACGAACACTAATATGATAACTAAAAGTTATCCAAAGTTAATTGGCACCTATTCAGTTCAGTTACTAGAGCCGCAGATATTCCTAGCATAACATGGCTCTTGTACCTTGTTTTAATACCTCTTCCCACTCACATGCTGTTTCTCGCCCATTCTCTCATTTTCTGCCTCACATGAGCACAAACACTTCCGAGCTCCGTCTCACCGAAGCCGCAGCAAGAGAAGGGCGTAGCGCTTCAGGATTTTCTCACTTCGCTGCAAGACTCTGGCTGTGTGTTCTGAACTTGCTTTTTTACTGAGGCAGACAAAATGTCTGCTGACTGCTAGTATAGCAGGACAAGAGGCCGCCATCAGCTGGGGAACATACAGATGCCTGAAAAGTAGGTCATCTGCTCTTAGAATCTCAAAGCAATTTTTCTTTTCTTTTTTCTTCTTTCCTTACTCTGAAGTCGGGTTGTTTATTTACCCATAGTGCTTCTACGCAATTCCACTTAACATATCTTCACACATTCCTGATTAATTTTTCACAAAAATGAGAGAATACAATTTGAAATAGGACAAGGAAACATGTAAAATATGCTCACATTTATGCCAGAGTTATTTGTGTCATTTGCTTTATATACAATCTCCTATATGCAGTCAAAAATGAAAAAAGAAAATTGTTAATTGAAAAATCTTGTTTGGTTTTATGAAATGGCATGATTGCTAAACATGGCATCAGATTAAGGTTTTTTGTTATTTAGCCACTCTAGAGAAGTCTAAGAAGAAGAAAACTAGTGTCCTTGAACGACGCATACAAATCCTGGCAGAAGTCCTACTGAGAATCCGCAAAAAGTCTTCAAGACCTGCCCGTGAGGGATATGCTGTACAAGTCTTACTGTAGTGATATAGAATATCATATTCGATACCAACTCCCCTGTGTAGAGCTGAAGGGGTCTGTTATCTATGGGTGCAAGGCAGGGAATAGCCCAGGATGGCGTGCCAGTCCAATACTCGGTACACACACCGTTCACACCTATAGAAAATTTGTATAGGAAATTAGCATGTTTTTGGACTGTGGGGGAAACCCCAAGATGACCCGAGGAGAACATGCAAACTCAACACCCATGGAGCAAGAGCAGAGTTAAACCTGGGTCCCAGAGGTTTGAGGCAACAGTGCTAAGCCATGTGTCACCAGGGGAACCATATTAATAAAACAATTGTTCATATTATGCAATATAATGAAACACAATCATTATTATTACACACAATGTTGAAAAATAATGATTTTAAATGACAAGAAAAGAACGCTTCCAAAGGATTCATTCTGTGCATGATCCCCCATGCTGTCTGAGATTGGCCCCGGGCCCCTGTGACCAAGCTCAAGACACGTGTTTGGTAGATGAATCTATGGTATGCATGATGACTGTTTCAAAGATGGTGCTGTTTATTATTGTTTTTATAATTATTATAATGTAAGACTTATTGTGGTTCGGCTGGCAAATAGATTCATGTGAAATGAAAATGAGAATACAGAGGTTTTACAAAAAATGGAGAGGGAAGAGCAAGTTTTTAAATTTCAAGTGTATATTTTACATGTTTTAATGTGCCTTTTTACAATTATCAATACAAACACTATACTAATAAAAATAAGGAATTATGTTTGGACTAACTTAAGATACATTTTGCACCATGGAAGGAAATTCCAATAAAATCCAATAATGACTAATAATGAGGAAATTTGACTTATCCAAAGAACATATTGTACACTTAACTACCTCTCTAATCAACTTTATTTGAATAGTTAATTTTAATAGGAATTTGATATTCATCCAAAGAAGCGTAATGTGCAGAGTATTAACAACATTACACCAAATAACCAGAGGTTTTTGAATGTATATTAAATATAAAGCAGCATGCATGTGTTGTCTGAGCAAATACATGAATGTAAATGAAAAGTGCAAATGCCAGAAACTGTGTTTCTTTACATCTTTACATACAGTACAGTGCAATAGTAAATACAAAATTAAATGCTGCTTGTATTCTTGGAAAGATCCATTAATGTATTACTTTACCAAACAGGAGCATGTCATCTCCAAAAAGGAGGACAGCATTTGAAGAACTGATGTTTGGTGAAGTGACGGTCAGAAAACAGTTTAGCACTGAAAGCCCACAAAGCAAGACCTTGGGGTGATCCACTATGACAGTTTATTTCTATTTCATATTTGTCTCAAGGCGACAGAATTGTCTCCAACTCTTCAGAGCGCTCAAATGCCCACTAACATTGTCTCTTCAAAACCCCTTGTGCATAGTAGTAGCTCGCCTGGGTACCTTAACCTGTGGATTAAAGGAAAGACTGCCCCCTATTGAAAAATAACATTGTTGCCAAAAGCACTTCTCTATCTCTGGGGCCCCAACTCCCTTGCATTTACTGACCCTGTGTTGCACTGAAGAGTACATGAGACGTGACCAGGTTGGTCTCTGAGGTAGCATTGCTGTAGGCAGGTTTTCGGAGAGAGCTTATTATCACAGATCAGAAACTCCATCACAGGAGAGGATGGCCTTGAAAAAGACAAAACACACTGACTGGTCAACAAATTTAAAGTAACTTTACAGCATTTTTAGTTAAGCACGAACCTTGATTTGTCAATGTTCGATGTTATATCACACAGCTTCCGACATGTTTGTTTCATATATTGCCCAGAGAGTTTTCCCTCAGAAATGAAATAACTATTGATTTTAATGTTTGCTTGTTTGTTTATTTGCTTGCTTGTTTGTTTAACTGAAAGAAGGAGACGGCAGACAGATGAACCCTGCTCTCTTACTTTCCCTGGTTCTTTTTCTGAAGGATACTTTTTTGATGGGTGGGTAGCCATAAATGCTGTTTTTAGTGCAAGGTATCAATAAAAAAAAAATAACAAGTGTATCTTGTCTGTTCTGCTATGTGTTGAAATTTCCATGAAGAAATTAGACGAAAAGGTGAGCTTTGAAGCTGCTCCAATGTAGATGTTTTCTTCCAGCGATAGCAAGGTGATGTTTTTTTGAAGCTGTCAAGTTTGCACACTAACCACCTTATTTTTGGCGGCTCTTACTTTGATAAACATTTACAGTGGCTGGTGGTTTGCAATGATATATCATTATAAGGTGTGTTAGTGTGGTGGCAAATGTAAACTTGGCTGGCTGTCTGTACAGCTGACTTCTGTGCCTGTTAGCTCAGCGATTTCTAAGTGGTCAGGCTGTCTTGCCACAATCGCACTCTGGCGCCACAATCATGTAGCCTGACTGAACTCCTTACTTTATAATGAATACATACTAAAATATACTTGACCGCTTATGCCTGAGTCCTGCCGAGACGTGAAAGTGGACCATTCTGTGAAATGGACCACGGATCACTGGCCCCTGTGCGGACAGACTATGTGGGGCAAAAATGACCAAATGTCAAACTCTCTTTTTTATTTTTTATGCTTGATTATTCAATGAGAGAAATAAATACATTTTTGACAAATAAGACCAGCTATCTTAATTAAAGCACACAGTTCTTCATCATGCTATGGTCTTGTATTAGCAGTTTGATTATGTAGGTTTGTTACCATCGGTTTTGCGGTAAGTAGTTATTTTACTAGCATGTTAGTACACTTATATTTAAAGCACTGTAATTATTTTCATTTATTTATTTGCTTGTTTCTATCTATCTATCTATCTATCTATCTATCTATCTATCTATGTTTGCTTCAAATTCCTCAGACAACTGAGTACATGTAAAGAAGGACACACATTTCAAAGTATAAAAACAGTGATAAGAAAAACAGATTGCTGATTCTTTGACTTCATCCTATATGTAAATAACTGCACTGTAAACCATATGCTGTCGACCCCACACTGAGAGAAAACTACAAAATGATTGTAATTACTTTCAATAAATAAAGCCAATTACACATATCTACAAGTCAAGTGCTCTAGTAAATCTAATTTTTTACTAATTTGTCATTTCCGAAGCAATCAAATCAGGCAGCGGGAAGTCGTGGAGAGGCATATATGAGATGTAGCGAAGCTGATTGTCAGCTGATGACAGTCAATATCATATCTAGGGGAGCATTTAGCTTGTTGTTCATTTCCAAACGCAGGTGGCAATTTCATTCTATTTGCATAACATTTTTTGCAAACACAATCATAGAAAGGAGTTTTATGCAAAGTTCCTGGGCCAGAATCTGCTCTTTTTCTTTGCTACACTGCACAGTCAAATGATATAACATACAAAGCCTTTTTCTATGCTCGATATTAACTAATCTTGATGTTAATCTTGTGCTGATAAGAAGCAATTTTGAATCTTTAACCAAAATACACATATCAACACAGTTTCAGGTAACGAAATATATTTCAATTCCTATCAAAAGACAATTTACTTCATTCAAGCTGATCACGAGATTGACTCATTATTTTATATTATATTTCTGTGTGAGCAATTAATAGAAAGAGCAGTTATTTCATAAAAAAATATTATTATTTAAAAGCCTGGTTTTAGTCACGGTGCTTCTGGCTAGACTACTGAAACAAAAAAAAAAAGCCCAAAACACGGTTGTTTCAGAAATGACTCGGGCTTCGGGTTGGGTGAATCGGAGAAAACAACTAGAAAACATTCGAAAGGCAGCTCTTTTTTTCACAAATTCTGCAAAATTGCACCCATGCAGCAATGTTGAAAAGAGGAGAGCGACCAAATAAACACTGAGGCAACCAGACTGGGCTGTTTTGGATATTTATAGCTAAGGCTGGCAGCACTTGAAGGCAGGCCTGAATTCTTAATTGAATGTTTCTATTGTAAGAGCTGCAGTAAATGCTCTCTTCCTCCAGAATCAAACTTTTCTTCTTTAATTCTTAAAACGTAAGGGTTAGCCTTTCACAAAAGAAAGTCATGTTAAAACCATTATCTTACCAGAAATATACAGATATCTATGCATTTATGTCAACATAGATCTGCAAGGGCTCAAATAGTATATAAAAGAGATCTCAGATCATGTTAAAAGTTCATAAAACAGTGCCATCGTATTCTGATTACTCAAAATAGACCATTTATTTACTGTTTTTTATCATTAAGACTGTTTAAACTAGTTTGAACCACATCAAATTTAGATTTAATCTAAACCACCTCCAATCATACATGATTATTGCGTACATTGTGCTATACATTAAATGCAAATATAATCATATGAAACTGGACAACCAATGCCCAACATCTTTTACTAAATAAGTGGTAGGAAGATGGATGGATGGATGGATGGATGGATGGATGGATGGATGGATGGATGGAAGTTGAATCTGTAATTCTTTTATGGCAGTAAACACAAAACTAACAAAAATAAAATAAAAATTTCATAGCATAACACAAAGTATGTAAAAAGTTTTTCAGTGTCTTTTCATTAAAATGGGATTCTGTCTCAACTCTTGCGGAAATGGATTTTATTACAGAAAGTGCAGAATAATCGCTCCTTTGCCTTGCAGTATCACGTAAAGTTTCACTGTTGCTGTATTTTGTTCAGGCTAAGGGACTCATCATTTTCCCCAAAGTACTAAATCCTTAAGAGAATGAGGAGTCTTTATTGTTGTGAAGAAATCTTGTGTATGGAGAATCCTAGTTATAGTGCCTTTCTGTCTAGCAACAATACATTCTTTCTCTAGTCTAGCAGCAAAACTTTTTGTTTTGAATTCTCCTTCCAACTTCTTGAAGTAGTAGTTCCTATAGGCATAGTTGTTTCGATTAAAGTGACTGTTCTTGTTGAATTTTCTCTCTAACCTAAGCTATAAACCCACAAGGGAAGTGCTGGATGAGTAATTCAAAATTATCTGCTAAATATGTGACCTATTGATATATTCTTTAATTATTTATCTCAGTGAATTAGCCTTCTATTTGTCTGAAGCATCCGGACGTATTGCACCATCCTCATTGGCTTATCAATGTCTCTGAAAGCAAGAACAATAAATACGAGGTATATGAATATGTATTTCTGCTTTGTATACTTATAGTTACATGGCAGCTGTGCCCTACCTGTATTTGTGAAAATGGATGGATGGTTGGATGGATGGACAAAAAATGTTACTTTCTCATACTTTTTTCATTTTGCATTATTCTAACTAGATAGCATTAGTCAATGAGTAAGAATTTATATTCACTGTCAGTTGTTACAGTTTACAAAAGTAGTTACCTTCAGCCAGTATGGTGAGCTTGAATGTTAAGTTCAATTAAGTCGAAATGGTCAAATTATATGAAAGTTGTTGGTGATAGTTAAAAATGTTTAAGGTCATTTACGGGGCACACTTATGTAAATTCTAAGGGAAAAAGCACTTTCGTGACCCCTTATCTCCTCCTGAGTATCTTGGTGACAGCATCTTTTTCTATGACTATAGACCTGGGGCTCCACCTGAACAGCAGACTGGCCTGGGCAGAGAGCACAGAGGCACTGTATAAGAAAGGCTTGGTCAGACTCTATTGTCCGAGGCGGCTCAGGTCTTCTGATGTGTGCAGTGAGCACCTGAGGATGTTTTACCAGCCCATAGGGGTCAGCGTGCTGTTCTGTGCTGTAGTCTGCTAAGGAAGCAGCATCAGTTCAGGCAACGGCCAAATGCCCGAACAAACTCGGATAGTCCAGCTCCATCACAGGGCTGACCCTGAACCTACTGGTGGCAGATGAGGAAAAGAGGATGGTGGCGAAATCGGACAACGGTATGTTAATATTCTGATTTCACTTTATTACCCCTGGGATCAATAACATTTATCGGTCATCTTACCTTACCTTAACATACCTTCATTCAGAGTGGGCTTCCTTGCCACCCGAAAAGAGTGATCCAATCTTTCCTGAGTACCATGGCCTTGGATTTGGAGGTGCTGATTCTCATCCTTGCTACACCACACTTGGCATCGAGTCTCTGAAGTACAAGCTGAAGGTCTAGGTCAGATGAGACCTAAAGGAAACCCAAATCATCTGCAAATAGCAAGGATGTCAATTCGAGCCCCCCACACCGGAAGCCATTCTAGCCGTAGCTGTGCCTTGATATCTTGCTAATGAAAATCATAAACAGGTGTTGAAACAAGATGCAGCCTTGCCAGAGGCTAATGCTCACTCTAAATGGCTTCATTTCTGTGCCAAGTATGTAGACATGACTTTTACTGCCTCTCTGGTATCCGCCATAGGTTTTCCTGGGGAAGCTGGAAAGTGTGATCCCCATATAGTTGGAGCACACCTTCCGGTCCCCGCTTTTAAAAATAGGGACAATCACCCCTGTTTGCCAATCCTGAGGTGTTTTCCCTGCCTCCTGAGGCATTGAGCAGTTTGCTAAAGCATCTATTGGTACCACTTGGCGGCCTCTACAAAGGTCTGTTATACCCAAGATTTCATCGCTATGACTGCTGTCACTGCAGCCCTTCTTGCCAGTTGTACCTTCTAGCTGTTCGCGCAAACCCCAGTGCCAACACTGCCCTTCGTCAGCTTCCCTCAACACAGGAGCACATCTGTAGGTCCTAGAGTTTCCACCACGAAAAGCACCAACTATCTTCTGGTCACAGTTCCCCAACCTTACTCAACAAAATGAGAGATGTGTTCCAGAGGAATCAGTTGAACTAGTCTCACACAGAAGCTTTATGATGACATTTCCAGGAAACCTCAGCTACCAGTCTGGGTTATCTTGGTCTAGCTGGCCTTCCTCCCATATGCTGAGTGCCAAAAACATATGGCTTCAGGTCAGATCAAACAATTACAACACTAAGAGTTGCCTGGCACCATGAATATTTGTGAGCATCCTATTTGATTAAATTACTTTGTTGTGGACAACTTGTGGCTTCCACAGACGTCCAATTACAGTTTAACATTCCGGTTTAGATCAGGGGCCGTATTCTTCCCAAATGCAGGTATCTCAGTCATTCTCCACATGGCCATTGAAGTCTTCTATTAGGACCACAGAGCCTGTAAAAAGTGCCCTTTTGAGCATTCACAGCTAAAGTTTTCCTTCTGTGTAGCTCATTGTTGCATACATGTAACCCTGCTGTCCACTGGCTCCAGGTGCACAGCCCTCAGCCCGACACCAACAACAGCCTGAGGCCTTTCACTATAGGAGTATGAGAGACCCTATCCTCACTAAAGAGGTTTGATTCTAGAGCCCATTTGTGTATGAAGGGTTAATTAACACCTTTCCATCACTCAGAGTAACTCAGGCTCCTTCCCTGCCCGACAGGTTACCTTCCAAATACCCAAAGCCAGTGTCTATTGGTTTTAATCAATCGGATGTCCCTCCTGCACATGCCTGCTGACCAAATGACACTGCACCTGTCCCTAGTCTTTCTCCATACGGGTGGTGAGCACAAAACATCTTTCCATGTAGCTATTTCGGATGCAGCCACCCAGGTTACATTGGTCTCCTGGCCACCAGAAGCTCAAAAGAGAAGCCTACTCCTTGGTCTGGCTGCATGGGCGGGTCCTGGTAATCCTATTTTGGGCAGGATGCATTCGTTTTTTTTTTTTTTTTTTGGTACCTATCATTGGGTGTCTTTGTTAGAGCATAGTTTGTGTGGCACTTGCATACATACCAATATTGCTGTAAATGTTCGGGGGGTAGATTTGTTTTTGAAGAGTATTTCACATGGGTCTTACTATCTAACAGGAAAGAAATTTCACTAACTGACTTGATGCAAAGGTGGCATCCTATGACAGCACTATGCTTGAATTCACTGAGCTCTTCAGAATAACTCATTCTTTCACAAATGTTTGTAAACCTGATTGCATGGCTGGTGCTTGATTTTATACAGCTGTGACAATGGATCTGAATGAAACACCTGAATTCAGTGATTAAGAGGTGTATCCCAGTATTTTTGTCCATATAGTGTGCGTGTATTTTTTTCCATTGATTTCTTGATTTCTTTGTAACACATTTTGTAATCCTGAGACAAAAATAACTTGTTTTTAGCACTGATATGTTTTCTTGTTGTCTTAGACATTCCAAATGTTCATTCCAAGAACTCTCCACAAAACTGTAAGCCTTGCATTAAGCTGTGCCACAAAGCATCCATCCATCCACCTTCTGACCACATATCCCGGTCATCATTGCTGGGGAACCAGAAGCCTATACTAGTTAGCTCTTTCGGACCCCCT
The DNA here is from genome assembly GCA_026779585.1 of Mormyrus proboscirostris. Taxonomy (NCBI): domain Eukaryota; kingdom Metazoa; phylum Chordata; class Actinopteri; order Osteoglossiformes; family Mormyridae; genus Mormyrus; species Mormyrus proboscirostris. The sequence goes on along the minus strand of JAODKF010000046.1, from coordinate 24,182,711 downwards.
GCCCATTCTCCTCTCCCAGAAATGGGTGTATGATTATTTACAAGCAACAAAATATGGAGGAGAACTGGAAGCTCTGCTCAAAGTTGCCTTTTTAAACCACTGTATTTCCTGATAGCCCCCCTCCCCTTCCTCCAGTGCCACTAGGCTACAGCTCGATGTACAAACACTGCGAGTACAAAAAAACCACACAAAGGGTGTGACTCCAGCTGTAACTGGGGAAGAACAGGGAAGCTATTTATTTCTGGTGCGTCTCTACCGAGTGACTCATATGTTCACTGGAAAATTGGCCCAGAGCTGAGCCACTGAGCATGTGCCATATTGACAGGCCTATCAGTGTGCATGGACCATCCGCATCCTTATTTATTTCCACCAGCTGATTGTGCTTCACATTTCTCACTATAAGATGTGTTTTTATACAATTGTAATTAGATGTTGACCTTAACTTTGAAAAGTATTATTATTATTATTATTACTACTACTACTACTACTATTTACTGTAGGAGAAACCAAGAGGGACAAGGCTGAGTCTTTGATGTGTGTGTTTTATGTGTGTGCTTGATAAAAGGAAGAGAGAGACAAAGCGTCAGCAAGCAGGGTTTCAGAGTACACTGATTGGTCAGTGCTGCAGCAGGTGGAGACGGCTTCTGGGAGTCAGAGGTTCCAGCAGATGCTGGAAAGCGAATGATGTATCACTGCTCCTCTGTGGGATTCTCGTGGTTTGGGCAGTGAAATGGCAAAAAATGAAAGTGGACCAAAGTAATGTAAAAACAAACAAAAAAAAGGCACTGTATAATTATTTTTTTGCGTGTAATTATTTCAAAACAAGGCGTTAGTGATAGGTCATGTCCCTGACAGGCCATCATATATGTCATGTTTTGAATTCACGCTCAGAGTTATTCATTGAGAGCAGCAGTATCTGTACAGTACCATGGCGATGACTTAATATGCGGATCGTCTTGAGTAAACAGTTTAGTAGCAGTAGAAAAAAACCAAGATGACCGAAGAACATGCACTTTTTTTCTGATGATAAATTTTAATTTTTTATTCCATTATCAAATTTTTAAACTGACTCATTTCATCCTCTATGAATACATTTCTATTCTGTAGTAGTTACTCAAATTAAAGATTATATGCAGCCCCAGAGTTATATCCAAAGAATCGCTGATTCTCTGAAATAGTTCCAGCACCCTGCAATTCCTGTAATAATCCATGCGATAGTATAAGAACACAAAAGTATGTTTATGCAATAGTATTATATAAATGCTATATATCAGTATTTGACTTGTTTTTACACGAGAGTTTTATGAAACAAACGGTACTCTGTAGGAAACTGGCACGTGGAAACCACACTGACAAAGAATCTGCAGTTTCCAGATGGCATGAATAGTGAATATTATATAAGAATGTTGTATTAAACATGCAAAAAATGCAGTTATCAAAAAGAACCTTTATCGCCTTTTTTCATCTCAATGAAACTGTTATTTTCTTAATGGAAATAATTAAATTTTATGTACCTTTACAAAGACTGACTGCTCTATGTAATTTATTGTGTGCCTTTATGTGCATCTGACTCCATAGTAGGGTTGGGTGGTGCTTCGGTAAATAGCGTTTGTTGCTTCATGCTTCCAGGCTTACGGGGTGGAATTTTGCCTCTACTGTGTGTGTGTGTGTGTGTGAAGTTTTCATGTCACCCCCCTCCCCCTCTGGTTTCCTCTACAGTTCAAAAAGAAGCAGTTATGCTAACTAGCGTCTCTTAATTGCTCATATGATGAGTGTGTGCATGTATGGGATAGACTGGCATCCCATCCAGGGTGTAACCCTGCTCTGTGCTAGCTGTGATAGGTTCTGGACTCCATGACCCTGTCCAGAGTATGTGGCTGGAACATTGATGGATGACCCCACATTTTCATGACTAATTCCTTTGCTTTAGATATGAAGTTATTTCAGATTTTTTTTTTTATTTTTAAATGTAACAATAAATACATGAATTCTAAAAATGACTGGAGACTATTTTGTAGAGGAAAAGAGATTTTTAAGTTCTTTAAATCTATTTTTGCTATGAACAAAAAACTTATGCATTTCCACAAATACACATAGACCTGGAGAGTTAGGACCCAGAGATGCAATCATTCAGGCCATGCAGGAACACGCGCTCAAAAAGCTGTTCCTTCGCCCAGCTTGATGCCAAGGTCTCTACACTTTACACAAAGACCTGTAGGTTCTCTTCTTCCCTGCTGTGGGCTCACATTTCTTGTACCCTCACTACTAGGGAATGTGCCAATTAGTGGCGAATTGCTGGAGGGGAGGGGGCATTGTGGAACTGGGCAGGCACACCAGGCGTTCCTTTTACTAAAACCCTGGGTGCAATTAAATTGCAATCACTCCCAGACCACATCAAGAGAGGTTTGCAGCCCAGTGTGCCTCCAGTGCAAGAAGTGGGAGCTGTTAAACAGGACACTGTCTGGCAGTACCACCCTAGTTTTATGGCAGTGGGCGATAGCCTAGGGAGCACAAAGGGCTGTAGAATACAGCCTGACCATGTGCTCAACCAGCTTTTTTAGTGGGCAGATCGTTGGCTCTGAGGAAAGTGGCAGACGTGCTGAAATACAACACCACTGGCATCTTGTCCTTCTTTTGTTTCAGACTCGCTGTCATCCGACATCGAGATGAGAGTTCTGTGACAGCTGCTTAGACAGTTCCTCATTGGTGCAGAAGCTGTGGTATTCCACTGCATGGTTAGGTGCTCCAGCCCAGCCGAGGGACCGAGATAATGACATGCCCATCATCCTGTCACCTGTATCATTTTTCCCATTCTTGGCGTGGGTGGGAATGGAAGGACCTGCTTGATTACGAATCACTTGATACAAACCTCCTGTCATCCTTTAATTCAACTCACAACTGTCACAGCATTCATGGGCTCTGTTGCTCATTTAGCTCTGAGAAGATGTAGTCTGCTAAAATGCCATAAGAGTAGCCAACCCAATGAGATGTTTAGTTCTCTTAAAAATGTACCCAAGAATGATTTTGCTAAAATCACGAACTATATCCCAAAAGATTGATGCGATTTTATTTATTTATATGTTTTTGGTCCAAACCTTTTTATTGAATACATTTTTCGCTGACGTAACAGAAATGGACAAGAAAAATATGGGAAATTTATAAAACAAATATTTTGAAATTTTATTCGAGTTTGTTTTGTACTTGGGCTTTTGAGTTGCAAATGATGAGAAAGATATACATGAGACATTTTGTAATTTCAGACCCCTTAGCTGATGCTCCAGACTGAAAAATGTCCTGCCAGGTCAAATCCATGGACCTTTGACATTCAATGCTTAGATGATTTGTATGTTCGAAGATTATTATCAGTGTAAAAAGGTGAGCACAATTATATATATATACCGTATTTTCCGGCGTATAAGACGACTGGGCGTATAAGACGACCCCCTGACTTTTCCAGTTAAAAT
>JAODKF010000046.1:24135910-24158378 GCA_026779585.1 Mormyrus proboscirostris | reverse complement strand
TGAGTGGTGTGCCTTCCTTGTGTTCTGTGATGAGTGGTGTGCCTTCCTTGTGTTCTGTGATGAGTGGTGTGCCTTCCGTGTGTTCTGTGATGAGTGGTGTGCCTTCCTTGTGTTCTGTGATGAGTGGTCTGCCTTCCTTGTGTTCTGTGATGCGTGGTCTGCCTTCCTTGTTTTCTGTGATGAGTGGTCTGCCCTCCTTGTGTTCTGTGATGAGTGGTCTGCCTTCCTTGTGTTCTGTGATGAGTGGTCTGCCTTCCGTGTGTTCTGTGATGAGTGGTCTGCCTTCCGTGTGTTCTGTGATGAGTGGTCTGCCTTCCGTGTGTTCTGTGATGAGTGGTCTGCCTTCCGTGTGTTCTGTGATGCGTGGTCTGCCTTCCTTGTGTTCTGTGATGAGTGGTGTGCCTTCTCTTTACAGATTGGCAGCGCCTTCCAAAGGAGTTGATGCCCCAAAAGAAAAAGAAAACTAAACCTAGTAAATGCAGATACAATGCATTTGTTCATGTATATGTAGTTAGTTATTTATTTCTACCTAAGTTACTCACAATTTAGAATATTTTTGAACAACATGTGTTGTTTGTGGAAGAATGTTAAATATAGTAACAGGAAGAATAGTTTTTTTCTTCCTTCCATGAGCAGAAATGTAGTGCCAAAATGTATGTTAACAGAGGTGAGGAAGCAAGTCAAGGCAGCTTCAAAGAAAGAGAAAGAAGACTTGCTGTCTAAATTAGATGTAAGTATTAAAATATGTATTTTTTTAACTTTGGGTATTTTTTTGTACTTCTAGTGTATCCTCACAGAAATGTTTAGAGACTCACTATGTTCATTTTAAGTTTAAGGATAATTCAACAGCACTTAATGTAGGGATGCTGTTTAGCCTACCTTGCACTTACACTTCAGGAGCTAGAAAAGAAAGATCAGAAATCTGATGAAGAGACTGGAGAAAAGGCAAAGGATGAAGGAGAAGAAGAGGAAGAAGGCGGCGAGGGTGTGGAAGGGGAAGAATTTGATGAGGAGGAGGCCGAAGAGGTAATTGATTTGGTATCAAAGGAATGGCTTTTAAAGACATGGGCTGGGCAGTACGAGTGTAATATACAGTGGAAAATGCCAAAGTGCAGTGCGCCTCACTGATTTGGACTCCATGATGATGGGTCTGATTCAGACCAATGGCCTCTTCTCTGTGGTGTTTGCATCTTTCCTCTGTGTTTGTGTTGGTTTTGTCCTGAACTCCAAAAGTATGGAATTAAGGAAGGTGGATATTTTATATTATATTGCCAAGCGTTTGACTGTTACCTTATTTCAGTCTTAGAACTATAAAGAGGCAATAATATATCGGATGAGTGAAACTGGTTTGTGGGTACACATGACAGATTAGTGCGATACATGTACACTGTAACACTGTAAAGCAGATTGCAGTAGCGGAACTGTAATAGTAACAAGCTATTTGCAATGCTGTTGCCAGTATTTTACTGGTAACCTACATGACAACTTCAAATTATGAAAAAAAAGTTTTTGCTATCATAATTTAAATTTACTATGTTGAATATACATTCCGTATATTCAACAGTATATTAGGGACACCTACTTTTTAACGCAAATTACGTGGATGCCACTGAATACACAAGCACACACGGATAGAGACAAGAGGATAAGTCACTGTTTTAAGTAAGGATGCTTAAGTTTATAGTATCAAGGTCATTTCCAGATGTGGTGGTTCCAGCATCTCAGGAACAGCGACATTACTGTTATGTTTCACATGCTATATTGTCAAGATTTTATGAAGGACGCAAGAAAAAAAAAACCCAGTCATCAGCAGACATATTTTTTACGAGTGAAGTCAGAGGAGAATGACTAGACTTTAAGCTAACGGGAAGGTCACAAGTGCAAAAACAACAGCAGTATTACAATAATGCAAAATGGCCTCTTGGAACATACAACTCATCTTCCCTTCAAGATCCTACCCAGTACTAACTAGTTCTTAGTAAAATAGCCTCTGGGTATAGACTTTAATCTTTCTGTTTACATAGGAAAATGACTACATTGCCAGCTACTTTGATGATGGTGATGACTTTGGAGGCGGGAGCGATGACAACATGGATGAAGCCACCTACTAGCATTGGCCAAAAGCAGTCTCCATATTGCTTATTTGCTTTGGTATATCCTACATATCCCTTCTTTGGTCTTTTTTTCCCCCCGTTTATTCTGTATGGAAAACTGTCCAAGTTTGGATTGATATTTATTTGTGTTAGCATTTCTGATAGAATATTGTATATTGTGAATAGTGCGATTTTATATTTTTATTCATTTTTTCCCCTGTGTTACCAATGCTTTCCTGGAAAAATACATCCCACATTAAAGATGAAAATGGATATTAAGATTCCAGCCATTACTCATTGGATGTAGAATTTAAACACTTTAAGTTTTTTCCAACTGTATTTAAAACACTGATATTGCAGGAAATGGAAAAATCATGTATTCTCTACTCCATATTAACTCAATACTATACATGGTGTTCGTGTAATGCTGATTCTTTTCTTTTTGCTTTTATGTCGTATGAAATTTCTAACAATCATTGTATTTGGGTTTTTCTTTGTATCCATTTCATTTGTATAATGAGTCATTTAAAGACAGGCAGTACTGTTTGGGTTATTATGAGTAGAAGATTGGCTAGCATAATCAAAAAAGCATAATTAAACAATTCCTTGCAGAAATCTAGACTTTTTAGAGCTATATTATAAGAAAGAATTAATGTCCCTACTTATTGATTGGTTTGACATAGGTGAGTTAATTTTCTTTTGTGCATTTTAAATGATTGTTTAGGACTTTTTTTGACAAATTTGGTTGTAGCTGGTTAAGTGAACTATGAGAATCACACTGACCCACAAATACATATGGTACCAGTCAAAAGTTTAGGCAAATATCCCCATGAAAGGTTTATTTGTACTATTCTCAGCATTTTAGAATTAAAAAAGACATATATCGATTATGCTCTGACCCAAAAAGTAGGACTTAGAAGGTTGCTGGTTACAAATCCCATAGTCATCAGATTGATCACACCAAGGCCCTTAACCCCAATTGCTCCAGGGACTGGCAGGCCCTACTGTCTCCTCTATGCCAGTTTCATGAAGTGGCCTCCTGGGATGCTTCTCCAGCCATTCTGAAGGAGGTCCCATATATAGGCTGAGGGCTCATTGACTGCTTTTTCTTCACTTTCAGGTCAAACTCCTTCAAAACCATTTCTACAGTGTTTAGGTCAGGTGGCCAGGTCATGTGACACTATCACTCATCTTTGTGGGTGGCTTGGTATGTCCACACTTTTTACTGGTACTGTACACCCATTCACTAGTGTGGAAATGCTTTATATTTTCTGTTGAAATTTTCAGGCAATTTATAAAATTCACGTGTAAATATGTGATGTAAACTGCAACATTTAACAATCTTCTCTTAAAACATCCTCTTGCATACTTCAAATCAGCCACAGGGTGTTGTTTAGCGAGTTTTAATTGATGGTTCTAATTGCTAATTTTAATTGTGCTTCTGAAAAATGAAATTGAATGAGAATCATAAACTGATGTCATGTAACGTTTTATTTAACACGTGAATATCTTTAAAAAGGGAAGTAAGTGAAACTTAATGATTAGAAAGCTACACGTTTTGGTAGCTAGGTTTTGTTACCTTGTCACAAAACAGAAGCATGTTATAGTAATAACTTTATTGATCCCTGTGGGGAAATTCTTTTTTATGCCTCCTTTAACTTGCTCTTTGTAGAGCAAGCTGTCTGCAAAGGGCAGCTTCTGGTTGGGGTGCCCAGTGAGCTGGGGGTTAAGGGCTTTGCTCAAGGCTGGGTTTGAACCTGCAACCTTGTGATTACGGGTATAGAGGCTTAGTCCACTGAGCCACATGCTGCCCCTTCAATCAAAGCACATTGGATTTTATTTTCATTCAGTATAAGTGTATCACTATCACAAGCACTTTCACCATAACCATTCATGAAAATATCAGAAATATTGACGAAAAGGGGGGTTACTGGTTCGCCGGATCTCTTTGATGAAAACAGAGTAAATGTAAACCCAATACATATTAGTAACATAGCATGCACCTGTTGCACAATTTCCACATGCGTGGGAGAAGCCAGTCGAATATTATACAGCTCCATTACCTCGTGCTTTTCTGTTATCGAAACATTGCTCTACATGTTAGCAGTGTTAAATGAATGACTAGAATAAAAAAATCGTAATACATTTTATCTTATATGAAAAGGGCGTTTTTGGTTTTGTGAAAGTGAACCAATGAAATATATGAAGAACATAATGAGAACTTTGGCCTGAAACGTATCAAGTAATTTCATTTTCATTTTATTTAGGATAAAGCTTTACTTCCTGCATGAAAAATAATGACGGCGTTAGTTGCTTCGAATGCTCATTCTTTCTTATTGCGGTGCACCTCAAGACATTTTTAGCAGCCTGATGTCGATTTGCGCTTTTTAAATAGGTGGCCGAGGGGGAAATAGTTCGCTGGGTGGAGCTGTTCGCTCGGTCCCATGCAGGGTTTGCCTGTCAAGCTTTCCGAAACAAATGCGATTACCACGTCTCTTTGAAATAAGCATCCCGGGCTGCCTACAGTACTTCTGTTCGCAGAGTTAGCAGAAGGTACAGGACGGGACGGCTTCAGTCTATAAGAAAGCGTTAAGTCATTCATTTAATGAGGATAAAAAGAGTAGGGAGGCTACGTCGTGTTCCCATAACCAGTGGGAATACCGTTACCCGTTACTTCACCCCAGCGGGAAACGTTTTTTTTTTTGTGCATAAATACAGTGGATTTCACAAGGTATCCGAAGGCGAGACAAGAATGTGATTCTCAATAAAAACAATATATTGACAGAAAAAAAGAAGCCTGCAAGATATTTTGAGGAAACAACATCGATGATACCTTCGGAAGCTGTAATACGCAGTTAATTCATCCTGGGTTTGTAAGCAGAGCAAGGCGTCAGGTAAGTTAATGTCAGTTTAATGTAGTATGTCAGAGTAACCAAGTGTTCGAGAACAAAGTTGAGATTGCGTAAAATTATTTAGACTGGGAAAAATTCTGTCCTTGTAACAAACTAAAGTGCAGATATTGTGAACGTTTTATTATAGCGTTGGTGTCCTGGAAGTACGTCTGGTAGTATAGTAAACTGTTTGAACATCTGTTTTATTAGCAAGTATTTATGCTTAATTATACAAAAACACAAGAATATTCAAAGTTATATTTCTAATTTTTATATAACAATGTTGTATTTTATCGCATAAATACTCTTAATGCGTGGTTATATAAATGCTTAACTTACAGAAGGGTGAGTAATTTATTGCTTCCATCACGGGGTGCAGGGTAGCTCACACCGAGGGTTTGACGTATGTAGTAAAAAACAATTAAAAGCTTTCAGTAACTACAAATTTCTTTTACGTTATGCCAGCATTCCCTTGGAGTTGCTAGTAAATTTAAAAAAGCCCAAATATTGATTCAGTGCAATGATTAAATGAATGACTGGGTAACCCATTGACGAGCAGAACAAATGCTTCCATGGTTACTTTCTGGATATTCGCCGTGGACACTGTGCTTTGTGTGTTTCCTCCTTCCTCCATTGAAATAACACAGCTATCCGTGGGGAACCGCCACACATGGCGTGCCTGAGTTCGGCTCCCTCTAAAAACACTGTGTTGACCAGTCTTACCCAGGGACTCTTAATGCTCTATGTGAAAATGTATTTATTTTAACAAGAAGTTTGTATGATGTACCGAGGGCACCTGAGTCACTATCTATCTATCTATCTATCTTGCTAGCGAGCTAGCTATATAGGTTAGGTTAATAGAAAATATACTGAATAATTTCTGACTCACTGAAGTTCTGTACCTTCTCAGGGGTTCACATTTTTCTTTTTATTGGGATAAACCAGTAATTATATAAATTGTAAACAACCTAATAATCCGTTTTGGGTCTGGCACAGACCTAGAAATTTCTTTAAAATTGAGTTAGTTGTGTTGTATTAAATAGAAACAAATACAAAGTCAAGTTAGATGTATCTGAACGATAAACTAAACGAGATATATTGTACATTTTACATTTTGAGTAAGAAATAATTTTCTTCCGTCAGAAGACTGCTCAAGTTTTTCTTTTTCCAATGGGAAAGCCCGATAGAGGTTTCTGTAATTACCATGGCACACAGTGAGGCCGTGACAAAAGACTAGCAGGTGTAAGCACAGGCAAAGGGAAATATGGCATTGATAGGGGGGGGGGGGTGTTTTTTTAGGCCTCCAAACGAATGTCATGTCACTGATACTAGGTTGTGTGAGAGCCACAAATATAGGAAATGTACAGATTTAGATTGTATTTCCGAAATACAGCAGGTAATCAGCTAAATGCTCTACTGCAGGCTAAGGAGTCTCCAGCTAATCTACTATTTGTCTGTCCTGCAACCCCTCTCCATTGGGTGCAGCCAGTCCAAAGACTGCTCCCATCTTTTGTGCCTTAATAAATAGCGTCTGCTAAATGTGCATCCAAGGATGATGCAGTAGCAGCTGCCACATGCATATGTTAAAAGCATTGATTTAATTATATCTAAAAAGGATTGTTAAAACTGTGGCTTTATTTGTCTTCATCTCTTTTTCAGAGCATGTCAGATGGGCCACACACTCTGTGACTGCTAAGCACCTTATCTTTTGCACATGGCCCCAGTGGAATTAGACAACAGGGCATGCTTATTACTGAGGTTGTGTGAGGATTGCATTAAGGATGTTTATACATGGTGCCTGATTGCATTAATGACCTGCTTCTGGAATTCTGCCAAGCATTGCTATAGTATTCATAGATCTTAGAAAGGAAGATGCCATGGACACCAAAGAAGTATTTTATCTAAGGAATCTGTGTGAGAGTTAAGAATGAATAGCTGTGAACTATACTGATATGTTTAACCATTTGTTTGTGCGGTGTTCAGTTGCCACAATGCATATACAGTACTTTTAAAGTAAATTAGGTACACTGAGATTTTTCTTGTGTTTTTATTTCTTTATGGTTTTTCTAAGTTCATACATTTTCTGTATCTGTATTTTACATAGTTCACATTTACTTACTGAGAAATTAAACGTCTCCAACAAAATTACTTCAAACTGCAACTAAGCACACTAAATACTAATTCTATATGAAGTCTTCTTAACATCTTGCTGCATTTCAGTATATAGGGGAACCTCAGTGTGTGAATGTGTGGGAAAGTAACACATAGTGCTAAATCCTTATTCAAATTAGTTCCAGTGTAGATTATGTTTCCACACCTACAGAGTGTAAATAGCAGGGTTACAGACTTTAATTGCTTTCCCGCCACTGAGGGTCCTTCACTAAAACAATACTCATATATGTAACAGAAGCACAAAACGACATGGACATGGTTCACATTGAGGAGTAACAACCAGTAGGGATGTGACTGCTGTTATAGCTGACACTGCTCTCGCTATGTTTTGCTTCTGTGTGAGAACGGATGGGGTCATTTTAAGCAATTTAATTTGGAACTTTTGATGTGTATAAGAAAAGCAGCAAGTGAAAGATTGTAACTCAGTGCTAAGTGAGCTTTTGTCATGTTTGATGGGTGTCAGCTACAGAGAGTTTGGAAACATTACAGACATGGAGCAGAACTGGGCCGTGGAGTTTGCAGGCAAATGTGTTCAAGTTGAAATCTAGGCCTATAAGGCTGAAACATTTTTAAAAATGGCAGCCGTACTGGGATTATCCTCTCCCATCATAAAGGTGCAAAAACATTTCTTCGGTGAAGTATTATAGGCAGAAAAATATCATGGTCAAATTTGGAGTCACTAATGTATTAGGTTTTAAAAAGTTTTTCCACTATAAAACAGAAATATTATATTTTTGCTTTGCTGCTCTGATAAATATATACATGTGTAATTATGTTTAATGCCATGGATTTTTGTCTTCTGAAATTTAAAATGTGTTTAATAGTAAGTTGCACTTATTGGATGCTTAGTCATACTTTGGTCACTTAGCTGCTGGGTATCTAATTTCTCAATTTGCAAATGCAATTGTAAAGCAAGATAAGGAGATAGGAAGATAGCAAGGTGTCAGTAGGGCAGTCCCGGTTAGCATCAACGTGCACTTTGTTCCTTGGGTCTGAAACATTGCAGTTCTATGTTAGTTGTTCCTTATGTCTGAATGTCTTGGTTATTTCAATTTTTGAGGATGCCGAAGAATATTTTTAACAATCCTTTTTCCGTGGAGTGATAGGACATTCCCATTGTTTTTACCTGGTGATTTGCTGCAAATGTTACAATATTTTTGCTGGGGAGATGCAAAGCTTGTATTTTCGATGTCACAAAGTATCTCATAAGAACTTTCTGGAAACACCCACACATACTGTACAAACGCATACATCTTCACTCAAAGCTTTGTGCTTTTTCCTGTGCTCACTGCACGTGGCCCTTTTCCTCCTTTTGTTTCTCCTTGGACACTTTATAGATCAGGGTTTCAGTGCCGTGTATCTTACTTTCATATTCTTCATTGTTTTTATCGCCGATGATGAAAGTCGGCTCAGCAGCCTAATGAATGTTCCGTGGTGGTAAGACCCCACCTAGAATATAGTGTACAGGTGTGGTCACTACACTTTAAAAAGGACATTGCTGCCTTAGAAAGGGTGCAGCGTAGGGCTACAAGAATGATTCCTGGTCTTAGAGGAATGTCTGCTGACAAGAGGTTAGCTGAGCTGAATCTGTTTAGCCTTGAACAAAGGAGACTATGGGGGGACTTGATGCAGGTATATAAGATTCTAACAGAAAAAATCAATAAATTTTAAATTCATGTTTCTTAGTACAGTTCTCTGGAAAAGGTCATATATTCCTGGCATTCATCTCAAAATACAAAGCTGTGAAAAAAGCAACAGCTGGCATTCTGCTATTAAGAGGTGGTTCATCAGCCCTCATTAAGTTTATGCTAAATATTGAGCAGCCAGGTCGGGCAGTTGGTAACCCTCTCCAGTAAACTTTGGACCTCATTGCTAAGTTGGCTGTAAATCCGTGCAGATGCAACCTGTTGCGTTCACCATCCGCTGTCTAATTTATGGCTGTTGCTTGAAGAGTCCCTCCGCAACGCCATGTGAGGGGTCACAGCCCGTTTCCCAGATTGTAGGGTCCCCTACCCCTATTCGTCACCCCTGATCAGTGTCTTTGTCAGAGTCAGTGGAGACAGACGGTACAGAAGCGCGACTCACCAGGCATCTTGGATGCACAGCCATGTGTGGCAGAGAGCTCCACTCCACTTTTAATTGCTGTTGGGTCCCTGTTTTGGTTTGCTTTTTTGTACCATTCACCTTTGTGTTTGTTTGTATAGAAGAGTCTTTTTTTTCTGCTGTAGGTGTGGGTTTGAAACACTTTCTGTATCTTTGTGCATTTTGGAACAAGCATCTCTGAAACTAGATTTTCAAGTACAAGAGTTTAATGGTTGTATATAAAATTACAGAATGCATGTTATTGTAAATCGTTAAAAATGACATCCATCCTAAGCTAGTTTTGGAGCATGAAAAAAAAAACATGTTAATGCAATTTTGTTAATAGTCTGTTTATAAAAAAAAAAAAAAAAAAAAAAATCTGGAAATAACCTGTTTGTGATAACATTGCCAGTGCTTCCAATTAGTTTATCCAACTGGAATCAGAAATTGGAAGGTAGCATTCTGTAAAGCTGTAAATCTGAATATTTTAGGTATGTAACTTCAAACTACATTGTTTATTGCATACATGTTTTGACTTCTGCATTTTTAAATTATGATGGTAAGGGAGTGATACTCAGATGTTAAATCTATCTTCAGCAGACTGTTATGAGTCTACTGGATTAACAGATTTTTTATTAACTGTCACATGCTATGTTTAACAGTGTTAACTAAATAGTCATTCATTCATTCATTCATTCATTCATCATTTCAGATCTTGAGTACTACAATGTAATTTTGACATTTCCATGGATTGAAAAATGTAGGATTTCATCACAGAATGCCGGAGCTTATAAATATAAACTAAAATAAAACTAAGTTTGACACAGTGACAGAATATATTAGTTTTAAAACAGTAAGCTATTTATAGGCCTGGTAGTTTTAATGTTGAAATAAATCACATAATTAATGTATTTTATATAAATATAAAATAAATATAAATATATAACATGTAACTCCTCTCCTCACTCCTCTACAGTACCTAATAAACCTTAGTGTGATTTGTAAGGCAAACTATAGTTAATTCAAACAGTCGACTACTGGTTTTTCATTGGTCACATTTACTGACCACTGTGATGCTGACACCCTGCTCACTGGAACAGTTGTAGTAGGATGCATCTATTACAATAGAAAAATGTCAGATAGGTGTTGGAAGTGCACTCTATTTCTGTCATAACGCTGATTCTGCTAGACTTCATAAGGGGTTTTCACAATCCCCGATCTAGCCATCTGTTCTTAGTCTGGCACAGAAACTGATTGGAGGGCTTCAGAAAGGAATTTCCCACATTTCTTTTTCTAAAATGTTGAAGGAGAGAAAAGAGCTATCTCTCTGAATGGGTTTTTGATTCAGTTGGGTGGGAGTTCTGCATGAAAAAGAAGTGAGGAGGACGGAAAAGAAAAGGGAGAAAAATGCAATGTTGAAGGAAAGAAAAAAGAATAGAAACCTACCAAACTGCTTATTGGTCTGCGACTCACAAGATCCCCTTGTCTGTGTCTACTTTTTTTGAAAAGCAATTAGCATTTCAACTAGCTCGAATAGGTTACATGCAATGAAGTAATATGGCTTATAATTCGCTTCTCTGGACCCGGGGCTGTCGAGAGCTTGTTATTGTATAATCTCTTGAAAGTGCATTTTTTTCTGAAGCTCAACCTTTGTTGCAGAACTGGCTAATCAGTCATCTGGGCACCTTGGCTTTGAGTACTAGCACCATTTGAACTTAATGGGCTATACAAATATTTTTTGTTTTGCTTTGTATTGTTCCTGAAAAAGAAATAAAGATTTTTGTTACGTTATAATGACATGATTTGTCATTGACACAAGTAGAATGTGGTGGACAACAACTTCAAGAAAATATATTTAACTTTTCCTTAGTGTGGAATTCACAAATAGTGAGCATTCGCTTTCTCTACATCACCTAGCTGAATATATTAAGATTAAAAATATTATCCAATAAGATGTTGGATATATTTGCACACGTGCACACACACACACACCCACACATGCATGCATGGTGGTCTGCTGGAGCAAGAGATCATAGAGGGACAGGAAGAGATTCTGCAAGCTGGCTCTGTCCTGGGCTGCTCTTTGGACTCCACTGAGGTGGTGGGTGAAATTTAAATCCATTATGGACAATCCCTCTCGCCCCCTGCATGAGAAACTGAGGATGTTACAAAGTTCCTTCAGCAGGAGACTACTTCATTCAACATGCAAGAAGAGGCGCTTCCGTAGGTTCTTCATTCCATCTGCAGTCAGACTTTATAACACATCAGTCACCGAAAGCTCACAAATTACATGATTGTCCTGTACACTGTGCAATATCTACTGCATATATATGTAGCTTGTATATTTTTATCACGCGGTGCAATATCTATACATGTTTTGAATCATTTATCTGTACTATATGTATAATTGTGTGCACTGATTTTCTTTATTATTTCTGTTTGTTATAGTATCTTTTGGTCTGTTTTTTCTATTGCTTTTTTATCTATAGGCTGTCATCTCATTTTATCATATCTCATCTCATCTGATCTCATTTCATCGCTCATCTCATCTTATCTTATACACACACAGGGGTTAGACATTGGAACTGAAACACCTGGTTTTACACCCCAATAATTTATTAGTATAGTGCAAGGTCTCTGTCTGTGTTCAGTACAGCATCAGCTTGTCTTGGGAATGACAGATCCAAGTGCTGTACATTGGTCAGAAGGATCTTGAGCCATTCCTCTTGCAGAACAGTGGCCAGGTCACTGTGTGATGCTGGTGGAGGAAAACGTTTCCTGGCTCGCTCCTCCAAATCCCCCAAAGTGGCTCAATAATATTCATATCTGGAGGCCATGGGAGATGCTCAACTTCACTTTCACTTTACTGCCACCAGTCTTGCTGTGTGTATTAGTGCATTATAATCCTGATACATAAAGATACACCACGTTCAGGGTGCAATGTTTGAACCATTGGGTAAACATGGTTCTCCAGAATAGTTCAATAGTCATTAACAGTGATGCACCCATCACAGTACTGGGCCTAGGGAATGCCACAGTATAGAAGCCCAAACCGTCATTGATTTACCCAATTACTGAACTCTTGGTATGCAACAGCCTGGGTGGTAAGCTTCTCCACACAGTGACTCTCCCAGATGTGGGAAAGTGAAAGTAGACTCATCAGAGGAAAATATATGTTTCACATTGATTGCAGGCCAAGATTTGTGCTGCTGGCACCATTGAAACCAATGACTGACATTGGCATAACTGATTAAAGGTTTGGCTATAGCAGCCATGAATGTTGACCTCGAGGAGCTCTCAACAAACAGTTTTGGTGGAAACTGGACAGTCAAGGTGCGAATTTAATTCACCAGTAGGTTGGGCAGCTGTGGTTTTATGTTTTTTTGTGTAGACTCCAGGTTAGGGCCCAGACATCCCTTTCAGACAGCTTCCTCTTGAATTCACAGCTACTCTTGTTGGATGTGGTTTGTCCTTTGTGGTGGTTTGCCGACATTACCCTGGATACAGTAGTTCTCGATACACCACAAAGACTTGCTGTCCTGGTCACAGATGCCCCAGCGAGACGTGCACCAACAATTTTTCTTCTTTTGAACTCTGATGTCTCACGTTATGTTGTGTGCTTTACAAGATTTAATGTACAGCTGTGCTATTGCTCTGCTAATTCAACCTTCACACTTCACACTCTGCTGAATGTAATGTGCAATCAGTGAAGGTATAAAAACCATGTAATTAATAACAGTTAACCGGGAACTATTAATTTTCCATCCATGCGTTTCCTATACCCGCTTGTCCTATGCATGCTTGCGGGGTCTGCAAGGCAGGGTATAACCCAGGATGGGGCACCAACCCAATTCAATGAATTTTTATTTTTATACTTATATATCATATTTAAATTTTATATTTATGAAATTAAACCTTATTTGCAAAGTACAAGTACAGCTACAGAGAAATGATTTTCACATATCCCATCATGCTTTTCTTTGAGACATACACATACATAATTCCTGCAGCCTTGTACAGTAAAAGAAGATTTCTTAGCAGTTCATTGGAGTGCTGATTATTGGAAACTCCTTACAAATGACCCCTCGTAGTTTAAAGTCCTACCGAAGGTGATCTCTAGCGCTGTTTTAACCCTGTGACTCAAGGCATGACTTGGCAAGATGTTCCCACAAAAGCATTGCTCCAAGTAACTGAGACTTAAACAGTTACATTTGATCCTTTCCACTCAATGTGACAAAGTGTATGGTTTCCTGCCCGACCTACAGGTCATCAGAAGCTCTAGAATTTCCCCTGCTGGGAAAGAAGTAGCTTCATAATCTTGGCATCAATTATTCACGGTGCAAGATTTCGCAGCATCTGGGTGTAGTCTATGTGCACCTGTAGAGACAGCGAGCGCACTCAGATATGGACATGTCACAGGTGAGAGCAGTGAGCAAACTATGGTATCAGTTCTTTGACTGATTAACTGTCTGCCAGACAACTGTTCTCTCTTTAAGGGGATTGTCTTATTGTGGCTGCATAAATATGAAGCAGACATTAAGTAAGAATGTGGGTTGAAAAACACTTCCAAAAGTAACAAGTGACAAGGCAACACTAGCTTCATTAGTCGCACAAAAAATGTTAAGTGGGATACTGTGCATATTTAACCTACTGTAGATTATATAGTCTTTATTATTACACATTCTTTATTATTTAAAACACAATATCCTTTGTGAATCCTGAAATATTCAAAAAAATACAGTAATAAGTTTCAAATAAATTGGTTTTTAGTCATTTTTAGTCTTGGCTAATTATTACCTCTTTATTGTTTTTATTCACATAAATCTCCCAAATAATGAAATTCCATGGTAAAGGGTTTGTGGAAAATGTTCGTACCCATTTAGTTGACAAACTAAATTTCAAATTGAGTCAAATATGACACTCTCTGAGTCAGTATATTACATATATAACAGTATGATGAAGACCTATGCATGTTATAACCTGTGTTTAGATTATGAGTAATCTATGATTATGTGGCCAGTGAGGTCCATATTTGGTAACCGCATAAAGATAACTTTAAGAAACACTGAAAAATGCTAGCAGTGTGCTGTGTACGAAAATGGATTTTCACCCCAGGGAAAACTAGAATTTTACTACAATGTTTAGGGCAATAGGGTTGTGTGCATGTTGACTTCTTTGAGTTAATTCTTTTATGGCCAAATTTGTTTTCTGGTATGAATTTAAAATGATCTAGTTCCATATTCAAGATGAACTGTAGAGTTTTTTATTAAGGGCCACTTGACATTTCTGTCACACACCACACCAGAAGTTTTGAGCAACTGAGGGACATGCAATGTCATCGTGTGGCTAGTTGCAGACAACATGTCCTTCCTTTGACACAGGCTTCCTGACCAGACATCTAACCATTTCAAACAGCTTTTAAACATGGCTCAGATAGACAAATTATTTTCGACCCTGCTTTCGAGAGTGCGTGTAATGTTTGAGACCGCATGAAATTCTTGTTGCACTGCCCAAATAGATTGCATCCTTTAGCCCTTTGGATATTATAAGGAAAGGGTTTCACCCAGCTTTTTCAGGATTGGGTGGAACTACCTATGTTATTTGGTTTTTGAGTCTGAATCAAATGTAAGAAAAAACATATGCAAATAAAATAAAGATTTTCTGAAGATGCTCAGTAATTCCTAATTAATTACAACCCTGTTTCCAAAAATGTAAACAAAAACAGAATGCAATGATTTGCAAATTATGTAAACTCATCTAATTGAAAATAGAACAAAGACAACATATCAAATATTGAAATTGAAATTTTATTGTTTTATAACAAATATATGCTGAATTTGAATTTGATGCCAGGCACAACTTTCAAAAAAAAGACTAACAAAAGACTAAAAAAGTTGTATAATGTTAAAACAAAACCCCCAATTGAATATCTCACAACTAATCTGGTTAATTGGCTACAAGTCAGTAAGATGATTGGGTATGAAAAGAGTGTCCCAGAGAGGCAGTGTTTCTGTGGAGTGAAGTTGGGGGGAGGTTCACCACTCTGTGAAAGACTGTGTGGGCAATTTAAGAGTAAAGTTCCTCAACTTAATGTTGCAAAGAATTTGGGAATTTCATCTACAGTACATAACACCATTAAAGGATTCAGAAAATCTCTGTATGCAAGTGACAAGGCCAAAAACCAGGGTCCTCAGGCAGCACTGAATTAAAAACAGACATGATAGACATGATTCTATAGTGGAAATCACAGTATGGACTCTTCAGAAAACTTCGGAAAACCATTATCTGTGAACAAAGTACATCTCTACATCCACAAATGCAGGATGAAACTCTACCAATGAAAGAAGAAACCATATCTAAACATGATCTAGAATCGCCAGTGACTTCTCTGGGCCTGAGCTCATTTAAGATGGACTGCGGCCAAAGTGTGAACTCTTCTGTGGTATGATCAATCAAACTTTCAAATTCTTTTTGGAAGTCATGGCTGCTGTGTCCTCCAGGCTAAAGAAGAGAGGGACCCTCCAGCTTGATATCACCAGACAGTTCAAAAGCCAGCATCCGTGATGGTATGGGGGTGCACTAGTGCCCATGGCTTGGGTAGCTTGCACATCAGGGAAGGCACCATTAAGGCTGAATGATATATACAGGTTTTGCAGCAACATATGCTGGCATCCAGACAACATATTTTTCAGAGGAAGCCTTTTATATCTGAAAAAGACAAGGCCAAACTGCATTCTGCACATATGACAACAGCATGGCTCCATAGCAGAAGAGTGCTAGACTGGGCTACCTGCAGTCCTGACCTGTCACCCAACATTTGATGCATCATGAAACTCCAGCAACTGTTCTCTTCAGGTTATCAGAGTGTTAAAAGAAGAGGTGATGCAACACAGTGGTAAATGTTCCCTATCCCAACTTTGAAACATGTTGCTGGCATCAAATTAAAATTGAGCTAATATTTTTAATGAAACAATGACATTTCTCAGTTTCAGCATTTGATATGCTGTCTTTGTTCTATTTTCAATTAAATATGAGTTTATAGGATTTGTAAATCATTGCATTCTGTTTTAATTTAAATTTTATGCAGCCTCCCAAATTTTTGGAATCGGGGTTGTAACATCCTGATGCGCAAGCTGAAGTGCCACCTCTGGGAAACCTGAGGTATCATGAGTTCATGACCCTACTGGCTACTAGCAGGTGCTCTGCAGGATACTGTACTTGATTTGTAATAGAGGTATTTGTGGGAAAATAGGAAAATATTTTTAAAAATGCATTCATGATACTGGAGCATCAAAATAACAGGTACATGGGTACATCAGTATATATGATTATTAGGGTATAGTTTTATTTCACGATTCAGGGTAAATGTATTAAATAAATTGAGTTGCATAGCTTTGATAGTATTGTTTTAACAATACATTTGTTTTGTGTGCCGGTGTGTTTAGACTCTAATATGATAAATTTGCTATGTGTTTGAAATGTGTATGTTTTTTCTCAGATCTCAGATAATTAGCTGTATTTTTTAAGTCGTAGGTCTGGTGATTAGGTTCTGGACCTTTCAGTGCTCTGGGCGATTATGAGCTGTCACTGGCACAAAAACAGTGATTCATTGATGGCGTGGACACCCTGTGGGGGATTATTGGGTAGAGACTGGTGTCCGACTGTTTCTGCTCTTATGAAAGTCAAGCATCATAGCCAAAACCTTCATGCTGTCTTGTTTTCTGATAGACATCTTATGCATCTTGTTGGTCCAGATTCACGTCTTGGCAGCAGAAGAGTTCACCAGACAAAGACTCCTCATCAGTAGGCTGACGCAAAACCACATTCCTCTTACTCTAAATATCATCCCTTTGATGGGAATTAAATTTTCAATATTTTCACTTGACCCCCCCTTCTTTATTTGATGGAATGTTTTTCTTTCCTTGTAAGATGCTTAGATCTTTTCACCTGTGCTTTATTTATGATAAGCTTGTTGTTGAGCAACAGATATTTAAACATGCAGTGTGGAAAGCCTGTTTTTTAACCAGAAGAGCGACATGCACATATAATTTATTATGAAATACTTTTCTTTTGTTAAAGCATTCCCTTTGATATTAAGTGGACTGCATTCATATTAATACATGAATTAATTTGTAGCTCGCTATGACTGATGTTGTGTTTAGTAGATCATGGTGCCATGCCGGGATATTTCTGTTACATGTACGATGTGGCCTTAGCTGCGCCCTTCTCCATCATCGAACCCTGTAGTATCCAGTATGAAATTTCCAGATCTTTCCCTAATTGTTAACTGAGACAATAACTAGTTCATACCATCACCGTCTCCCACATGGCATCTGTAAATTATACACAGGATATTTACATATCTAACAAGATTTCTTCTTGATTTGCCTAGAAATATCCACTTAGAACACGTTTTTCCATTCATACAACTTTGTGTAGTGTGAATAATTAAAGAAGTCATTCCTTTAATACTCATGTACTGGAAAATTTAGCATGTGCTACAGTATATCTAAAGGGTATGTTTTGCCCAGTGTTGATGACAAGAAGTCCAAGGAAACGTTGAAACATGCCTTTGAACTAAGTCCAAAAAAAAATTATAAAGGATGCTAAATGACTGACTTTTAAGATGAGATCAGGCTATGGGCAAAATTAGTGGTGCAGTTGAGAGACCACAGTCCATGCTCTGTCTTGGACACATCCTTCCTCCACAGTCACTGTCGCCCCTGTTCTGACACATTAGAACCTCCTTTAGCATCTCCCTTCCAGGTGCTCCTTGACTGGTACATTGGGATCTTCCCTGATAGCTGTTTGTGGTAGCTCCTCTTGTACATTGTACATTGTCTGCTTGGGCTAACTCCATGCTCTGCATGGGGGAAATGGGTAATCCATTGTTATCATATGGGCCCATATGGCCATAAGGAGAATATGATAAACAGACCCAAAGACAATTAATAGAATTCTTTACAGTAAGTATTTTATGAGTGGCTTGGTGGTACAGTGGTCAGCACTGTCGCCTGGGACCTGGGTTCGTCCATATGTGTGGAGTTTGCATCTCCCCATGTCGACGTGGGGTTTCCTTTGGGTACTCTGGTTTCCCCCCACAGTCCAAAAATATGCTGAGGCTAATTGGAGTTGCCAAATTGTCCATTGGGGTGTGTGTGTGTGTGGGGGGGGTGCATGGTGTGCGAGTGTGCCTTGCGATGGGTTGGTGCCCCATCCTGGGTTGTTCCCTGCCTCGTGCCCATAGGCTGTGGACCCTGAACAGGATAAGTGGTTAGAGAAAATGGATGGAATATTGTTTTGGATAAATGATTTCATTTTACATAGTTGCTTATAGACATGAATGAATGAAATTAATAAAAAAAAGTACAAACAAGCATTTAAGCATGAATTTCAGGGTATTAAAGCCCAAATAGTAATGACTATAATCCATGACCATAAGAACATCAGCACATAAGAAATCTGCAAATGAGACGAGGCCATTTAGCTCATCAAGCTTGTTTTGGGAGAACTCAACTAATAGCTTAAAGGTGTTAAAATCTTATCTAGCGCTGATTTAAAGGAACCCAAGTTTTTAGCTTCTACTGCACTATCAGGAAGACTGTTCTTTAACTGTGTAAAGAAGTGCTTCCTGTTATGCTGGGCGAGCAGGCAAAGAGCAGGTCCACAATCCAGGTAATGAGCAAACAGGGTTTATTGGAGACAGACAGGCACGAACACAGCACTAACATTACAACAATGGCCAATCTGTCATACTGGGGAAAGACGCAGACTGGTATACATGAGACAAGCAGCATGAACAAGACACAGGTGATTACAATCGGGTAGGAACACGAGGTAACGAGGTGGGCGTGGCACACAGGAGGATCGGACGGGGCTAGGCGTGACAGAAAGCGCAGTAACTTGCTGTGGAAATTGCTGTGTTATGTTAGCATCAAATGCTAGCAGAATTAGCATTAGCGTGCAAAAATTTGCATTACGAATCCATTCCGTTCAGGTGTTCTATATTACTTTTAGGTTTGACATTTTTAAGTTCTGACTTTTCAGGAATGCATATATACATTGCAAAGTGCAATACTACTAATAATGAAATATATATAAAATGTACGCTTTATTCCTTCAGATAATCCATGTATGTTAATGTAGATCACTGGTTCTTTCTTGTCTCTGTGCATTTCAACCAGTCAGACAGTGGTGACACATCCAGACAGGTGTGGTCAGTCTCTTGGCTGTGCCAGTAAGCAGGGCCATGTCAGCAGGGTTATAGGTCGGATACAGCTCACATAATTTACAATGGAAAACCGTCTCTTCACCGTCTCTTCATTATCTTGTTGATTGTTTGTCCACAAACACCGGCAATAACTTTGAAATTGCATGGAAGTGTAGGGGAAAAGTAGTAGAGCAAAAATTGCACAATGTAATCACATTTTAGTGCAAACCTTGGTTTTGGGTTCATGATTTGGTGCAGTTTTGGTACAGCAGGGAAAATAGAATTCTTTTTAAAAATAATTTATTATTAAAATTTTAAACACAAAACACAGCAGTGTTAATTTTGTTGATGAAAATTTTTCGTCATAGTTATCATCAATGACCTTTATTTTCAGAACGATAAAAAAAAGTTTTTTTAAAACAAAACGATAACTAAATAAAAATGATTTTGCAAGATCTAAGACTATGACGAAGTGTATTGACAATTTCGTCAAGAAATAAAAACAAGACGAAAATGTTTGTAAGAGACGAGATCCAATCAAAACTAATGTAGTTCGCGTAGGCAGCGATCAGTTAGAGAAAATTTCTTGAAGCAAAGGTCTGGAAGATTATAATGTCTAGCTATTTAGTGTGATATATATTTAAGTACCATATTTGTTGTATCAACATCTACTAAATAAAAGTAGGGCTGCATTTAAAAATAAGAGAAAATAAATAAAATGTAAAAATTGTGCATGTTTAACTAAAGTGCTTAACTAAAACCCTAATACAGTTGTGTCTATGTCATATATTTTAGTGTTCATGGATTTAAGGATTGGTTTCAATAATTCCACATCTATAATAAAATTAAAGTCAAGTTTTAATATAAATAGGCTAACTATGAACATCACTTTAATCAGTGTTAGAGTAGGATATGGACGGTCTTATTATAAAGATATAAAACGTGATATGCTTTTCTCATATTCATTTTATATTTGGAGTAACAATGCAAACGTAATGACAAGCCATTTCTAGTGAAAATTTACAGTACTCAATTTCCGGGTAAATAAACACAAGTTTGTGTTTCAAATAAGAGTGAAATCTGCATCTTTGTGTACTGCACAGTCAGACCTTAATACCATCCCTCATTTCATCTTGGTGAACATAATGACTTTCATAAATCGAAGGGAAACTTTAAATGTTACGCTTTGCACTTTTAATTTTAGTCGACTAAATCAACTGTAGTTTTAGTCGACTGTACAGTAATCTTATGATATTTAGTCAACTTGTAATGACTAAAAAGCAGGGAGCGGGGAATTAGGGTCAGGACTACGAAAATCCAAAATGAGGGGTTTATTGCAGGCAAAGCACATAAACACGGTGAAAACTTTTACAGTATGACAGGACTGTGGAAACATACTCGAACGCAGACTGAAATACACAGGACTCAATGAGAATAACAAGAAACAGCTGATAACAATCGGCATTGCACGTGGATAAGATTTCCCACCCCTAGTGTAGAGCCTCATTTTGCGGTCAGTACAGCATCAACTGGCCTTGGGAATAACAGATACAAGTCCTGTACAGTGACCAGAGGGATTTTGAGCCAATTGTTCTAGCAGAACAGTGGCCAGGTCTCTATGTAATGCTGGTGGAGGAAAACATTCCCTGACTCACTCCTCCAAAATACCAAAACATGCCTCCAAAATAAAGTGGATCAATAATATTCAGATCTGGTAACTGTACAGGCCATGGGAGATGTTCAGCTTCACTGTCATGTTCATCAAACCACTCTGTCACCAGTCTTTCTGTGTGTATTGGTGCATTATCATCCTGATACATGGCACCAACTTCAGGGTACGATGATTGAACCGTGGGTGAACATGGTCCTCTAGGATGGTTTAGTTGTCCTTGGCAGTGACACACACATCTAGAACAAATCGTGGGCTTAGGGAATGCCATGATAGTGCAGTCCAGACCATGACTGATCCACCCCCATGCTGCACTCTGGGTATGTAACAGTCTGGGTTGTGAGCCACTTTGGGGCTTTTCCACACTGTAACTGTAGGAAAGACAGTGAAGGTGGACTCATCAGAGAACAATATATGTTTCACATTATCTACAACACAAGATTTGTGCTGTTGAAATAAACGTTTGGCATTGGCATAATGTGACCAAAGGTTTTGCTATAGCAGCCTGAGCATGAGTATTGACCCTGTAGAGCTCCGGACAAACAGTTTTGGTGGAAACAGGAGAGCTGAGGTGTGCATTTACTTCTGTAGTGAGTTGGGCAGCTGTGGTTTCAAACAGCTCAAACGTCCCTTTCAAACAACTTTCTCTTGCGTCCACGGTTAGTCCTGTTGGATGTGGTCCGTCCTTCATGGTGCAATGCCAACATTACTTTGGATACCGTGGCTCTCATTACACTTCAAAGACTCGCTTTCTTGGTCACATGTGCACCAGCGAAACGCACATTAACAATTTTCCCTCTGGAAGCTACAGGAACAAGGCAGGGAATAAGCCAGAATGGGGCACCAACTCATCACGGAGTTTTCATAATTATTCTTGTATTAGATAATGACCTGTGTCACAAAATCCCTGAAAATAAGCACTGAATTACTTTAGTAAATGTAACATATGAAAACATGTCAGAGTGACAGAATGAAGACCCCATGTGTAAATTTAGTGTAAAGTGTTGAGTACTGGGGGGGTTGGGTGGCAGCTTATTTGGGGCCCCAGCTGAGTCCAACATAAACTAAGAATTACAAACCATAGTGCTGCTACTGCTTGGTCATTGTGATGTAGATGTAACTATAATGACGAATAATAATTAACCAGCCGCTGACAATCTACAATGTGACCATTCTAGACTAGTCAGTGCAAAACAGTAGTTTGGTTATGCAGTTTACATTAGCCTAAGCTATGTACAAAGTATTCAGACCCCCTTCAATTTTTCACTCTTTGTTATACAGGTCCTTCTCAAAAAATTAGCATATTGTGATAAAGTTCATTATTTTCTGTAATGTACTGATAAACATTAGA
>JAODKF010000046.1:24113585-24135810 GCA_026779585.1 Mormyrus proboscirostris | reverse complement strand
AAGGGAGGAGGAGCAGACACAGGGGGCACAAAGGGACCGAGAGGCACAGAGGGACCAGGGGCGAACACAGAGGGCACGAAGGCACGAGGGAGCCCAGACGGGTGGCGGCTGAAGGGGCCGCAGGAGAGAGGGAGACAGGAGCCGTAGAGGACGATACAGGGGCCAAGGGGACGGGACGAGGGAGAACCGGAGGGGACAAGGAGGGAGCAGGAGGGAACACCAGCGAAGTTGGGCAGGAGGGGGAACCCGGAGGCGACCGACATGGAGCCGGAGGCGGGGCCGAGGACTGGCACCGTGGCACCAGGGGGGGACCCAGAGGCAACCGTCGACCCTGAGCCGGAGGACCCGCAGGAGACCCCGGAGCCCCCGCCAACGCGAGCGAGGGCAAGCAAGGGGGCAGGGCGGGCGGGAACCAGGCCCGATGCTTAGGGCTCGTCCCTTACGGGACACTTATAGGCGGGGTCCCAGAGGGCGTTGGTTCCGGCAGGGTAAGGGAGTCCAGAGGGAGATCCCCGAGGGGTCCCATTCCAGCTACTCCTCCATGGAGGTAGGAGCGGCAGTCAGGCTGTCCGGGACCTCCTCAGGGACTGGGTTCTGGGCGGGGGAAACTGGAGTCGGTGTCTCCAGGGAGGCTGCGGGTGTGGCCGCAGCAGCAGGAGTCATGGGCGTGCAGGGCTGGACGGGCGTGCCAGTAGGGGGCGCCTCGGCGGGTGCACTGGCGTCCGTGGGCGAGCGGCCAGCAGGGAGCGCCTCGGATATGACGGCGACATCGGCCGCGGGTGAAGCTGTGGGCGTGGCAGTGACATCGGCCGCTGGCGGGGCAACCGCGGGTAAAGCGGCGACAAGCGGTGCAGCCGCGAGCGGAACCGGGCTGGCAGAGGAAGAGGGCGCAGCGGGCGAAGCCCCGGGGGCGTGGCGGCTTGCCAGGCTGGGACCAGGGAGCAAGCTCCCACGACCAGAGTTGGGGCGCTCTCCTCTTTTCCCCTGCGCTTCTTCTTGCACCGGCCAGGTCCGGTAGGTGGAGGCGGGGTGGCCTCTGAGCAGGCGAGCGGCTGGAGCTGCTTCTCCTTTACTTGACTGAGGAGCTGCCGCATGTTCAGGCACACCTCCTCCAGGGCGAGCACTTCCGTGAGTGGAGTGACCCCTTGGAGGAGATCCCCGCTCCTGTCCACCAGGGCACACAAGCTGGGATCTTCTCGGACCTCAGGTTGCTCTCGCCAGAAGCTCACCTCCTGCAGTAGGACGAGCCACAAATCTTCCTCCTGGTGCGGTGAGTCGTTTTGGAGATCGTTAGCTGGGCGAGCAGGCAAAGAGCAGGTCCAAAAGCCAGGTGACGAGCAAACAAGGTTTATTGGAGACAGACAGGCACGAACACAGCACTAATATTACAACAATGACCGATCTGTCATACTGGGGAAAGACACGGACTGATATACACGAGACAAGCAGCATGAACAAAACACAGGTGATTACAATCGGGTAGGAACATGAGGTAACGAGGTGGGCGTGGCACACAGGAGGATCGGACGGGGCTGGGCGTGACACTTCCTCAAACCAAATTTAAAATGTTCTCCCTCTAATTTCCACCTATGGCCAAGAGGTCCTGTACTTGAACTAAACTCTTCTGGCAGTGGGGGTAGAACACAGAATGTGCTTCCCCTCTGAAAGGCAAGAAGTGGGTTACCATGATGGAGACACAGAGGAATGACTTCTTATGTACTGTATTCTGAAAGCTGAAACAGGCAAACTGGTCTTTTTGTTTAGATTATGTTTAGGACGTTTGTTTAGCAAATGGCAGTGGTTATGTGGCAGCCTGTCCCACATTTTTAGTTTTATGTTTTAAGTTCTCCCAAGCCTGCCTTATTAAGTCAAGGATTAAATTTGAGCATTAGTGCGTGACCTCAGGTGGACGGGAGTCTCGGACGAACACAAAGCTGCTCCTAGCCTGCCGTCCTGCCGACTGCTGGATCTTTGATCTGTATGAGTAAGGCAGGAAGTTCCCATCGCTGGAACTGTGGAACAACATCGGGGCAGGGTACAGTGGGGTGGGGGGTGTGGGTGGGGGAGCGAAATAACAGGCTTTACTCCCCCTCTTTGTCCCTCTCTTTCTCTGAGCTCAGTCAGTGGCTCTTAATCCAGTTTTGATAGCTTTCACCCTCCCAGCTTTCAAATCCTTCCAGGACTCTGCACAGCCATTATCTATGTTTTTTCTCAATTATTCTCCAGTGCTTATAAGCAAAGTGAAACATTTGTCAAAGGTTTCCAAAATCCAGAAATGCTCCCTTTTAGAATCCTTGGTTTTGTTGTGTAGTAAATGCAGCAGTATAGTTTGGCAACAGATGGTATTTGAAAAATTGTGCCACAATTGCTCATCAGCTATTTGAGCTATTCCACATGTTTATAGTTTATAAGATGTTATTAAACTGAAGAGCTGTTATGTTGCTACTATGGGATCTTTTCAACTGCACCAAGTACGGTACTTTTGGTATTTTCGATTTTCCATTGATTTCCAGTAGAGTACCAGTACCAATGGTTCCAGTACCAAAAGTGCCAAACCAGCTGGGTTACTTCTTTGGTACTTCGGGGTGGGACCTGAAATGCTGTTTTTGTAGATTGGTTATGAAAATAGCCTGCCTCTGAAATGCAATACAACCGCTGCCTTGAAAATAGGTGCAAACTTAGAAAATAATGCTAAACAAAGTAAAAAAATGTGATTTGGTCATAACATATACAACAAAAATATCCATATGGCATGACAAGAAAAAAAAAGGATGAGAAAAAGATCTTGTTGAATATACTAATACAGGATTCATATAGCATGCTGTCTTAGCAATTTTGTTGTAAATATAGCGATGTGATTTGTGTTAAAACAAAAAGGAGTTCATAAATTTCTCTCAATCCCGTCTTCAAGTGATTTAAACAGCGAAGATGAAAGTGATTATGATTGTCTCGGAGAATGCATGCAGCACTCATGCAAAAGCAGAGAAGGTAAATTTTAAACTGATTTTTAAACATAGAAGAATCTATAAAAGGAATAGTAATCAAAACTGTAAAGCTTACTAAGTTTTTTTTCCCATGACAGAGTAACCGGTTAAAAATATTTTAGTGGAACTTTAACCGCCTGCGCTATAATGTCCGTACAGAACTGAAAATAAGCAAAAGCCTTATTTTAATATAGTTGACTAGCAATATAAGAATTGCATGTGCATGCAATGTTGGTATTAATATTACACATCGCCAAGCTGTATAATATACTACGGCCATTTTCAAATTCAGTACAGAATACCCTGCCTCGCGCTGGTACCAGTTTTTACACCAGTGGAAAACTAACACCTTGAAGTACTGTACTTTTGAAGTACCAAAAGTACGGCACATGCTGTGGTGGAAAAACGCACAATAAAACTGAATTAGTATGTCTGTGATACAGCGTTGCTAACACATTCATCTGTTCTTTCCCTGTGTTACAGGAATGCCAACTGTCCTTACCCTAGTAGGGCTGTTTTTGGTAACATCTCTTCCGAGTTCCAGAGGCAACTCAGAGTTGAGGTTCCTGGGGCAGACGCACTTTGTAGTCAATGAAAACAGCAGTGCAGTGGTACGCTTGGTGGTGGAGAGGATTGGTGAACCGGTCAACATTACTGCACTCGTGCTGGTAGGTTTGGGTCCCCACTGGTGTTTGATCAATTTCTTTATTTAAACGAGTCTGCTTCTAACGACAGTTAGCACATTTATTTATTTAGCAGATACCTTTATCCAAAATGTTGTACAATTCAGGAAGCAGTATCAATCAGTCTTTGGGGCAATTGGAGTTATGGACCTTGCTCAAGGGCCCAACGGTGATATCACTCAGCCAACCACAAGATTTGAGGCGATAACGTTCCAACCCCATGTACGGAGGCGTAACCCGCAGAGCCTCACACACCGCCCTAGAATCAAAGAGTACACCAGATGTGTTTAACACTGCATGAGTGGCTTACCTAAGTTCTTTGATTTGTCTGCAGAAGCTAACATCTGCCTAGCCCTGGCTGCTAATATCATTACTAGGGCCAAACATCTGCACGCAATTAGTACTGTTCACATTTCCCGCCAGCAGTGCCAACAGTGCCTCGTATCCTCAGCAGTCATAGGTCTCCTCTGCACACATGTTGTCAGGAAAAGAGAAGTGACCTTTTTTATTGTGGGACATAGTGGGTGGCAAAACAACTGGGCTTCTAATTGTCACCCATGTGGGAATGTGTTGGGGAATATAGTAGCACAGCAGGAATGTTTTGTACCTTATAATGCATAAGCTCAATGTTGACGAATTAGCAGGGATCACAAAGGCATCTTTAAAGTCTCTAGACTATTTTTAAAGCAGGCCATTTACTGTTTCTTATACCACAAAAACTATGGTTTTTATGATTTTTATAATCTTTACTCCCAGTTACTAGTTTCTTTAGACAGTTAAGCACCAGTCACATCCTGCGCCAGTTCATGGATTGGTTAAAAAAAAGAAAAGCTATTGATGTCCTTTTCAGTATGAGGTATATAGCAGAAGTGAATCAGACTGTGCTCAGCTTAATGTCTCTGTTCTGGCTTGGTGACACAGCTTGAGGGAGATGACACAGGGGACTTTGAAGCCACAACGGCTGCAGCATTTCTGCTGGCCTCAGAGACTAAGAAGACCATTTTCATCGCTGTGAGAGATGATGACCTGCCTGAGCCGGACGAAACATTCATATTTAATCTCCGACTGCAGGTACTGTGCTTTAGCTTGTATTCTTCATTTTTTTATGTAATTTATAGTAGCATGGTAATGTTCAAAGATTGTGCATGTATGTTACTTTGATAAATGTCCTTCTTCTCTTTCTAACCTTACCCCTGGGTCTGAACTAAACATTCTAGAAGCCTCACTGTTAATCATTCTTTTAACACAAGAAAGGAAGTCTGCAGCACTTTAAAGACTAAAACTCAGCACTGTGTTGAATTTGGCTTGCCTCTTCCACCCTGAGAGAAAGGCTTGTAAAATTTAATGTACTTTGAAGTATTCTATAGGCCTACAAGGTCATGCTGTTGTTGAAGAAGTGATAAACTACGCTGTTGTAAGGCAGAACTCACCCTTACAACCATCAAAAGCCTGACAATTAACTAAACAAAATAATAAATTAAACAAAGTAATACATTGGAATCTATGAATAAAATGCAGTTTTATTAAAATAGTAGCTGGCTATTAATGTACTCTGAGAGTGGTGGCTGGAAACATTTTTTACAGAAAGTTTCATATTGATTAAAAAGTGACTTAGTTAAAGTCATTAATCTAGAGTGCATGGATCAGTCTTAGGATTTCCTGCTTGGAAAGGAATTCACATATTGCATGTTGGCCACATGCCTTACACCTTAGGCCTCGGTCTATGGTCTCAGTAGCAGACCATGAGCAAGAATAATAAATAAGTGATTAATGACTGCTAACTTAGTGTTTGCCTTTCTGGCCTGTGACAAATGTGGGAGATAAAATATACATATTTGCTAGGAAGAGTCTGCAAATCAAAATTTGTAAAGGTAAAAATTAAGATTTACAACAAAATACCAGTCTTATTTACTGGATGCATTTTGCATGTTGCGGATATCATGGCAGTTACTACAAATTAATAAGAAGTTAAGTAACTTCTTTTCTTTGTGGACTCATGGATGAAGTTTTAAAACAAGTCTGCTATGTTATCAAAGCTACATCATCGAATCAGTCAAAAAATTCTATACATGGGGCATTCAGAATGGCATCTGGTACGTACAACAGTCATCACAAATGGATTGTCACATACACAGCATGGCAGAACCTTCCATAGCCAAAGTCAATTGGCCCCAACCTGCCCTCCCACGTCCTCCGGCACAGTGCCGCTTCGCTTGCCTGGCATGGTTGGCCCCTATTGGCAAGAGGGCCCTGGTGCTGAGTGGCGGGGTGTCCTCGTCCAGAATGAACCGGCATGCAGTGCTTTGCTGGAATTGTGAGAGCGTGTGTATTTTGTGTCTGCGTGTCTGCAGCTACAAGAGCAAAGCGCCTCAAAGAAAGCTCTGTTATAGCTGGGAAAAGCTGTCCTGAATGGGGAGTATGAATAGGGAGGCTATGCCATGCCGTAAGCTTCTGCACTGAATGTCCCAACATGAAAACAGTATAAGTGCCTGTTGCACTTTAACTTCAGGGTGACGTATCTTTCTTTAAGCAGACTGTGGATTTTTGTGTATGTATACAGTGTTATAAATGTGTATTGTTTTTTAAAAAATGTGTTGTTGATCTTTATTTTAATAAATATTTATGTAGAGAGATTTTGGCATTTATGATTATCCAGGCTGGATAAGTTTCAGTTGTAATTGCAAAGGCATTACAGAGAGATGGAATATTTCTGCTTGTCCGTTCTTACAGCTGTAACCATAAACATTTAGTAAGTGCCCCATCAGGCAACATTTAGTGTTTAAAAAGTGAAATAATTTAATTCTTGCATAATCTCACAATTAGTAATACATAGGAATACACTGTCATGCATTATTTTCTTTCTTTGTAATATATACAGGTTATGAATCGTACAGTGCATCCCGAAACTATTCACAGTGCATCACTTTTTCCACATTTATGTTACAACCTTATTCCAAAATGGATTAAATTCATTTTTTTTCCTCAAAATTCTACACACAACACCCCATAATGACAACATGAAAAAGGTTTACTTGAGATTTTTGTAAATGTATTAAAAATAAAAAAAACTGAGAAATCACATGTACATAAGTATTCACAACCTTTGCCGTGAAGCTCAAAATTGAGCTCAGGTGCCTCCTGCTTCCACTGATCATCCTTGAGATGTTTCTGCAGCTTAATTGGAGTTTGCCTGTGGTAAATTTGGTTGATTGGACATGATTCGGAAAGGCACACACCTGTCTATATAAGGTCCTACAGTTGACAGTGCATGTCAAAGCACAAACCAAACATGAAGTTGAAGGAATTCTCTCAAGGCACAAATCTGGGGAAGGTTACGGAAATATTTCTGCTGCTTTGAAGGTCCCAATGAGCACAGTGGCCTCCATCATCTTTGAGTGTAAGAAGGTCGAAATGACCAGAACTCTTCCTAGAGCTGGCTGGCCATCTAAACTGAGTGATCAGGCTAGAAGGGCCTTAGTCAGGGAAGTGACCAAGAACCCGATGGTCACTCTGTCAGAGCTCCAGAGGTCCTCTGTGGAGAGGGGAGAACTTTCCAGAAGGACAACCATCTCTGCAGCAATCCACCAATCAGGCCTGTTTGGTAGAGTGGCCAGACTGAAGCCACTCCTTAGTAAAAGGCACATGGCAGCCCACCTGGAGTTTGCCAAAAGGCACTTGAAGGACTCTCAGACCCAGAGAAACAAAATTCTCTGGTCTGATGAGACAAAGATTGAACTCTTTGGTGTGAATGCCAGGCCTCATGATTGGAGGAAACCAGGCGCCGCTCATCACCAAGCCAATACCATCCCTTCAGCGGCAGGAACTGGGAGAATAGTCAGGATAAAAGGAAAGATGACTGCAGCAATGTACAGAGACATCCTGGATGAAAACCTGCTCCAGAGTGCTCTTGACCTCAGACTGGGGCGATGGTTCGTCTTTCAGCAGGACAATGACCCTAAGCACACAGCCAAGATATCAAAGGAGTGGCTTCAGGACAACTCTGTGAATGTCCTTGAGTGGCCCAGCCAGAGCCCTGACTTGAATCCGATTGAACATCTCTGGAGAGATCTTAAAATGGCTGTGCACCGATGCTTCCCATGCAACCTTATGGAGCTTGAGAGGTGCTGCAAAGAGGAATGGGTGAACCTGCCCAAGGATAGGTGACCAAGTTTGTGGAATCATATTCAAAAAGACTTGAGGCTGTACTGTAATTGACAAAGGTGCATCAAAGTACTGAGCAAAGGTTGTGAATATTTATGTCGATGTGATTTCTCAGTTTATTTTATTTTTAATAAATTTGCAAAAATTTCAAGTAAATGTCATTATTGGGTGTTGTGTAGAATTTTGAGGAGAAAAATGAATTTAATCCATTTTGGAATAAGACTGTAACGTAACAAAATGTGGAATGTGATTCACTGTGAATGCTTTCCAGATGCACTGTATAGCTCTTTTTATGATTCTGAGGAGTGAAAGTGCTTCTCAGTGTGACATCAAATGACTTTGCTTAGTCTCCGCATGCCTGTCGGAAGCCGTGATAATATGGGCTGATTTATAGGCTGCTATGTCTGATTGGGGGGGGCAGTCTCTTTATTGTAGTGCTCTGGCTTTGGAGTGGAGTTAAGGCACCTGTAGAAACATCTTTTATTGCTGCTGTCCTTTCAGAGTTCATCCAATGGTGTGAGGCTGGGGACCCCCAGCGGTGCCACCATTACCATCCTGTCCAATGACAATGCCTTCGGAATCATTTCCTTCAATTCTGTAAGAATGCTTAGATGTCTTAAAGGTTTAAGAACTTCTCAGTCTCCGTACTACCCTTAAAATCACATGCTGAATTACTGTAGAGATAGAATGTATATTTCTGTAAGGATATGCTAAAACAATAAGGTTCATGTTATCTGAGTAATTCCATTTTAAATTAAATCCCTTTCTTTTTCAAATGAGACAGGAGTATCCATGACGATGGGAATTCCCAGGGGGTTGCTACAAGCAGTAAAAACATCATAGAGCCAGTTTGTTCAATAGATTAACTTGTCAGTGGGAGTTGCATGTTGTCAAGGGAACCACTTCTGCCTTCCCTTTTCCCAAAGACTGCAGAAGTGCACATTATGTCACTTCATTGGTTACCACATTAGTGTTTAAGTGGTTCATTTTCTTTGTCTTCCCTACACAGTCCTCTTTGGTCATAGTGGACGAGCTGAAGGGAAGGAACCAGTATGTGCCTCTCACCCTAATCAGAGAAAAGGGGACGTATGGGACAGTTACTGTGAACTTTGAGGTAAATGTTAGCTGACCTCTGCTTCATGATATTCTGCCTGATGACAGATGGCTGATTATTATTATAAAAGCCCTTTTGTAATCTTCCCATTTCACCATTATATATGTTCCCAGTATCACTGACCCTATTTAAATCGGTTGGATTGAATTGTTAATGTGTAATAAACAGAAAATCGATGATTGGCAGCAAAATTCTAGCACCTATGTAAAAATGGATTTGTAAATCTCCATTACTAAATTAGTGATCTTCTTAGTAATATGCTACTGTGGAGTTTATTCAGTGAAAGTTTTAATCAACTCAAGAGGTCTTTGAAAATATAACATGGAATAATGAGTTATAATATGGTAAGATGATTCTGTTACAACATGCTTCAGTTAGTAAGACTTACTGTAATATTCGCTCTTCTTTGTGGATTATCTCTGTTTATGATGGAATCATTTGCTTTTTCACAACATGATATAGTTTCTCTAAGACCGTCTACCCTTTCTTCCTACTGCAATTTAATTTGATAGATTTCAGGTGGGCCCAATCCACCAAGTGAAGATATTACCCCAGATAGAGGGAATGTTACTATCCCCCCTGGTCGCGCAGTAGTGGTTTACAGCATTGTGATACGAGATGATCAGGTACTTGTAGTTTTCTTTTTTTGGTCAGTTATTTATCAACAGATTTGGTGTGGTGACACATCCATGTCCTGTCTTTCTATCCAAATGCATTTTTAGTAGCAAGACAGATTACAGATTGCCGGTGAGATATCTCTGACTCTTGTTTGGCTGTAGTAATACAATACACATCACTTTTGATCTGTGGCAGGTACCAGAGGATGATGAGGTCTTTATTGTTCAGTTGATGAGTGTGGAGGGTGGCGCCCAGCTCAATTCCAACCGCAGCATTGTGCATATTAAGATCAACAAAAATGACAGTCCCATCCGCTTCGCTGTCAGCATCATGCTGGTGCCCGAGACTGTGGGACTGGTGAATGTCACCGTGACTCGCGGCCGAGACGAGGAAGGCCGGCTCATTGGGTCAGATGCCACCGAGATATCCATCGACTACACTGTCGTCAGCGGCAATGGCACGGCCAGCGCCGTGCTGTCCTCGGATTTTGTGGACCTGCAGAATAACTGTACGCTTGTCTTTCCACCATACGTGTATGAGGTCCATCTACGTTTCCAAATCATTGATGATAAGGTCCCTGAAATTGCAGAATCCTTCCAGGTGGTGCTACTTGAGAACACACTGCTGGGTGATGGGGTCTTGCTGACCCCCAGTGTGACCCAAGTCACCATAGAGCCCAATGACAAGCCATATGGAGTACTGTCAATCAACAGTGGTCTTCTTTCGCAGGTTATTATTATAAATGAAGACTTGACATCCAGGTGAGCGTCCTAAGATGTAAAATGAGAAAATATCAGCAGTGGATAGTTCAATTCCAGAAAGTAAAAATCCAAACCAGGAATCTGTTTCACCCAACCAGTTGACCATAAAGAGTTGCAGTCACAGAGTATTCAATTGGTTGGTTGAAACAAAATTTTGGTCCAGATTTTAGATTTCTGGACCTGAATTTTTTAAAAATCAAGTTGTAATTCTGTTATCAAATCAGTTGAGCCCTTTTTAGATATGGTGACTCAAATGACTGCGTGTATTTCTTTCAGGTTTGAAGGGATCTCCATAGTGAGAAATGGCGGAACACATAGCAATGTCTCTGTAAACTGGATAATCACACGAAACAGCACTGATCGGTCTCCCGTCTCCACTGATCTGAGGCCAGCTGCAGGGGTTCTTCGCTTTGCGGCTGGGCAGATGTTTGCTACACTGTCCCTAAACGTCACCGACGACGGCCTGCCTGAGGAGGCCGAGGGCTTCATCTTCAGATTGCTGCCCAGCACTGTGGCAGGAGGAGCTGAAGTGGATGAGCCAATGGAGGTCAGACTTGTATCTCGGAACGTGGCTGTCGAAGCTCTTTGCTTTGCATGTATGGGTGGAGTTACTGATTTTATCCCAGTTTAAAAACATCCATATAACTGAAAATGTTATATAGTCTCATTTGGTGCATATATGTATGCTATGATGTATCATAGTAGAAGATGTGGAAGAAGATTCTGAAGTTGGCCATTGTGGCGCAGTGATTGTGTGGTTCACCTCTGCTTGTTCTAGTTTCCCCATAGACCAAAAAAAGTGGATTGGTGTCTCTAAATTGTCCGTAATGTATGAGTATATGCCTCCAGCCCTGCCATTCTCTCTGGGATAGGCTGCAGACATTCTGCCACAGTGTACGGGCAAGAAATTATGTTAAACAGATGAATATGTGTATTAAAGCTGCCTTAGTTTAATTCCCCATGGCAAAAATGCTGATAGTGACACTTAAGGTGTTCGTTTTATTAGAGACTGATACAAGGCACATTTGACCCTGGGCAGTGGCTAATACTTTTAACCAGACCCGCCTACACACTTTGGGGGAGGTCTAATGGTGTGTTCGATTATCTCTCCAAAGTTGTAAATTCTGAGGTGCGTGACGTCACGTCCGAACCAATCTCCCGCTCCAGCTACACATCTCAGAACAAACATGACTGCCTCCATGAACACACTGTGTTGTTGCGTTATATTTTAGCAGATTTGGAGTGAGATTCTTTTTTCCAGGAGACAAACAAACAAGAAACACAGACTAGTCAAACCACATTAAAAGCTTTATAAAATTTTAGTAGATCCATAGTGATATTCTTTTTTTGAGAGGAAAACGAACCACAAACAAACAAGATACTATCAAGTTTGGTAAAAATCTGATATTGCATGCTAGGATACTGTTTATGGTCATGATATGATATTCTCTAAATCAGGGGTCTCCAAGTCTGGTCTTACTATCCAGTAAGTTTTCTGTCCTACCTGGCTTCTGATGATCCACACTAGTTCTCAGGTAAATACCAGGATAGAAAACCTACTGGATAGTATCTCTCCAGGACCAGACTTGGAGACCACTGCTCTAAATCAACCATGTGCAATTACATTTATAACTATTAATGACATTTATCACTGCACTTGCAGAGCACACATCTAGAAACTAGAAACAGGGGGAGGCTATGATTAGGAAAGACCTACAGATCTAAACCATGTGCAGCAATGGTTTATATAAGCTGGTAGATACCATGCTGCTATTGAGATGTCTTTTCTTGTGTTATAATCCATATGGGAAAAGAATACTCTATCCTCTCCAAAGCTAGTGACTTGTGAGAATGTGAATTCTCTACAGCCTTTTTTCTTTGTGTTAAATTAATTGCGTGTGGGAAGATTTAACCAAAATTTTTACTGAAGACACTTAAGTCATTAAAGTATACATCAAGCACGACTGTGGAGACTAAGTGTTTCAGCATGAATTATCTGACAACAGCTCTGCAGTCCATCTGTTCTCTTGGGCTGGGCACCAACACAGCGCATCTCTTATTGGAATGTACCATCATATTCATAATCAAATGTTGATCGGAAATTCAGCAAACACGTCAGTAAAAGGACCACGAATTTCTGTAGCATGCATGGATATTATTATATTTAATTTCGTAAACATGTCTTTGGCAGTATTTGTGGTGAAAAGTGTTTGAATGTCTGTGCCTGCCACTGTTGCAGATGGTGTTCTACATTCAGGACAGTGACGACGTGTATGGCCTCTTTCGCTTCCACCCCATGAAGGAACAGAGGATCCAGAGCCAGCCAGCGGGACGTTTTTTATCCCTGAGTTTCTTACGGGACAAGGGCACGGTAGGGGATGTCCAGCTGAGCTTCACTGCTCTCTACATCCCTGCTGGGCCTGTGGATCCCACCCGAGCTCGGGACGGGGTTCTAAATGGCACCCGCAGCAACAGACTGACCTTCTCAGCAGCCCAGTCAGAAGCAGAGCTCACTTTGCCAATTCGAAATGATGCATTCCTTCAAAACGGGGCGCATTTTCTCATCCAGGTGAACCTTGACTTAAAAACACTGTCTCATTTGTCTCCATTAGATGCGCATCTTTATTGATCGTAAAAGATTTTGATATATACTGCAAAGGGACCGTCCTTAAGATTTTTAATCGTGAGTGTTAACAAGGGGAGGGTTATTATTTTGTTGCATGGTTTTTATTGCATGGTCAAGAATATTTTTTTCTGCCATTGAAACAGAAGCACCACAGAAAACCAAGCCTCATTAATAAACATTGTTTTTTTCGTGATAAACGTGGCTCTTAATTAGCATGTGTGAGCGCTGTGAACATGAAGTCTTTGGCCTGTGGCCATAGGCTTTGTGGAGTTGTCTAAACAAACAACCTCCATCTGGCTGGCTAATAAACAAGTACAAAATGAAAGTGCCCCTTCACATTTAATTGAAAGCCTTTTAGATGCACAACAAAAAGAAACAGGCCATCTACTAAGCTGGAGCGTATTTATGACTGTATCAAAAAGGGCAATTAGTTGGTATCATGGAGGTGGAAACAGAAACAAACTAGCAATGAGTGGCTGCATGGAATGCAGATTAATGGACACATAATTGGTTCATAAGTGATGAAAACCTGATGAATTTGTTTATATGTATTTAATTATAACACTGAAAAATAATGAGGGCATTAGCGTGCGTGAGGTGCATGAGCCTGTACGCCAACATTTCTGCATTTAGCGATTTACCTACTTCTGTTGTTTTCTTGCTCTAGCTGGACAGTGTTGATGTAGTTAATATCAGCCCCCCGATCCCACCCATCAGTCCAAGGTTTGCTGGTGCCCTGAACATCACCCTGACTGTCACCTCAGACATCGCAAATGGAGAAATAGGTTTCATCAGTAACCAGACTGTGATTGTGAATGAACCAGAGGATGACAACATTACTCTGGTATGACAAACCTCCAGTTTTGATGCCACATAATTTAGTCTTACATAATACGTATAGATTACTGTTACAATGCTATCTTAACGGTATTAGATTTGTTCAAGGGGCCTTTTTTCCACAGATTACTCTTCCCTTACACCGCGATGGAACAGATGGACAAGCTGTGGTGTTCTGGAGTTTGCGACCAACAGGGCGAAATAGTCAGGATGTAACCCCCAATGATCTTGGACCATTTAGTGGTTCTGTGACTTTTCTATCAGGACAAAGTGATTCATCTATTAACATCACAATCAAAGCTGACAGCATTCCTGAAATCAATGAGACCATTCTCATCACTCTGGACAGGTGCTGTGTGTTTTATTTTTATTTCAATATGACCTCCATATTCTGTTTGTAGCACTGCAGTTACATCTTTTGGCTCCACAAATTAGACACTAACGAGGTATAGGTGTTAGAAGCAGGACCTTTTGTATGGCTATGTGGCAGTCTATGTATGTTTTATGTTTAGTATCTTGCATTAGGTAAAGATCCTCATTGTTAAACTTAAAGACCTGGGTGACTTCTCATAAGTAGGAACTAAGGAATCACCTTAGTGATTTTCAACTGTATTGAAAAATGCCTATACGGCAAATCCAGAATTATGGATGTGGACTTTTAGATTCATAGTATCAAACAAAATGCCTCAGTGCACGGAAAAGCACTGCAATCAATTTGTATATCTTAATTTGTATAGTTCAAAAGGCATTGCAATTTACCAGAGTTATGGATATGACATTAAACTGACCTTTAAAGTTGCACTTATAAGTATCTGATGTGGGAATTTGTAGCAGATGCAGCATGCTGTAAGAAAGGTGTAAGGGGTAAACGGCAGGAGATTGCCTTTTCGCGTTTTTCCTGTCTTTATGGGTCCATTTTGTTGTTATTCATGAGTGTTCATGGGAATGTCCCCCCTTATTCTTGCCTGCACCCTGCCATCAGGGTGGAAACAGCAAGGTCTGTAGTGTACTTTGGGTAAGTAGAGAAGTGGAGTTTTGGCTTTTTGTGTGCTGTGAATCAAGACTTTGTCTAAATAGAGCGCACTTGTGGATTGCTGGGGTGTTGGGGATAGTTTTGCGGGTGTAAGACGGAACAGGGGTGCAAGCAGGGGGTGAATCTTCTTTATGAGTAGTGCCTAATTTCACTGAGGGCTTTATCCTTGTCTCTAAAGACACCCGTGTTTGTATGCATGCAGTGAGTTTGCTGAATGCATTTGTTTGGAATGCTTTTCTCTGTTTCACTTTTGTCTTTAATTTACCAATTATGTGGAGCTCCTTCCACCCCTGTGGAGTGTCTCTCCCCTCTTTCATTGCTTAGCTGAGGCCAGACTAAGTTAACACTCCTGCTGAGATGGGAGCTGGGAAGATGCAGCGAGCCACAATCTGTCAAAGCCTCCAACCACTTGAGCCAACATTTGGCCAACAGCACGCTCTTCTGACCTTGTCCCAAATTGAGACCCTGTGTGTATTTTGTAAGACGCAGCACAGAATGTGGTTATGTCTAGTCCAGTAGCATTGCTTTGACCTCCGGCAAAAATTTCTGTGACATGAAAGCCATTGACATTCAGATATACTGAAATTACAATGATCTGCATTTCTGCATCAGTGACTCATAAAACTGAATGCAAATACCTCTTAACCATTGGATAGGTCTGATCAGCGAATACAGAAAATGTTTGATTATTGACAATAATGAAAATTCCAGCAATAACTATATGACTCTTTATTTTATTTTCTTCTTATTATTATTATTACTACCTAGATTTACAGCAGTTTTTTTTAATTCTGATGGGTTCACAGGAAAAACTGTTATGTTCCATCCATCCACTTTCCAACCCGCTTAATCCAATTGGGTCGTGGGGGGGTCCGGAGCCTATCCCAGAAGCAACAGGCACAAGGCAGGGAACAACCCTGGACAGGGGGCCAGCCCATCACAGGGCACACTCACACACCATTCACGCACACATGCACACCTACGGGTGATTTATCTACTCCAATTAGCCTCAGCATGTCTTTGGACTGTGGGGGGAAACTGGAGTACCTGGAGGAAACCCCACGACGACATGGGGAGAACATGCAAACTCCACACACAGACTCGAACCCGGGCCCCAGAGGTGTGAGGCAACAGTGCTAACCACTGCACCACCATGCCGCCCCAAACTGTTATGTTATCCGCAGAAAATGATATAATATTAAAAAAATATATTTTCAGTCAACCAGACAGTGGTTTTTCATTTTTAATCAAGTAAATTTCCTGGCACATTACCTATGAAAAAGAAATGCTTCAGAAAGGCCTTGAAAATATTCACTGGTTGTCATGTCATGCTCCTGGGTTTGATCACATTCCTTGGGCTGTTATTTGTGCAGGACCAATGTGGAGAACCAGATTCTGAAACCAGGGTTTACGAGCAGAGAGATTGTAATAATTGAGAACGATGACCCTGGTGGAATCTTTGAGTTCTCACCGCAGTCTCGAGGGCCTTGGTTCATCAATGTAAGTTTGAAAATCTAAAATGTATTCATAGTTTTGTAACATGACAAAATTCTGGTATTCTAAGTCTGTGCACATCTCACATAATTTTCTTGCTATGTCCATTTTTTGCCCTGTATCATAAGGAGGGAGAGGCTGTGGAGCTTAGGGTGATTCGGTCCCAGGGCCTATTGCTAAAGCAGCTTATCCGTTATGAAGTGATGCCCTCAGGCAATGCGGAATTCTATGGGGCCACAGGGATCTTGGAATTTAATCCAGGAGAAAGGGAAGTAGTGGTTGCACTTGTGGCCAAACCTGATGGAATTCCTGAGGTAGGCTTCTTGTTGTAGTTACATTTCGCTTAATATTTGGCTGCTACGTTGACGGTCTTTCAGGTACACTGAGTACTAAATAAAAGTTGTTTGAAGTTCTGTATGATTTTAAGTATTCTGTATATAATTTATGTGTGATTCAATGCTGGATTAGTCAAATACCCATATCTGTAATGTTATCCAACTAACGTATGCTATTTGTATTCACAGCTAGATGAGATGTTCTGTGTAATCCTCAGTAGCCACAGTACCCCTCCCAGTCATCTGGGATCTGCCAGGGAGGTCAATATCACTGTCCGAAGCAATGATGACCCTTTTGGGGTCATCGAGTTTATCCTCCCTGGCATGGTGGAGGCAATAAAGGAAAGTAAAGGGGGTGAATCTTTCTCAGGTGGGAGTGAAGGAAAATTTAAGGAAATCTTGTATGTATCAGTAGAATATTTAATAGATATTGCTCATTCTGGACAAGTTGTTTTCTGAAATGTTTTTCATGTCCTCTGACAGCATCCTTCCCAATTGTGAGGAACAGGGGTACGTTTGGTGAAGTGTCCATTTTCTGGATTCTGGATCCCTACTTATCGGAAGATATCTCTCCAGTGCAAGGGCTTGTTGTTTTCAAAGAAAAGGAGTTCTCCAAGAACCTCACAATCTTCTCTGTTCCTGATCAGGTGATTTCTTTTATAAACTGTAAACTGTAAATATCTCAGATCTTACTTTGTATTGATTTTCTGTTAAAGCAATTGACAAATATCTTCTAAATGCTTGTTTTGAAAACATCAAATATCTAATGCAGATTTTTCCCAAAAGATACCAGAATACACAGAAGTATTCACAGTCATTCTTCTCAATGCCACTAATGGCGCACGACTTGGAAATTCATTGAATGCAACCTTGCAGATTCTGAAAAATGATGATCCAATATATTTTGCAGGTAAGAAAACATTTAGTTATGTAGGGTACTCTTTAGCTTTTGTGATTGCATTGTTTTAAGTTTTTGTTAATCTTTCATTCACAAATGATTTATGACATTATTTCTGTAATTTGCGTGTGTGTGTTTTTAGAGCCTGTTCTGGTTAGGGTGCAAGAAGGTGAAATGGCCAACTTCACAGTTTTGAGAGCTGGGCCAGCTGACTTTGTTGCTACAGTGATGTATGTGGTCACACATGGTGGAACATCAACTGGCGACTTCACTCCAAAGAATAATGAAACGCTGGTTTTCGGTATAGAGGAGTGGAGTCAGAACATCTCAGTAGCTATTGAAGATGATGATGAACCTGAAACAGACGAAGTGTTTTACATAACTTTATACAATGCCACAGGTCTGTTCAATGTTTTTAAATGATTGTTTGCATTAGTGCCCATAGATGAGAGCTTCATAAAGCATTCATTGTGCATAATAAACATGGCTATAATGTGTTAATGCTTTATCAATGTATATGTGCTATGAACGTGTTCATAGATTCTTATGGACATGCCGTTCATAAAAAATGTTGCCATAAAATGTAATTTAAAGTTCAAATGGTCTGATAAAAACAAAAACCAAAATTTTAGAATCAAATAGAAGATTTGCTAAATACTTATGTACACATCTCAGGCTAGTAAAGGAAATTGTCATCATTATTTTTTGAGCAGGTGATGCAGTGGTATATGGTGCTGATACAGCTACTGTGATAATTGAGGCGAATGATGATGCCAATGGC
The DNA here is from genome assembly GCA_026779585.1 of Mormyrus proboscirostris. Taxonomy (NCBI): domain Eukaryota; kingdom Metazoa; phylum Chordata; class Actinopteri; order Osteoglossiformes; family Mormyridae; genus Mormyrus; species Mormyrus proboscirostris. The sequence continues at coordinate 24,117,485 of JAODKF010000046.1, read as the reverse complement.
ATCTTTTTTCTGGAACAAGTTGTGAAACAAGTTGAAGAAGGAAAATCTAACAACTTCTAGTAAGAAACATTCTACGCAATTCACCTTTATGTTTGTTATGTTTTTTTTATTACGTTTTTGACACTAATATTTGAAAACATTCATCTTTTCTGTACTGTACTTTGAAATTTAAATGGTTAAATTTGTTATAAATTTTGTATCTAAACTAGGATTGTACTTTTTAAAATATCAATGAGTATTTTAATGATGATCACTAATTATGCTGAACAAATTATATATATGAAATAATATATATGGGGAACTTCAGGTTATCTTCTTCTTCTTGTCAGTGTTTTGAGAAGCCGTGGACATTTTGGCAATGTCACTGTTTCCTGGCAACTGTCCGACAACAACACAGTCTTAGAACCAGGCCAAGAATTCATCAGCACCTCAGGATCCCTCATTTTCACCACTGGAGAAGTCACAAAACCCATCGCCTTGCAAGCCATCTCTGACAAGCTACCAGAGTTTAATGAGTACTTTGTTCTTAATCTTGTTAACATAAAAGGTAAATCAAATAAAATATATTAAATATTATGTATTAATCGCGATACTGATAATTATAATATGCTATTTGTATAAATCAAGTTCAGTGTTGTAATTCCTATGATTATTTACATTATACAAATTACAAACTTCTTAACATCCTATCTCTTTTTTCTTGATGTCAGGTCTGTTAAGCTTAAAGGATACCTTAGCTTAGCATGAAATGTATTGTCATGTTTTAATGTACATAAGTCTAACAAAAATGACAGCGATGACAAAAGATTTATCAAAACATCATTGTTTTGCAGGTGGCTACCCCGGACCAGGTGGTCGACTGGCTGAAACAAACCTTAATGTGTCTGTACTTATTCCTTTCAATGATGACCCCTTTGGCGTCTTTGAAATTGATGACCAAAGTCTGGACCTAGAAGTAGCAGAAGATGTGCTTTCCGAAGAGGACATGTCAAATGTTGCCACCATCATCATCCTCCGACAGCAGGGCACTTTTGGGGATGTGCGGGTCGGATGGGAGATTTTGTCAGATGTGTTTCCTCTTGGTCTACCACCAATGCAGGACCTCATACTGATGGCATCATTTCCCAGGGCTGTGGAACTCCGACCCCACTCAAGAAGATCCCACTCTGCTACAGATGCGCTGTTTTTTCCAGGCTTTCAAGGTGCCTATGGTACTATTAGTACTGATAATCAATTGCAACAAACCCAGAGTCTATCCAACTTCACCTTCTCAGCCTGGCTGGTACCCAGGCCCAACACAGATGGATTTATTATTTCCAAGGGAACAGACAATGGAACCTTCTATTATGGTATCAAGATTCACACCAACGAGTCACATGTTACACTGATGCTCTACTACAATGCTGTTGGATCCAACAGTACTCAAATCGCCAGGTCCACAGCTGCTAAATATGTTGAGGTTAATATTTGGTTGCATGTCATCATAACTGTAGATGATGGCATTATTGAATTCTACTTGGATGGAAATACCATGCCTGGTGGGATCAAAAGTCTGAAAGGAGAGGCCATCACTGATGGTAAGTCTCTCATAAAACTTAACGTCTGTTTATATAATATTTACAGCTATCATTTCCAACTGGTAGTTTATGAAACTGAACTTAATACTGGTCTTTCCTGTGGTGTAAAATTTATGTATAATATAAATAAATATATCATATACATTTGTATTATTTTAGGTACCATCCAGTCAATGCTGATGACTATGTAGATGGCATCCTTCCAGGGATGTCCTGAATTTTGTCTGATTCTTCAGGCTTCACAGTGGCGCGTTCATTGTTGTGACTTAATTCCTCCTGCTTCGAGTCATCTTCCTCCGCTTTTTTTATTCAACTTTCAAACATGATGGCATTCCCTGATACACTTGATCTTCTTATAATATTCCCAAAATAAGATTCTGGTTATTTGTGCTTCAAGTAAATATAGTGTTCTGATTTTTCAGTGTCCTGTTGTCATATCAATATCGAGGGGAACAATCGATTCAATTACATGTCATGATTTTCCAATATGGTGAATTTTTGGAGATGTTCAAAATCAATTTTTAAACATCACATTTTAAATTGGACTAGGTGTCCGTTTAAATAAGTATAGCTATCTACTTGTATTCATGGTTCAGTGCATTTTGGTACAGCAGGGAAACAGAATTTGTTTTGAAATGGTTTATTATTAAAACTGCAAATACAATTAGGAACAGTTGGTTTACAATAAGACAATGTGTCTGTCAATGTATGAATAACAAAACCTAAGAGATGCTCATTTGCGCACTAAAAATCCAACCATCCATCCCTTGTAACAACACTCGGAGCCATGGTGGAGACTCGAACCCTGGCTCCAGAAGTATGAGACAATAGTGCCAACCACTGTGCCATTCCGACAAAAAAAATGAATTAAAAAATGTAAATAAGATTACATCATAACAATCATAATGAATAAGATCCCATGTTCTCTCTATTAAGTAGGCCGGTCACGATAATTATGTTATATGGACATAACCTCTATATTTTTGTCTGACCTCGACATTGGCAAAATTTGTTTACATAAGAATGAATGCCGTCAGTGTTAGCCAGCTGCACTGATTCTGCCCTCTTCTGGTCTGTGTCAAGGGTGCGGCTCAGGACTGATTCATCCTTTGCGTGAAAGTGTCTTTTAATAAGTTAATAACTTAATAATTTAAGTTGCTTTTAAAAAGTCATGCTCATGAAATGTTGTATGGATGTTATAAGAATCAACAAGAATTTAGCTAAAACTAGCCGTATATTATGCACATACAGAATGCAAGGCAGGGTTATAATCATTAACAAAAACATTCTCATAAACTGAAGTAGGGTACAAAAATAAAATCAAAACTATAACTAAACCACTATAAATATCAGCAAGTACTTGAAGTCAAGTACTTGCCATTACGTTTTCAAAATATTATTTAGCTTAAGTTCTGATTTATTTATCGTTTGGTCCTCTCGTGCAATTAACTTGAAATACAGAAATAGGCAACAGCATCACATTGCGATATCTTCTAGTAGCCAGCATGTACATTTATTTGATATTGTAATTCACAAACTCTATTACATTGACTGTGTATTGTATGTCTTATTTAATATTTGCATATTATTTCTCTGGATAAAACATTTTTTAAATTTCTATGAATTAGTCTAAAACATTTTAATCATATATGATGTGTTGAATTTTCTCACATTATTTCTTCAGCTCGAATTTCCAGTGTATTCTTAAATGTTCATTGTTCTTTGGAAGGGTGTACTTACGTTATTATGTTGCTACATTTGAATTATATCTGTGGCATAAAATAATATATATAATATAATATATTTAATTTAATATATAATATAAATGACAATAATATCCTTTATCACAATTATTTCTGGGACAATATGTCATCCAGCACAATTAGATATCGTATCAGGCCTAATACCATGTATGGTTGCACATCTGTAGGGATAAACACCCCTTTAGTTATAGTTTTTTAGCCTGGTCTGAATTTCCTGGCAAAAAAAACCTTAAATGCCAAGGGGAGATTTATTTGCTTTGCTCAATTGATTCATGCAAAAGTATGATTTTGTCTCAGATGGGTTTCTGCCAATATCCAAGTATGAAGTAAGAGAGCAGATAGACAATCTTGGTCTTATCAACTAGTCTCTTTCCAGTGTTTTTTGTAATTTATTGGGAGACCAAAATGTTTCCAAACTACTGATTGAAGTGACATGGGAGGATCTTGGACAGGGGTAGCCAATCTTATCCGCAAAGGGCCGGCGTGTATGCAGGGTTTTGGGATAACCTGTAGGTCAGCTGTTCAAACCCAGGTGTGAGGACTCTTCAGCCAATCAGTCC
>JAODKF010000046.1:24094918-24113485 GCA_026779585.1 Mormyrus proboscirostris | reverse complement strand
TTAGTAATCTAATTAGGGAGTTGCAGCGAAAACCCGCATACACACCGGCCCTTTGCGGATAAGATTGGCTACCCCTGGTCTTGGAGCTCTTTAGCACTAGCCGTAACCAGACTCACAGCCACAATTAGCATAATGTTTTCCTTGTTGTTCCTGCGTCAAAAAATGTATTAATTCATTCTTTTCATTGTTCATTCTGACCAAAAACAATGTAACCAAACGGCCCAGGACAAAGTTGTGTACTGTTACAGCCCATGTGTTTACATTTTATTCATTCTTAATCTAGGGTTATTTCTCATGATCCCAACTTATTTTCTAATGTGACTCTCTTATTTAATATACATTTTTTAGTACTTATACCAGATGACTAAGTTTCGTTTTCTTTATTTGCACTGAGAATCTTGGCTGATTCTGCCTGTTAGATAAACCAACAGCTTAATTGTATTGATTCTGCTACCCAAAACATTGCATCACTTTTCTGTTATGACGTTATGAAGTCACAGGAGTATTTAACCTTTGAGCTTGGTTTCTGTCCTTGACTTAGCATGGAGACTGGTTGCCTGCAACTAATTCTAGAATAGATGGTACTTTCATTCTTTTAGATGTAATGCGTCCATTATGAAATCCTATAAGAACACCAGTATTTTTCATTAAAACATTCAGGGTGTTGTTTTAAACTCAATTTAGTTCTGTCTGAGTGGTATCCAACATTCTAAAACTCCTACAAATTGCACTGAGGCCATATACCTCAGGAAGTGGTGCAGGGTATTGGGTTTACGACCTGTTTTCTGGTAAGAAAAACAAACATCATCCATAGAAATGAACTATATTTACAATTTAATTCGGATGATTCAGAATTGCCATATTTAAGTAATATTACAGTAACATGATCAAGGTCATTTTCATTGTCAGTTAAGCTAAGGCAGTTGACACAGCTGTGGTCTGTCCTGTTTTCCCATAAAAGAATTATGGATATTTTTAAGCATTATGCTTGTGCCATTTTCTTCTATGTCTGCTTAAACCAGCTAGAAGAAGCAATGTTTTTTCCATTTGTGAAACACTGCTTAGCTACACTGTTGTTTAATTTCCTGATGCGTAATGCTCACTAAATTGAATAAATGGCACTTTATTTCCATAACACAAAGCTCCCTGGACTTCCTAAAATAGTGAAATTGGTACTAGTATAGAAGCAGTATTTGTTACAGTAGTCTGGAATAACCGTTTGCTGCCTAAAAATCAAGACTGTTCCCTTGATGATTATGTAATTTAATATTTCCGTATTATATTCCGTGTCACAAATCTCAGATTGAAAATTAAGCATTTTGGTACTGTCACATGTATTTTATGTTATTATTTAATTTTAATGTAATAGATCAATTTTTTTGGTAATTTCAGGTGAAGCTCCAGTACGTATCGGATCAGACCCTGAAGGAAAGGGACTCTACACTGGTCTAATGCAAGACGTGCGGCTCTACTCCAGCAAGCTGGACTGGGTGCAGATCCGAGAGCTTCACAGCCAGCCTGCTAAGATGGACCTGCACAATGTCTCAGGCTACCTGGAATACTGGCAGGACGAGCGGCGCAAGGGGTTTGTGGTGGAGGTGCGGGATGACCGGGAAGAAGAGGCTGAGGAGGTCTTCTACCTGCAGCTGGTGTCGGTCCGTGGTGGAGCCCGCCTTCCGCACCCCAGGCCCACTGCCGTACTGCGAGTCCTGAAGAGTGACAATGCCAATGGCCTTTTTGGATTTACCGGGACCTGCATCCCAGATGTAAGGCTATAAGGAAACAGCTCTGCTTGCCTTCGAAAATATCGTTATTGTGAAGTATCTGTTTCCTGTATTTTTTTACTCAATTTGTGTGCATGTAATATTATTCCCTTGCACGGTCCATGTCCTCATGTATATTTAATTTGTCTTCACGCCTGGGTGGGCAGAACTCCGGTCTCTTGTTCAGAGAGATAGCCCTCATGACTTTACTGATAGCCAAATCAATTAACGCAACAGGTGGCATACGAGCAGTCCACATTCCTGCAGGAAACCTTTCTCTAAGACATTGTAATGAAGTCTAAAGGCATCCAGCCTTGCTTTAATACTACGTAGATCTAAAGTACAATTATTACCAGACAAGCAGGATCTTCCTAAACTAATTGCTGAGTTGGCAATACTTAATTGCCGAATTGTAAAAAGGACATCTTACCCAATCAGACTTTCACACTTGCGGGCCACTCACTATTATGTTCAATATGAAATGATTTTCGAATAAGCAGTGAAGGAAAATGATGGGATGCCATACTGCCCATGTAAACATGTAAACAGTTGTACAATGATTGTTTTACGTATTTGATTCTGGAACATTTTATGAAACCACACCACTTTCCATCCCCTTTACTGGCAGATTTCAGAGGAGGGCTCCACCATCTCCTGTGTAGTGGAGCGTACTCGAGGAGCCCTGGACTATGTCTTTGTAAACTACACCGTTAGACAGCTCGATTCCGACAGCTCCGTCCCCACCGCCCCTGACTTTGCCAACACCAGCGGCAGTATCGTCTTCTTACCCGGCCAGCGCTCTGAGGTAACAGGGAACTCCGCTCCCTCGTCCATTATGAATGAGCTAGGAAACGCCGCCCTCCCGACAGCGCCTGGCCGGGAAACCCCTCTGAGCATGTCGCCCCGCCTGTTAGCTGTCGTGCACTAGTTATAGTTCAAGTGTACAGAAACGCAAGATTATTGTAGGTTGTAGGAGGTGAGGATATAGACACCTCTCGGAAATCTTTTATGTGGTATTTTACTTAAGTGTTATATTAAAATATACTTTATTAAAATATGACAGACTGAAATTCTGTTTCGAGTCCTGACTTTTGTTAGACAGGTGATTTGTGCAATTATTTTATGCCATTGTAAAAAATATATTCTACCAAGTATTTTGTAGAGGAAATTATTTGTGCATTTTAGTACGTAAGTTATTTCATACTTTAAAAAATGAACTGTTATTTCACTACACAATGAACAGCAACGAATATTTTTAATATTTGTTTAAATATAGCTCCACCTAGTGGATTCTTTGGTTAGTCTTTACAAACTGGTCTTTCATAGTCTTGATATTAAAGAATGAAAAATTAACTACATCTTTCCTTAGGTAAAAATGCCAGATTCAGTGTTTTAGTTTAGCCACAGTCAGTGTTTTGCACATGCACCCCTGACCACCACTAGGTCCTAAACCTGCTGGCTTTGGATGATGACATACCAGAGTTGGCTGAGGTGTTTGAGATCAAGCTGATGTCAGCTGAATCAAGTGATGGGAAACCAGGATCTACCCCGACTAGTGGAGCCAGTATTGATCCTGATAATTCAGCCACCACTGTCACCATCAAGGCTAGCGATCATCCCTATGGTAAAGTATAAACATATTGAATTGTCATGTATATATGTGTATTCATCTTTCTTGATAAACGTTTGGAATAGGGCTGCACAATATATCGTTTCAGCATCATCATCGCAATGTACGCATGTACAATACTCACTGTAACTGTAAATTGTGCACTGTTAAGTACTGATTAAGTAATCATTACCATTATATTTGGGCGAAATCAGCTCAATCTTTCTAGAATGATTATACCAATAGAGCAGCAGTCAGTAACAGGCGGGCCGCAGTCGGGGTCCACACCCAGAAGCTGTCCCATACGTACCCGGACCGATAGCCGAAACGGAAAGTTATATATATATATAAAACACCTTGTTTGACTTTTTTTGGTGCTTGATTCTAGCAAGATCATAAATTAGCTTGCTTGAATTTATCATTTTCAGACAATATTAACCATTATTGAAACATAATAATCAAACTGTGGAAAATACTGACGGCATCAGCTTTGTTACTATGGCAAATGTCTATCGTAAAACAGACATTAAAAACACACCATTTGCCCCTGCAGGTCTGCTGCAGTTCTCAACACTTCCCCTCACAGAAGGGATGATTCGCCCAGCCTCAGAAGAGGCACATCTGACCGTGATGGAAGAGGATGGGGCAGCACGCCTGCTCGTAGTTCGAGCACAAGGCCTGCTTGGGAGAGTCCTGGCTGGTTACAGGACATTGCCTTTCTCTGCTGTCAGCCCAGAAGACTATGAGGTAATTTTAAGTTAGACAAAGGTTGGAAATGAAAAATGTATTATCACTTGTGATTACTTATCAGAAATTTTGTTCTGCTGTGATGGTTTTACAGGGCACTATATAACATGGTGTACAGTGCTTAATGTTTTCTGGGGTCGTTAGTAATACAGAGGAATACATTTCATATCAACATTAAGTAAAAGCTTAAATAAGTAAGAGCTGCATAGTGGATCAGTAGCTAGCTCTTTACCTCAAACGTCTAAGGCTGGGAGTCTGAATCTTGCCTTTGGCGTGTGTGTGTGTGTGTGTGTGTGTGTGCATGTGCCTGTGCGCGTGTGTGTGTGTGTGTGTATGCCTTGCAATCCACCATACATTAGGACATTAGGATTTAGAATAGAATACACATTAGGATTTTCAAAATGTATAACAGGAAGATGGGTTATTGAACTTCAATTTGTGCAACTGCCATGCTACACTGCCAGTGTCATAATAATAATAATATAGCAGACCACAGCATAATGGAAAAACTGACTTGAAAATTGTTCGGCAGTCAGACTGGAAATTATGCAACATAGCGATCTTAAAACATTTAATTTTTAATTCAAAAACTTTGGCACAGATGACATTGGTTATTACCAAAATGAATGCCTTGTTGGTCAAATGGAAAAGATTATGTCCAACTTTTCTGTTGCTAAGTCCTTTAACCCTTTTAGGAAGATTGACAGTTCTGTGCAATATTTATTTTGCTCATAAGCAATGTATATCCTACCATTAAAATGAACAGGACACAGAGGGAGTGCTGGATTTCCTTCCTGGGGAGCGATACAAATACATCACTGTCAACATTGTGGATAACCCTGTTCCTGAACTGGAAAAGATTTTCAGAGTGGAGCTGTACAATCCTGAAGAAGGAGGTAAGAGAGGAAACACCTGCTGTAAGATCTGAATGGAAGAGCACATCAGCAGGTGTACTAAAATGCAAAGGAGATGAAATTATAATGTCTGTGTTTTGTAAACAAACATTTGTAATATAACAATGACATCTGTGTCCTGTACTACGAAGCAGGGTTACTGGCTTATCGGGGTAACTTACATTTTGCCCAGAATACCTTAAATCCGACAAGTCACCCCGATATGCCAGTGTGGTAGAAAAATTATAAAACAACTTCTGATAAGACAGAGAATAAAAAGCATGGTCCTCTCAGTTTTGGTGAAGTAAAGGAAATCTCTTTTATTCCAGCAATTTCGGTACCAAGTCATCCCAGCACACAGAGCAACCAGTTGATAAACCATAACTCCGAGGACTTCTAAGTCCTGATTGGTCACAAAACATCAACAAACTAAGCTGAAACGTATAACAAATACAATTGTCCTACTCCATTGGTTCACCTTGGTAGCAAGGTACTGTAAAGTCCACCCATCTTGCACAATTTACTGGAGTCAGCCTCGGCTTCTAGACTCTACTTGAGATATGTGTATAGATATTAATTATGTCACATTGAATCACTGTTAATGTTTGGCTGTTCCATTGATTAATGATTAACCCCACTTCGAAGTACAGGCCACTGGTAGTCAACAGGAGGATAACAAGGACAACCTGAAAATCTTGTAGGCAACATTATGTTTTTTTTTTATTTCAGCTGACCTCTTACTGAATTAGCTGCTTAGCTTTATTTTAGCTCCTTATTGTTAATAATAATAATAATAATAATATTTCTTTTCACAATCCATAAAGTTGCTTTTTGTACTTCTTGTACTTCAAATGGTAAACTAATGAAAAAAGATAAATGATAACAATATTAACTGTTTGGTTTTACATGTTGGACAAACAATTCATAAATTTTTAATTGTGATTTATTGTTTCAAAAATAATGACATAATGGGCCACATATTAAGCAGTTTTTTATAATTATTCTGGAATACACTATGGTAAACTAGCTCTTACCTAAAGTTTCACTGGAGTTTAGCCTAGACCAGGGGTTGGCAACCTGCGGCTGGCGAAACACGTGCGGCTCTTTAACCACGAGGCTGCACCTCTTCTCAGAACGATAGCCGCATTCACATTTTCATGTCTTAGCATCTTATGATAATACTTTTTTAAAGGTAAATTATTTATGGGTGAATATTATTATTTTTCATCTAAATATTTCTTTAGCTATATGTGAATGAGGAGGTCCGCCACACGCTTCTGTAATGTCTTAACTGCATCATTTACATCTTCCTCAAAGTCATTCTCTCCGACGAGATTACATCTCCAGTCAAATGGTACTGTATACTTTCTGGTAGTTTCTTCAGTACCTGAGATTGGATGTATGCTTCAGCGTTTATTGGGATTCCTAATTCTTTCATATACTTTTTGTAGTAAATCGTCACCACGCCTTCCCAGGTCTTCATAAAAATTATTATATTTTCTCCAATTTAAATATTATAGCAGCTGAGTTTGGAGTGGTGAGTACATTTTCCAGCGCTCGGTCAGCACAGTGAGTGAGACTTTCATTCCTGTGTTAACTGCATATATACCCATGTGGCGGCGAGCGGGTGGTGATACCGGTACACGACTGGGGGGGGAATGGAATTCACTCACACACACACACACGCGTGCTCCACTGCACAAACACACTGCAACCAGTGAAAGCATAAACACCACCCCCGACCAATCAAATCGGCTACTCGCCAATCAATTAAAGACAGCCACTAGGATACTACAAAATAAAAAGAAATACATCAAACTAACCATGAATCTGCGTGGTATTGTAATCAGTAAAAGAACAACAACGAGCATCATGATATGCACCATTTTCCTGTAGCAGTCCCAAACAGAAAGGGCAACCCCCACATCTGTTATTAAGCCACAATCCTAGGGAGATAGACACGGCTCCAGAGACCAGGACACTGGCGGCGATCCTTAGCTGGTCCCAGGATCGGTAGCTTCCAACCGCAGTTGTTTAGCAGCGTTGAATTAACCAAAGACAAGCAAAATTGGACAAGAAAAAGGACAAAAACGTAGGCAAAACAGCAGTGACAGTGCAGGCTCAAACCTTTACGCTGCCTGCTTGAAGAGGCATACACTGAAGCAGATGGCTAATTTGAGACCATGATCCTGGAGCTGCAACGCACTCGCAGAGCGCACTTGTTCTCGCTCCCACAATACGCCAAGACACAGTAAATGTGAGACACAGCCAGCGTGCCACCATACCACACCAAGCCACTGCAGACCGGGAAGGGGAGTTACCGGATCAGGAAACACCAATGACGGCACGGCACAATAGGTATCCTATCCACTTACCTTTTTATGCCTGCAAGGTATGTAAAATACACGCCCCTACAGGAAATAATCAATTAGTCCTACCCCAAAATTCTACCCTGCCACACCCATATCACATTAAAAAACCGTATCTCAAACCCTCTTCTCTCCCCATTGCGACTCTTTATAAATCTTGGGTCAGACATTTAGAATACAATGGCTCTTTGCTTTAAAAAGGTTGCCTACCCCTGACCTAGACAAACAGGTTGATTACTCCATCTACGGCATGCCCTCTGCTGTTGTGTTTCAGTGTGTTACATTTGAACCTGTCTTTTTTCTTTCTTTGAATCGCCCTTCTGAACTCTTCCTGGCTGTGTGTCTTCCTTCAACATGTGTGTTGTTGTGTGCTGTTGAAGCTGATCAGCTAATTAGGACTGATGGCAGTGGCAGTGGAGAAAGTGATGCTGACTTCTTCCTGCCACCTTTTCACCAGCGTGGTAAGACATGACTCAGGATGCACACTAAATGCCTATGGCAGAAATCCAGGCCAAGAAATGTTATTAGATTGAAGAAAAAATAGCTACTTTAATTGTCTTTTTTTATTAAGCTCATTATGCTTTGACATTAATTTTAACATCATTTTACCATGTTATCATCCTTTTTAAAACTGGCCTGTCATGAGGAAGCCCTTTATGTCTGTGTTCGGAGGTCATCTGGGACTGCTATGTACATTGAACCAAGACAATTACATTGTATTGTGAATATCTGCCTAGAGAAATGTGGGGAAAGGAAACATGCATTATATAAAGTGGATGACAATATCTAAAGAACTGGTGAGTGTTTAAAAGGAAGCATTACAGGCAGCCAGAGGCCTGTATCATGAAACGGTTTCTTCGCTTAGCTGGATAACATTCGGGATAAGTAACGGTAACTCTGGATTTTCAGTATCACAAGACTGGTTCTCCTATTAGCAGGACATATCTCCATGGTCACTCATGCTACAGATGACTCGGTGAAGTTAACTGTGTATTTTGATATTCGGTCTTCCAGCTTGTTTCAACATGCAAGCCAGGCAGGATTTAATCACAGACCTTTGATGTCCACAGGCAGAGATGCACACCAGTCATTTTTGCATTTCATACCAGATCCTATGGGTCACAAGGGGGCGGTGCACCCTGGACAGGATCCCTGCCTGTCACAGGTCACTTAAATGTGCATACTTTGGGGAATTTCTAGATGGCAGACCCTGGAGTACGTGGCAGAAACACACATGGAACATGGAACATGGAATTCAACACACAGACCCAGACACATACACACACGCATACACACACACACACACACACACACACATATTTGTATTAATGTCTTTGTTGGAACTGTCCATTAATTTTAGTTGGTAAAACCATAATTCCAGTTATGACAACCATAACCTCTACCTACCTCTAACCTTAACCATAAGTATTCAAATAAGAAACAAAACAAAATAGTTTTTGATTGTATTAACAGATTTTTATAAAATTGAGTTTCCCCTTGTGTGGACTACAAAAATGTGCATGGTTTTCTTTTCCTGCATGTTTCTGTTGATTTTCTCCTTTGTATGTTCATCATTCATTATTTACGGTATTGTCTTGAATGAATATTAATTATGTTTTTCTTCCATAGCCAGACTGGGAATCTCTTCTCGTATCACTGTAACCATTGCTGCATCTGACGACGCCCATGGTGTCTTCCAATTCAGTCCAGATTCACTCGCTGTAAACGGAACAGAACCAGAGGAAGGACGCAGTATGATTATCATGCAGGTCAGGCCTGTTATCACCTAGTTACCGGCCTTGTGTAAATACCTGAGTTTATTGATATTTCATTTCTATGTATTGCCTGCTTTGGATTTCCTTAGGTGGTGCGCTCTTTTGGCGACTTGTCAAATGTGACGGTATTTTGGGAAGCAGAACCTGCTGCCGAGGAAGATCTTTTGCACAGAACTGGTGAAGTAGTATTTGTTGTGGGCCAAACAACTGCTAATTTCATTCTTCAAGTTGCTGAAGACACCATTCCTGAATTAGACAAGAGCTTTGTTGTCACCCTTTCCAACGTTTCACACGGCCGTCTTGGTAATCTGACTAATGCCAACCTAACCATTCTCGCAAGTGACAATCCCTATGGAGTTTTCGAGTTTTCTGAGAAAACTAGACCAGTACGTGTGGTAGAAGCCAACACATATGTGACTTTGACTATTAAAAGACAGAGTGGATTACTCGGATTAGCCCAGGTGACTTATAGGACCCTTAAGGACAGTGACCCTTCTCCATTTAGCACCCCGGGCATTGGGAGAGCAAATGAAAGGAGTGACTTCATTCCTTTGATGGACTCTGTGCTGTTCGATGCCAATCAAAGTGAAGTAAATGTTACCCTTCAAGTGCTGGATGATGAGGAACCTGAAAGAGCTGAATCAATCTTTGTGGAACTCAGCAGTGTCAAGCTTGTTCGAGGTGTCCAATCCAGACCAAGTAAGATTTACATCTGCTAATTCTCAATTTGCTTTCTAGGTTTAGGTTATTGTTTAGGGTAGTTTTGCTGTTATGGATCTGCAAAGTACAGTTTTGTGAAACTCTGGTTCAGTGTTTTTACTGTGCTTTTTTGCTTTTGAATACTTTTTTTCTTCATGCAGTCTATCACTCCCCCCGCCTTGGCCTGGGAAATACAACAGTAGCTCAGGTCGTTGTTGAGGCCAGTGATGATGCCTTTGGCGTTTTACAGCTGTCCTCTTCAGCTGTGAGTGTGGCTGAGCACTACGTTGGTCCCATTGTCAATGTCACACGTGTTGGTGGCATCTTCGCCGATGTATCAGTCAAGTTCCAGGCAGTTCCAATGACAGCGAGAGTTGGTAAGCAGAGAATAACGCTGTGGACAAAGGCAGTTTTCTAGAGTTTCCCAGGTTCTGTTTCATTGTTAGTAAACCAAGTATCTTTCATTTATTGATCCAATGTGTCTGTGTAGGGGATGACTACAGTGTGGCCTCCTCTGATGTTGTCCTCCTCGAAGGAGAGACCAGCAAACCAGTTCCCATCTACATTATTAATGACAACGAACCTGAGCTTGAGGAAACCTTCCGAATTGAGCTACTTAATCAGACCACTGGTGGCGCTCAGCTTGGCCAGCTAACCAAAGCCATTATCACCATCCTGCCATCAGATGACCCTTTTGGTGCTTTTGGTAGGGTAGGATATTTTTATTTTAAGTCCTCTTTTTTCGGTAGCCTTGTTAACTATGTCCCTTGACTATTTCTAGATTATATTAAGTGTTATATTGTTGCAGTATGAAAATATAGTATGTTATTCCTTTGTGACTAAACTGGTTTTTTAATTGCAGGACTAAATTTATACAAATATTTTAATGACTGTAGGCACTGGCAGGCTTGAAGTGATATTGTTGTCCATAACTGCAATTTTACAAATGTGTTCCATAGTGTTTCTTTAGGCACTCTTTGTCTGTTGTTGGCCAGTTAATTAATGTTATTGATTGTTTTTTGCAGTTTTCCAGGATTCATCCATCACTGTGGAAGAGCCAGCCTTTAACTCCACTGAAATTAGTTTACCAATATTACGAAAATCTGGCACTTTAGGCTATGTATCTGTCCAGTGGCAGGCCACTGTCAATGGGAAGCTTGCTGTTGGTGACATTCGACCTGTGTCAGGGGAGGTCAGGTTTCTTCCTAGAGAGACCTTGAAGACTTTGAAAGTGGAAGTGCTGGCAGATGACATTCCAGAAATTGAGGAAGTAAGGAAGCCAATGCACACCAAAATGTTAGCAGGTACCATTGTAGTACAGCTACATATGAAACACTTCTCTCACTTCATTTCCAGATAATCCTTGTGGAACTCACAAGTGCTTCAAATGGAGGGAATATTGGACGAGAAAGAGCTGTTAATTTAATTGTCCCTGCCAATGATAATCCATATGGAACTGTGCACTTTGACCAGTCAGTGTATCGTGTTCAGGAGCCTCTTGAGGGAGTCTACTTAGCCAACATCACTGTGAGAAGGAGGTTTGTCACTGAGCTTAAGTGTTCTATTTTATAGTTTAGTTGCAGCTTTTGACCATTATATCGTTAAACTGTATCCAATTTAAATTCTTAGCTAACAAAGGTATAGCCCATGCTCAATACTCAGTGCATTGTAAATCCTCAGCAAAAGATACCCAAAAGCCTTATTGTTTGAAAAGATTGTATTAGTAAATGTGTTTTTTGCAAAAAAAAAAAATATATATATTTTATATCTAATTTTGTATGTTGCATTTCCAGTGGGGGTCACTTTGGACGTTTAGATATCATGTACAGGACATCGGAATTTGATGTTATCAGTAGTGCCTTGGACGAGGGGCGGAACCTTCTGGTTTACTTTGATGCTCCGGTGAGGGCAACACTGTTTAGTGCCACTGTAAGGCCTGTCAATCTCACTGCTCAGAGAAACCCCTTGACTGCTTGTGCAGCCTTTTGCCTACGGGAGACCACCTGCCAAGCTTTCTCCATGTCCAACATCTCTGGAGTGACTACCTGCAACTGGGTGAAAACGGGAGTCAACCAGCTCACCGACTCCACCCCGATGTTAACTTACTTCAAAAATGTCACAGCCTTATCCTCTCTGTTCAGCTCTCGTGCTAGTGCTGGGATTGACTATCTGCCAGTGACATCCCAGGTAGCCACTATGTTTGATGGGGCTGGATTGGCTAATCTCACAGTACCCATTTTGACCGACTCTCTCCCAGAGATGGATGAAAGTTTCATGATTCACATCCTAAGAGCTGATCTGATCAACTTGACTGCTGTCTCAAAGAACATGCCCTCAGTAGGCCAACCAAACACAGCAAGAGTCACCATAGCCATGAATGGGGATGCATTTGGGACCTTCCTGCTCTACAGCCTCAATCCCAGTGCCACAAGGAATGGCTTATACCTAGAAGTAAAGGAGGAACCCCACACCTCTGTGTCACTCATTATTGAGAGAAGAGGGGGAAGTCTGGGGCAAGTAGCAGTGGAATGGAAATTTGTAGGTGGAACTGCCCTACCCAAAGCAGATTTCAATGGGACTGGGGAAACTCTCATTTTTGCACAAGGTAGGTCTGTTAGACATCATACCAGACATAGTAAACTGGGATACAGCCAAACTGTTTTTTTTATTTCTCTACTGTTATTTGTGCATTTCTGTGCAAAGGAGACCTAGAAAAAACCATAGAGATATTTATACTGGACGACATGGAGCCAGAGGATAATGAAACGGTAATGATTGGCCTGGTGAATACGGAGGGAGGCAGCCGCATCCTGCCCAGCTCTGACACCGTCACCATTGTCATCCTGGCCAACGATCACCTGGCCGGTGTGGTGGGCTTCCACCATGCTTCACGTTCAGTCACCGCCCGCGAAGGTCTGTGTCTCTGCCTGCTCACCATCACCATTTACCGTACCTTTCTGATCCCGCCCTAACCCACTCTCTTCATCCTCTGTAGGAGCCACCATCACACTGTACGTTTCTTGTGTTTGTGTGTAATTTTATTTGAAACATATGGTGGTTTTACCATCCGGTACAGATTCATTACGCATGAATATAAAATTTTGTCATATTTACATCTCTTTAAATGTCCTTCTGAAAATGAATTGTGTGTTTTATATAGCCCATAAGAAAAACTATGACAAGACTAATTTTGTTGGAGTTTTGTAATGTTACTGCCTTAATAAGTAAAATAACATACTTATACAGGTATATTGGATGTATTCAAGCCAAGAGTTTTCTCCCTTCAGGGCAAGGCTGTTCATGCCCGTGCAGGTGTTGCACTGCTATGGCTGGGCTTGAGGCACTAACTTGTTGTCTGCCGGCCTGCTTCTTGCTTTTCTTTTTGAGGCAGCCATCCCAAACATGACCCAGCTGGGGCTATTAGTGGGAACCGGGTGTGGAGGATTAAAGTTGAGGAATCTTTTGACAGGTGGTCCACAACAGAGATGCTGAAAATTTGATAGGTGACTGCTGTCCATGGTGCTTATTGAGATTAGCACACACCTGTCTTGTGGAGCTCCCGTACCACCTAGTATGGGGGCAGCCTGCATTCTGGCTGCCCCCACAGATCGACGCATTGTGACTCAGTGACGTACAGTAGGGACTTTGTACAATCGCTGCTGTGCTCACTGGCACTTCACCACAGGCATCACTGATCTGAACCATTCCTATTCTGGATATATTCAATGATGGATTGATACGAAGCTGGTTAGAACTCCCAAACTTTGCAGGCTATGCCCAAAGAATAGCATGAAGATGGTGAAGCCCTCTGCTTTAAGGTCTGGGGGAACCTCTTGACTAGCCCATAAGATTATGGGTGGTGGACTGAAATCTTGTGGTGTGTAATCTGGAACAGATGATGAAGGTCAGCCAAGAACCTTGAGAAAAATGGGGTTTCCTGGTCATTTATAATGTCCTTCAGTATACTTTAATTGGTAACCAGAAAGAAGAGCTCTTACACAATAACATGATCCAGAAGAACTCGTGCACCATAGGGTGGCAGTGTATCGTTCATCTTAACAGATTTAATAAGATTAAATTTGGATGTGAACGTCAGAGGTTGTCAAAAGAAGTGTAGGTTTAGTTTATTATTCTACCAAGTTTTAGGAAATGAATCAACCCCCACAATGGTCCATGGTCAAGTGGAATAATGGTCCGGACCTGTCCCAGTTCGCAGACCAGATTTTGGGAACCTCTGGTATAGACGACCATGCAGTAGCATGTGTTTGTGTGCCCTTGCTGACTTTGGCACTGGCCTTAAAATGTCCATCCCAAGCTACAGAAAAGGCAGATCAGTGGTAGGGAGTGGAATTAATGGAGCAGGAAGGGCTGCTTGGGGCAAGGTCTGCTGGGAAGTGGGATACCTTCCACAACTGACAGTTGCCCAGTGCAGCTGGACTCAAATTTTCCCCAATGTTTTCTTCTTCTCCAGATAGCCTCCATAGCAGTGGCTATGCAGGCGGTGCATGACTGTATCTGTTTTGGACCTTGGAACCACAAGCACTTTGGTTATTCTCTCTTACTGGGTGGTGATGAAATAGAGGTTATTTCAGACTGTGAAATAGTGCTACAGGAGACTCTCATTTCCCCTGGGTACTTAGAAGAACAGCACCTGTTCTTTTGATCCATCACTAAAGAAGGCTTCCAGGTGACCTGCTGAAACAGATTAGAAAGTGATTGAGTTCATGAAAAGGGTTGCAGATCCAGGCACCAATTGTGGGGTCTGAAGCATGGGAGCTGATTCTTTCTCCATTTTGCCTGTAGTTACTCTGCTCTGTTGTACTCTGTTGTGTATTGCATTGTATGGATTTTTCTTCTTGCAATTAATTTCAAAATTGTGACTGCAGTTGATTTTGTCATATGCTTTTTAAATATATCTTGAGGTATCATTATTGCATAATGCAGATGATTATCACCTTATCCACAGAGTCAAGTAGCTGGGGAAATTCTTACAATGACACGATGTCATGACTGTCCCTCGCAAAGATTAGATTAGATTGTTCTACTGCCTTCCTTTTGGAAGTCATGGGTGACGGTTGCTTTCTTTTATTTTTCAAGGGGAGAAACTCCATCTCCTGGTGAAGAGGTCATCTCCCGGACGAGGGAATGTCACCATGGATTGGAGGATTCAGGGTCCTCGCGTCCAACAGACTTTTGTCAACACCTTTGGAGCACTTTTCTTTTCTGAGGTATAACACTGTTGTATGACATTTGGATGGACAGATCATCTTCCTCATATCAGAGTAGTCGGTTTAGACTTATGATTCTGTGAAACATTCTGCCAGGTTAGTTCAGTTGCATTGAGTCAGAAACTGTGTCAGATTCCACACTATGAAGCCTGTAATCACATGTGCCCTTGTTCATTGTGATTACATAGGGAATCCTAAGTGAAACTATAGTCCTTCAGTTAATGGATGACCAGGCACCTGAGGAAAAAGAGGAGTACAAGGTCATTCTGTCCAACATTCGCACTCAAGGTAATGCTGCTGATCCAAGTTCAAGATACACTGACCTAATTACCTTTTACTTTTTAAATAATATAACATGTGGATTTATATAATACATAAAATTTTAATCGAGACCTATGCTTTTCCCTCCTAGTTGAAAACAATGTGAGACTTCAGGTACTGACGTTTCACAGAATCAGAGAATTCAGAACTAAAATCAAAGCATTCAGTTAGTGTCTCACAGAGAAGCTGATGTTACCTGATTTATTTTGTTTTTAGAAATTGCCAGGCGGAGGCATACAGTACATATAAGATAAACATATTGTAATGTGCATTGTAATTTGTTTATTTTAGTGAATGCTTATACCTTAAAATATTAAGATCTTTCATGTTAAGCATACTTTCAGTGGTTGTAAAGCTTCTGTTTTTAGAGTCATTTGCCGGATATTTTTTAGATTTTTAGATCTTTAGATTTAATCGACCTGTCGAGTTCCTGTTATTCTGTGTACATGTGGTGTATGACTTTTCAGTGTCCTTTTGAAAGCATTGAAATTCAGATTGTAATTATGTGCAAGTATATTTTTTGTTGGAAATGAGTAATCTGTACATAACAAGTCAAAATTAAACCACTAAACAGATAATAAAATATGGGTTTTGTTTGCAAATTTGAGAACTAAAAAAAATAGTTATACTGAAAAACAGTATTTGATTTTCGTATAGAGCAGGGGTCTCAAACTCCAGTCCTGGGGGGCCGGAGCCCTGCATATTTTTGGGTTTCCCCTCATTTAACACACCTGATTACTGTATACTCCTTGTGCTAATTACCACACAGCTCTTGAGCTGAATCATTTGTGGTGGAACAGGGAAAGGACTAAGCTACACAGGGCTCCGGCCCTCCAGGACTGGAGTTTGAGACCCGTGGTATAGAGCAATTGATATTACATTTTGAGTGGACAACTTTTTAGGTATATTGTTAAGTATATCTTTAAGTATATTATGTCATTTTATTTGATGATTTTTTTTAAAATCTATTTTCCCCTCAGAGGTAGCCACAACCCAAAACTAGATAAAATGTTTTTAAATCTGGCAGCTTTATTGCGTGTAACCCTCAACAAACAATCAATTTGTTTAACATATATTTATCTTCTTTTTGCCCATATACTTCCCTTTGTTTAAATTTATTTAGGGATTCAGTGTATAAATATTTCAATGTATTAATCTTAGGCTCGATTAATCATGATTAATCACAGAAAACTGTCTGATTAATTATTTATTATTATTATTTTAATCAATTTACAGGCCTAATTATAGCATTAAATTTCTGGCAAATGCTTGAGCTGTCCATTGATATTATGGGTCTCTGGGACCTGATCAGTAAGTGTCATATGTTTTTTAGGGGTGGCAGTGACAGGGCAGGCAGTACTGGACTCTCAGAGTCATGAAGCACTAGTGACTGTGATTGCCAGTGATGAGCCCTTTGGGGTCCTCAACATTGCCCCATCCTCCCTCAGTGTGTTCAGTGAAGAGATTAATACCACCATAAAAATCTTCATCAACCGGGAGCAAGGAGCCTCAGGCGAGTCTCTCCTCAGAATGGAAGCTAACGCTGTCCATCCCGATTACAATACTAATCAGTGAGCAGTTTGAATATGAATTCAGTATATTACATAAAATGTCAGTCACTACGATGTTTATTCTCATTTTTATTTATGTGCCTTCCCAGTATGTGTTTCATTACACTGTATGTTATTTTATATTGCATATGCTTGTGTTCCAGGGGCAATAAACATCAGCTATGAGACAGTGAAGGGGTCTCGCCATGATCTGGCGCTGACAGAGAGTGCCCTGGCTGAACCAGGGCTAGACTTCCTTTCAGCCACTGGGTCGCTGGTGATGCAAGATGGACAAACCTCTCTGGCCATTCCCATCACCATTATAGATGTAAGATGACCCATGAGTGTGACAGTTCTATTGATCTCTTACAAATGCGCTTTTAAGAAATTTTCATCCAATTGCTATTGCAAAGATCTGAAACCTATATTAGGAGGTGCGTGGTGTAAGGTAGTATTTATCTTGGAGGAAGTGATTGTCATTCGGTTATGGTTTTGGGGCAATTTGGGTGTTTTTGCACTAAGGGACGAAAATGTAGTGTGAAGAGTAAACAGTAGGAGAGCATGTGCATACATTTAAGCCTACAGAGACAGAGCTCTTCTCATGACATGCTGATAAAAATGATATATGTCGTAGCCGCGTTTTAATATATCATGGGAACTAATTCATAAAACCACAATTTAATACGTCATGGAAATGAATTAGTAAAATGTGGCCAAAATAATTGTTATTGTTATGTTATGACTGCAGCTCTGCATTCAGATGTTAATAACTACTGTGTATTATGTTTATGCAGATTTGATTTGTAGTTGCTAAGCAACTTTATCCATTTTCCAGTGTTGTCATTCACATGCAGCATGCTCACATCTTCATGCTTTATTTGTCCTGCCAGGACGAGATCCCAGAGCTGCAGGAATGTTTCCTCATCAATATTACATCAGCAGTTCTTATCTCCATGGTTGCCAGTTCTCAAAAGCTGGGTAGGATTAGTTAAAAATCGCATTTGGTTTTTAATAATTCATGTACTAAAAGTGCTATGCTTTATTACGCCATATCTAATGATTACTGAAAAGGAAACAATCTGCTTTTCTGTCTATGAGTTTTCTGTTTTCTCTGGCTGTGCTTGCTATACATTTCCTTTTAAAAATCTGTGTTTTCTGCTATTGATTTATGTACTGCACAGCTGCTTGAATCTTTCTTTTCTCTATTTTTTCATTCTGCCAAACTTGACATGTAACCACTAGATATCATTCATTGCAAACTTAAAGGTGTTGCACTAATGCTTTTCATATAGTGCTTTGTGATCTGCTGCGGTTTGGTGTGCGACTTGGTGTATAATCAGAATTTTCCATTTACTATGATCTTTAATTATAAATATTATGCATCTGTATAGCAATCAGTATGACTGAAAATTGTTTGCTTGTTCTTAGATACCCTGGGACTGATGGCAGAGGTATGCATTGGTGCAAATGATGGAGTCAGAGGAATCATTGAGTGGGAAAAAACAGAGTAAGCAGCATATCCATGGAGTCTCTTAGTGAGACTTTTTCTGTTTTAAACTTTATTTTCAACATTGCTTGATTGAAAGTGCTACGTAACAGCTGTCTCCACAATA
>JAODKF010000046.1:24082325-24094838 GCA_026779585.1 Mormyrus proboscirostris | reverse complement strand
ATATGCACATTTATTTATAGTTCTGTAGGTGTCATTTTAATCTACTCATTTGTTCTCATTGTATTAAGCTTTGAGGTTAATGAGACGCAAAGAGTCTTGACGCTGGTTGCATACAGAAATGGTGGGAACTATGGCAATGTCAGCCTCTTCTTCTATGCCCAGAATCTGGAGGCACAACTTGGCCTGGATTTTAATGTCACATCTTCGGTGAGCTGAAGACTGTCAACGTGGATGTTTTTTTCCCCCAGTGTATTTAACTCATCCTGTTTACCATAATCTATATATTATATCATGTTAACTGGGCTTTACAACACCTGTTCTAAATATACCAACTTATTGTAGATTCTTCACTTTGCTGATGGAGAAAGGCAGAAGTTGATTGATGTTCAGATCATTGATGATTCTGTACCAGAGGGTGATGAGAAATTTCAGCTTATTTTAGGCAATCCTTCTTTTGGACTCCAACTTGGACACAACACCACAGGTACTTGCTGTCTCTGATTCGGGACACATTTCAGTCATGCTTGAAGCTTCATCACTGTAAAATAAAAAGAGCCACTACTTTGTGTCCACAGCTACAGTACTTATCTTGGCCAATGATGATGGACATGGCGTGATCACCTTCAACAATAGTCAGCACTTCCTTCTGCAGGAACCCACCTCATCAGGCTTGGGTCAGAGCTTTGCCACTTTATATGTGATGCGCAACCCACCACAGGGCACTTTTGGCACAGTCACTGTCCAGTTCCACATCACAGATGCCAATGGCTCCCTCTCAACCAGTGACCTGGTGCCTAGTGAGGGCTTTGTAGTTCTTGAGGATGGAGAAAGATTTCAGGTAAGTGGCTGAATCATCATTAATAATGACAGCATAGACAAGTGGTGATAAATGATATGATTCAAAATTGTTTGAAAGATAAAGACACCTGTTGTTTCTTGAAATCTTAACAAATGTAAGAATGTTCAGGCTCTTAGGATTTCGGCTGTGTTGGATGAGGAACCAGAAGCGAATGAGACCTTCACAGTGACACTCTTCAACCCCATGGGCGGAGCTCGTCTCGGGGACTTTCTGCAGACAACCATCACAGTGCTGCAGAATCTGGCTCCTCTTGGACTCTTCCGGATTTTCCCTGTCCAGAATAGGTTTGTGTACTTTCATTTGGTTTATAAAACAAATATAAATCATTTGAAATGTACCAGGCCTGGAACAAACTAGATTCAGCCTAAGAAGTGTCTGGTCTAATGATTTTGTTGGGAATGAGTTGAGAATGCAGAACCCTGAAAAATGTTTCACAATAGCTTTTTGGTCATTTTTGGAAAATGAATGTGCACTAACATGTTCCTTTCTTTAATGTGATCTCTTTGGTTTGTGCAGGACAAGCTCCATATCTGTGGAAGAGGGAAACAAGACATTGTTTATGACCATTTCCCGCAGTAATGGCTTAGAAACTGCTGTCAGTGTGGAGTGGGAATTTCAATCAGGCACCGCCTTTGGCATGAGTAAGAAACCAAGATACCTGTTATCGTTTATCACTGCAAAAAATGACCTTAGGAGGGAACAAGCATGTAACCCTTGGCATATCAAACACAAAACCATCTGTACACATCAAACATTAGCTAATGAACTTTCACTTATTCTAGAATATCATAGCATTGCATGAGTATTCTGGTAATGACTCTACTGTAAATTGTATTTTTTTATTTCAGTGGGAGATGTTCCAGTTTTAGGCGTCTATCAGAATTTCCATGAGACTCCTACCTCTAGCTGGTGTACTCTGGCCAGTGGAAACATTTCTCTTGCCATGAGACTGGGAACTGCTGGCAACTTCTTTCCAAGTGTAGCCACGTTGTACAGATGGCAAGGAGTCTTTGTACCGCTACAGGTAAATTCTATCACTACCATGCACTTTTTAAGATCAGACGGGTCATTCTGACAAATTCATCATGATAGCATATCACTATTCTCAAAATTTTTAAATACATTTGAAGACAGATTGAAGTTATACAACTTCATTGTCTAAACTGTTGGTTTTACCTCTGGGTTAGTCAATTGGTTTTACTATATTATCACTTATTTCCCTAATAAAGAAAAGCATTGCACCAAATTCAGAACAAAAAATGCAGAAAAATATACATATCATACAAATTGATTGTTTATTGTGAGTTACATCTAATAAAGTTGAAAGACATGAATATTTCATCTAGTTGCGTGTTGTTTGACATTAAAACTGTTATAGTAGTGAGATTTCTGGCTGCCCATTTTATGAAATATACCTAATAAGTAAAGGTGATGTCAGTCGCTCTTCACAATAACGCAAACACAGTAATTGTATTTTTATGTTTTCAAAAAATTTCATGATAATGACCCAGGCATCTGTTGTTGCTTTTATAGGACAGTTATGATTTTGTGCCTTAGAATATGATGTATATTTTGCTGCCTCTCTTTTTCAGACTATGAGAATTCGGGACCCAAAACGATGTATGGGTTTTGCAATGGATGGCTCCTCTTATGTTGTGGTCACACATGGGGGCCACCCTGAGTTCAAGACTGCTAACATGAGTTTGTTCAGATTGCAACTGAACTTGAATCTTACTTTGGTGATTGCTAGTTTTTCTACAAGCCTGACTATTTTATCGATGCATTCAAATAACTTTCATTCCCTGTTATTGACAATTCAATAATTTTTGCAGGAACAAACACTGAATGTTGACGGTCTTGATATCAAATACTTCTCAGTGGAAAATGAACATTATTTGATAGCCTCAAATCAAGTAAGTTAGAAAAATACATGCCCATTGTTTAAGGTTAAAAAGAGTTTAAGGTTTAAAATACCTCCAGAAAAATAAACCACATTTTGCATATGCTCTGATCTGACATTGCCAGATGCAAAATATGTTTTTAATTATTTTAGTATTCAACAGATTTGATTATGTTACTGATTTGAAAATAGAACTTGAAGTAATCTCTTAGGTCCATGCAGCTGGTTAGCATTTTAAAAAATGTTAAAATACAATCATACGATCTTCACAGTATTAAAATAACTCCACAGGTTTTGGTGTGGGCTGGAAGCAGATTTGTTCTCCATCAGACCTTGGAGATACAGGAGGTGCTGAGTTTCTCTCTCTTCTCCCGTGGGAATGTCTTGTACCTGGCTGTCGCTGTCAACAATAAAAGCGACAGCTGTCTTCTGTACCAATGGAGCGGTGGCAGATTCCAGAATCCACGGCTTCTTTCCCCCAGCAGCTCAGCTAAACAAGTGGAGACCTTTCACATTGGGGCAGATATCTATCTACTCATGGTTACAGATGGTAACATGTTCACTTTACAGCTATTTCTTAAAGATGTTTTTGAATGACATAACCTTTTAGATTTGTTTTTTTAATGTTCTGTTATTAATCATTCTGACTGTATTGTGCTCTCAGTGTTCAACATTTGCAGCAGACACAACAAAGACACACTGTTCATACCTAAATGAGTAACTTCCCATTTCTGTATTCAAGTATATAAATCATATACATGTAGAACCAAAACTTAACTAAAAGAAACAAAACTCTGAACACGAACCAATCACCATCTTTAAAACCACAAACATTCAGAGTGGCTCTCATTTAGTGGTTCGCAGAAAGTCTGAGTAAAGACCATAATCAGCCACATGCTGTGTAATTTGCAGTGGTTGGGTGGGATATATTTTCTTGTACAACCCCACCCTTGTTTCTGTGTTGTGAAGGAGAAAAATCTTTGCATCTCATGTGTGTCTCTCTTCAGGACCCAATTCTACATGTGATGTTTTTGTGTGGAGCTCCAGGCTATTCTTCTTCCAGCATTTCCAATCCATCCACTTTCCTGGGTTGTTGTCTGCCCACAGTTTCACTCCACCCTCAGGAATTAGTGAGTATCTAGTAATATATGTCCTTTGTGGTCCATAACTGCTGATTTTCAAGCGTTTCATTTTTAATTTTTGTAACAGTGAAATAAACCATGAAATTTGTGCCATTTGGGTACCTCTCTGCCTTTCAGGTCATCTCTTCCTGGCAGGGAGCAACACCTCTGCAATTTTCTCATGGAGGTCCAACCAAAGCTGCTTCTCCTTAGTGCTGGATGCTCCTCCAACTCAAACATTTCTCTTTCTCCCTGTCCCTCACCTCAATGCCACTCGAAGTCTCATTGTGTCGACACATGATGCAAGATCAACTATATATGAGCTGACATCCATTTCCAACCAGTCTGACTTTATTCCCAGGTACTGAGATCTACACGAATGCAGAATTATGTCGACGTCTCATTCTGTGGATGGTATTTACTGCATGCTCTCCATTATTTTCTCATTAGTTCAGGTGAACTGCATTTTGAACCAGGTGACAGTGAATTGACGATTGCAGTGAATATCCTTGATGACTACTTTCCAGAAGACACAGAGTATTTCCATGTCAATCTTAAAAATCCCAAAGGTGGGGCTGAAATTGGATTCAATGGTCAGGTGACCATTTTCATTTCCTCAAACGATGATGCACATGGAATTGTAGGTTTTGCACAGGTATGTTTCTTGTTGCCTAACAGCGTAAGGTTATTTTGTGGTAATTATGTGTCCATTGTCTTTAATCCTATTTTGACAACCAATTTTTTAGAATTCCTCGTTTAAAGAAGTTGATGAATTAGAAAGAGACAATCTTATCTCTCTCAGTATTGAGAGAATGAGAGGAACTTTTGGGAGGCTGATTGTACACTGGGCCGCAAATGGAAGTGTGGAGGATATCTTTCCCACATCTGGAGTGGTAAGGTTTTTACTTATAGCAGCAGGTACTGTAGTTTGATGATTAAAGGAAATTAATTTGCGACTAAGATCGTAAGATTGTTGTAAGATTAAATCTGAAGGGGGATGTAGTTATCCTTCAGCTGGGTACGTACTGTAGCCTTAATCGTTTTGATAAATATCCAGGCACTGAAATTGTACTATATGCAAGGCTCATTTCAAGGTATGTACAAATATAGTTCAACCAGTAATATATCGTATCTGAGGCCATGAAACTAGCCCATGCACAACTTGATGGCATTCTTCAGGAAATCTTTTGATGTAGATAAAGATATTTTTCTGGTTTTTGTTGCTCAGACAACATTTTTATCAGGTCAAGCTGTGGCCACAATTACCTTCACCGTGTTGGCAGACAAAGATCCTGAAGTGGCTGAGAAGGTCACCATCACCCTCCTGAACGTTGCCACAATAGGGATCGATGATGCATCAAGGGGAGCGGTCATAAACCCAGAGCGAGCCCAAGCATTAATTATCATCCTGCTCAATGGCTCCCCCATTGGAGTAATTGGATGGCATTCTGATTCATATTACATTGTCACAGAGGAGCCTTTGGGTAATGATATGCTGCTTTCATCAGCTTTGGTCTAGCTTAATATAAAATTTCACAAAGTGCAGAAGTATTTAACCAATGGGCTGTTCTGTTACAGGAAAGCCATATAATGTCACACTTACAATTGTGAGAGAGCAAGGATTTGTTGGGGATGTGGCAGTTCACTACAGGACTAGACCTGCCCTGTCCCAACTACCTAAGAACCAGGCTACTGCAAATGAAGACTATATACCAAAAGACGCGATAGTAGTAATGAAGGAAAATGTCACTGACATCACCATCACCATTACTATTTTGCCAGTGAGTCTTGGGACTGTGGGGGATAATGCAATTGCTTCAGGGCTATAGGCCAAACTGCCTGTTATACCCATTTATGAAACATCAGACATTTAGCTCATTCCTTGCCCACAGTGGAAGCCAAAAATGATCACTTTGTATGACCACAGCCACACTAAGAAAATACTGTCATTTTTATAAATAGTTTATGTTCTTATAAATTGCAGTGTTTAGTCTCTTTTTGTCTTCTGTTAAATTACTGCATCCTCATGGGTAGAGAAATATTTCCACACTTACATTTTTGTGAACAGGTATTATCCTGATTTTTCTTTCTAAGAAATGATAACAAATGTCACAGGCATCTCTAACTGTGCAATTGACTGTAACCCTTACAGATCACTGTTTGTCACCGTTCTTTTAGGATGACGTTCCTGAACTGGTCGAGAGATTCCTCATCAACATATCTAGTGTGGAGCTTCTTAGAGGGTCTCTGGGGGGAGTTCAGCCAAGTCTGAAAAGACCAGGCATGGAGGTTGCAGAGGTCGCCATTCAAGAGAATGATGACCCTAGGGGGGTCGTCATGTTTAATGTAACCAAGGTACTTTTTGTGTGACTATGTGTTTTCCTATGTGCTGCCAGTTTATTGTCTATTACTATTTTAGACTACAGAATATCATTATATCTAATGAAGTAGCTAAAGTATAATAAAAAAGGTTATTTAATTTTGTATTCTCCTATAGGATGTAT
The DNA here is from genome assembly GCA_026779585.1 of Mormyrus proboscirostris. Taxonomy (NCBI): domain Eukaryota; kingdom Metazoa; phylum Chordata; class Actinopteri; order Osteoglossiformes; family Mormyridae; genus Mormyrus; species Mormyrus proboscirostris. The sequence goes on along the minus strand of JAODKF010000046.1, from coordinate 24,088,454 downwards.
CAGATCTGGTACAAGCACATGAGGTGCCTCCTCCGGGGAACGTGCTGCAGCTACCTGTTGCTCGCTTGGCTGGCAGGAGAGGGACTGTGGTTGCGTACTGGGAAGCTCGACCAATCAGTGCTAGCTTTGAAGATTTTACACCTGCCTCAGGAAATGTCACCTTTCAAGATGGGCAGGTCCATCTGAGTAGTATAACGTAATTTTTGGCATTTAATAAATGCAGTTGTGAATGTGACCTCCACACATGCTGTTTTGTCCAACAGGCAGTGAGCATTATTGAGATCACCATTATTGACGATAGTGCCGTGGAGCTTTTGGAGACATTCAGTGTGACGCTGACTCGTGTAATGGGTGGAGCCAGACTGGGAAATGAAACCATGGTGACAGTCAGCATCGGCCCCAATGACTCTCCCCTTGGACTGTTTGGATTTGAGGAACTTTCTGTAAGATACGACAGAGAGATTAATAAAGAGCTGCTTCCCCTCCTCCCATCTTGTCTCACTATTGTTTTACAGTTTGTTCAGTAAGTGCTTTGCTCTGCTCAAGGTGACAGTTATGGAGCCACAGTTTACTGATGACCCTGGCAGTGTAGCAACTTTGACAGTTTTGCGGAGTCCTGGGGGCAGAGGAATCGTGCATCTTCTGTGGCGTCTGGAAGACACGGCCCGGGATGACTTGAAGCCTCACAATGGCACACTGCAGTTCAAAGAGGCATGCCATAGTCTTGTTACCACATACTCACTAGTCTGTTTGCCAGTGCAAAACCTTAAAGCAATGTTTTTTTCAAATAAGAGTTAATGTTTCAGCCCGATTAAAGTGTTCTCTACCCTTGGCTCTTTCCAGACCGAGTCCAAGAAAACGTTGATGATATCTGCTTTGGCTGATGCTGTCCTTGAGGGGGATGAGAGATTCATGGTTCATCTCCTGGCACCTAAGAATGAGGGTGTCATTGATACCATTAAGGGTCAGTGCCGTGTAGTAGGGAAACTTCTGGTCAGTGAGAAATTTACAGTATTAAGTGATGCGTTCAGGACTTACTGTAATATGTACTTTCAGGTGTGGCCACTATTGTGATCCTTGGAGATCGTGGAGCCCTTGGAACTATCAGCATTGCCGAATCCTCTAGAAATATTTTTATTGGAGAGCCGCAGGGGACTTACAATGGGACTGCATTGGTCAGGTACTGTATAGACTTATGTGACTGATGACCACAGTGTCACATTTGAAACCTATATATCTATTCATCTTCTACTTGCTTATTTAGTGCAAAGTTGTGGGAAGCTTCACCCTGGGGAGAGCAGGACATCATCAAAGGGCACATACGCATGCATGATAATAATAATAAACTTACTGCAAAAAAATTCTAGTTTTTCTTAAACTCGTGTGTGTTACATTAGGTGAAACCAATGATTATCTCATAGACGATACACTATGGCTCTTCACATAATGTCCTGTGATATACATTCATGTTAGGCTTGAGCGAGGTCCTGGGATCTTTGGTGAGATCCAGGTTTATTGGAACATCACTCCTGCTGTGGACTCTGAGTTTGAGGAGACCTCTGGAGCAGTGACCATGAGAGATGGTCAGTCTGCTGCCACCATCAGGTTGAAGGTATTATTTTAAAATTCCAGTTTCAGGGGAACAATAGTGCCTGCTTCCCATTGCAGCTACTCCTGTCATACTGAAGCCTCCCACTGGTAAAAGATCTACAGAAACTGTATTATGTTCGGGAAAAGAGTTCATATGTACATTCCTGTTCTAAGTGACCTGCAGCAGGTCAATCAAAGATTTTTTTACATGATCTAAGTGGATTTTTGTCGCAGGTCCTAGATGATGATGTTCCAGAAGAAAGACGTGTCTACCAGTTGATCCTGAGTGCAGTCAGTGCCGGAGCTGAGATCAGCCCTGCCGGCAGGCAGGCCAACCTCACTGTGACGGCCAGTGATTTTCCATATGGTCTCTTCTCCTTTACTCAGGAGCTTCTGCACACCTCAGAAGAAGAGAGGATAGTAAGTATTGAAGAGGCGTCACACAAGAAATCATTCCACAAGTATCAATCCGTATTGTTACAGTAACATACTATAAAATACTTGTCCTTTTAAAGACCTAAGATGAATAATATTTCTTACACAAAATTGCATGCTGGTAAAGATGTATCATGGTTTTTCCAGGTGAATATAACAATGCTACGCTCCAGGGGCACATTTAACAGTGTGCTACTGTCCTATCAGACTGTCAGCAATACAGCCATTAGTGGCTTGGACTTTGTCCCAGCTATGGGGCAATTACTTTTTGAGCCAGATGTAACTCTGCAAACAGTTTCACTGGAAATTCTGGATGATGATCTTCCAGAGGGACCTGAGGTCTTCTATGTCAATATCACTCAAGTGGAGCTTCTTAATCACAGGTATGGCATAACGGCTCTAACCTGCATGGTGCTATCTAGGTTACTGACCCAGGAATGAGCAGTGACTTCATGGTTTTCTTGGTCTGTGTTTAGTAACTGGGACTTTGCAGTAAGGGAGCAGGGCCTCCAGCCTGATCAGCCTCCAGCCATAAGAAACGTCTCATTTATTATGATTGTAATTCATAAAAATGACAATGCAGAGGGCATTGTGGAGTTTGACCCTGACTACATCAATATAACTGGTGAGCACAGTCCTCTACAACATGCACTCGCTTCTGTACAGGAGATTATGTTTGCTATAGCCTGTGTTGTATTTGTACAATATTTCCCTCACAGTGGAAGAAGATGTGGGTGTGATCTTCATTCCTCTGTTAAGAAGAAGGGGTACCAATGGTCAGATCATGGCAGAGTACATCACTCGCAGCTTCACTGCCCTGGCTAACATTGACTTCATCCTCTCCAATGGTTCTGTCACCTTCAACCCAGGACAGAACCAAACTTATATAAATGTGTCTATTATTGATGATCTTGACAGGTGAGAAGGCTATGAGAAGTTCAAGACCTACATAAGGTCATAGAGGTGTCCATTGTTAGTGGCATGGTGCTGTTGAAATGTGAAAAGGTTGACAAAGCACTAGAAATCATGTAAAGATATGAAGATACTCTTGTTTGTCTTGGCAGGGAATATAGTGAGATGTTTGAAATCCAGCTTTCAGGAGCTACTGGAGGAGCCATACTTGGAAGGCATTTAGTAGCACAGATAACCATTGCTAAAAGTGACTCTCCAAATGGGGTGGTTCGCTTCCTGAACCACAGCAGGCTCACCATACAAAATCCCAACAGTACATTAAGCCTCACACTAATGCTGGAGAGGACAGGCGGGCTGGTAGGCGAAACCACAGTAAGTTATTTATATTGAAGTGCACTTCAGAACACTATTCAAGTAGTGACCTTGTGCTTTTTTGTCCCAGATGCATGGAAATGTCTCAGTGGGGAGCCCTGTGGCCTCACACCTCCAGAATTGTGGCTTTAATTCCTGCTCAGTGTGTGGAGTCTTCATGTACTCTGATTTCCTTCTGCAGTCCTGAACCATGCACTTCAGATCCATTAGTATCTCTAAATGGCCTGTGTAATGTTTATATATGGGATGGACAGCTATCCTATCTAGGGTGTGCCTTGTTGTTCATGGGACGGGTTTCATGGTCTCAGTGCCTGGGACAGGTTTTCACGACTCAGTGTCTCCTTCCATAAAAATTATGGGAGAAGTGAATATGATTTCACAGTTCTTATATCAAAAACGTTTTCTTTTTCCTGCATCAGTTTTATACTAATGCATGTACCAAATATTTTAGAATGCCAAGCCAGTGGTTTGATATCTGCTTCAGTATATTCTTCAAAGTTCTCAAAAAAGACTCACTATTGTATTTTTTATAAAAAGATGTTTATTTTGATTATATTCTGCAGTTTCATTAATATTTTTTGTGATGACTTTTCAGATAAACTGGAAGATTCTAGGTCCCAATTCACATGATGTTTTGCCAGCGAATAATACAGACATTGGGGAACCTGTGAATGGATCGTTCCATTTCAAAGATGGGGAGGGTGGAGTTCGTGTTATTGAGCTGTGGATTTTGCCCCATGGAGAAGTGGAAATCGCAGAGACGTTTGTTGTTATTCTCAGCCTGTTATCTGGAGACACAGATATTGATGCCAAGAAAGGAAGTCTAAAGCTTACAGTAAGTCTCTAAAGTACAGTATCATGACTTTTCAGGGAGTATATTTATATCGATTATTTTAACATTGAAAATATTTTTTACAAAATGCAAAAAGAAGCAGGGATGCAGAGAAAATCTTTCAATTTCAAGTATATCACAATGGTACCTTGTCTGCCGTATTCAGTAAGCCCAGCGTTAATAGCACAAATAGCTCAGTAAAATTAGTCTACTGTAGTTGATGAACTATGAGGGTGGCATGGTAGTTCAGTGGTGTTCTTAGGAACCTTTGAGATTTTAAGGCTTGAAACTTGAACTTCATAATTATTGAAAAAACATGGCAAATGAGAGCATTCTAGTAGTTATAGATTGTTAGGGATTGTTGTGCCTGTGTGGTGTAAGTAAACATCTATTAGTGACTTGGGTCTGTGTTTGTCTTTCTGCTTCAGATAGAGAAGTTCGGAGACCCAAATGGTATAGTACATTTTACTCCTGACGCCCTCACAGAGCGAACCTACAATGAGCCAAGTGATGCTGAAGGACCCCTGAACATCTCCCTCCCAATCATGCGTAGCGAGGGAGTCATGGGCAATATCACAGTATGTCCATAATGTTGACCTAGGATTCTCTTGCAAAAAACTTTCTTCTTCGTTAATAGATTATGGAAAAGTAAAGTGAAAAGCAATGCAGACTACAGATTAAACAAAATAACCAAATTACTTTTTAAAGCCTAAATTGTATTAACAATTTACTAATCCTGGATTCTGAACGATCCCTGTTATGTGGAATATGGGAAAATATGTGGGATTTGTCAAAAAATACCTTTTTTTCTCTATATGTGGACCGTATAATGAAAATAATGTGCTTTTCTCCTCTCTTTTAATTCTCAAGCTATTATGTCTGTTTTTTTTTTAGGTTTTTTGGGAGATCCTGAGTGATTCAGATACCGCTGAAGACTTCTATTTACTTAGGGGTTCTGTAATAATTACGGAGGGTGAGAGGTTAGCTAAAGTAATTGTCAGCCTGCTGCCAGACAGTGTGCCTGAACTGGAGGAGGTGTACATCATCCATCTGAGCTCTGTTGCTGGGGGGGCTGAGCTTGACATCAAGAGGAGCAAGACCCAGATCAAGGTCAGAGCAAATGATGAGCCCCACGGCGTCTTTGCTTTGTACCAAGAATTCCAGTCCTTGGAGGTCAATCCAACAAACTATACTCGGTACATCTCACTGAATATCACACGGCATGCTGGGACGTTCGGCAATGTCACAGTGGACTATAGAGTAGCTGGTAGTATGCCAGACCAGGGGGCCCTCATGGATGCGGTCCTCGGAAGCCTCTTTGTGAAGGATGGGGCAAAATTTGCTAGGACCACAGTGCCACTTAGCAACCAGGTGAGTAACTATGCAACACTGTAACCTATAAAATTATACGGCAACTGTGCAGTGTCGGTAATTTTGGCAATAATATGGCAACACTGTTTTGTTGTTGTTAACTGTGCTAGCTAAGAATATTTATCAAATTAATCTGCAACACATTTAGTGAATTTAGTGAATAAAGCTTGTTTTTGTTGATTTATATATTGCAATATATTGGATTTTCTTAAGGATTACCATGTATATTAAGGAGCTTTCTGTGCATCCTTTTTGGGAGATTTTTGTAAGTACTTTTTACTTCTCTTTAAAGGTGTTCTTTGCTGTTGGCTTTAAATTCACCATTGAGCTGACAGACGTAAACCTCATCGGGCCCGTATTCAATTCTGCTCCTCGGATACTGCGTGAGTCACACAGAGTCGTATTGACTGTTCATGAAGAAGTTGCCAATTCAGAGGTTAGTTTCAATAGGGTTGTGCCACAAGGTGGCGCAAGAATGTTACTTTTTCCTGGAAGATATATTTACTAGTAGTACTAAATTATCATTATTATTATTATTACTATTATTATTATTATTATTATTATTTGACACATTTTGGATATGTTTCTTGCTGATATTTCTATGCAAAAAAATGATT
>JAODKF010000046.1:24050596-24063883 GCA_026779585.1 Mormyrus proboscirostris | reverse complement strand
GGTGGTGGACTGCCAATCCTGCCACCAACTTCCTAGTTTTTCCCTTTAAGTTTGAGGACCTCCTTATACAGTAGGGCTGGATGTAGATTAAGGTCCTACCCAAGACAAAGCAATTGCAAGTTAAGGGCCCAATGGAGTAGAATCACTCCAGGCATTTATGGGATTTGATCCAGCAACCTTCCAACTGGTAGTACAGAATTTCCCCCCCTGGGACCAATAAAGAACATCTTATCTTAAAGACTCTTAAATATCTATTCATCCATCTGTCTGCGAATGTCTTCAAGCAGTGTTTCTCAATCCTGTCCTTGGGGACCTACCAGCAGCTGGGAGGGAGCAAAAACAGGGACCCTGGGGGTACCTAAGGACTGGGCCGAGTAACAATGTCTTAGAGTACAGTGTTGTTGGGGAGGGGCTTAGGGAACAAAACAAGGGAACACACTGGACAGGACGCCAGGCCCTCACAGGGCAGATACATTTACACACAATTTCACACAGTTTGATATCCTGCATATATTTATGTATGTACTGCTAGAAAACACTCAGTTTAGCATTTTTGGTTAAACTTCATGCAGAGCACTTATTGTAAGTACCCTGTGAAAAGTACCTGGAGAAGAACCAAGGCAAAGGAACTGATCTTTTAACGTTAACCCGATGGAAATGGTTTAGAATTAAACGGATAGGTTTATGGACACAGTTTCAGCTGGTGCCTACCATTTATGAATATTTCTTCAGCAGATTTGAAGTGAACTTTTACAAAAGGAAAATAAACTTAAGTCTTTAAATGATGGAATGGCTATAGCAGATTATTCTGGCAGCGCTCTCTGCTCTTTTATCTTTTTCCATACAGCTTTATGGTTATGATATAGCTTCATCACCATCTACGATCTCCCCTTTCTAACAGCATGGATAGCACAGCAGGTGCACGATTTACCTGAGAGATCGCATGTTGCTGGGGGCCTTCAGAGGCTATTTCATGCCCCTGCTGATTCACTGCACTTCTGTTGCAGGTCTGCTACCTGGTGTCGGCCTTCCGGGGCCGCTTCCTCGCCATCGAAAGCTGCTCCGCGCTGGGGCTGTTTTCCCACTACTTCCATCTCAGCCAGTTCAGCTGGATGCTAGTCCAGGTAGGTCTTGCCACCCATCGGCAAGTTTCATATCTCAACACCAACCGACAAGGGAGTAGATAGAAGTAGGAACAGTGAAGGCACAGCAAATACATGAATCCATAACCATGAGAAAGTAGAAGCCGAATATAATTGTCTCTCCTCATCCATATACCCAGTTTTCCCCCCAGATGCATTTTTAGAGATAAAAGCCTTGTTGGTTTAAAACGACATGTAATAGGACTCTAATGGTTGTGTTGGCAGTAATAGCTTGCATTTGCAAACTGGACAACATGCCTTACACAGTAAAGCCAGCTTGAGACAATAGGAAATATTGAGGGCCTGTGTACAGTAGCATTTCAATAATACCATGAATGTGTAAAAAGGAGGAGGCTTTGAAGCCCATCTGGAGATGTACTGCTGGGGTTTGTACTGTGGTGCTCATGCTTGCTGCTGCCTTCATCATGACGAACCTTAGCTTCAGCATGGTCATTTCTCCTGCCACCGGCAATATTTATAAAAAGATCCCTTTGTCAACAGTTTTGGATAGAGTGGCTGTCGGCTGATGTTGCAGCATTTGCCATGTATTTCATATAATTTGGTGGATTTAAAATATGTCAGCATAATAATCACATTATTTTTTGAGTACTTTGTTCTATTTATTTAATGCACATTTCTAATGCAGGACAAAAGGCTTCGTTTCAGACTCACTGTCAAATTCTCTGACACTTAATCTCAAACCTTTGGCATACATCAGCACTCACGTTTCTTGTTCCTCTCTTGCACACAGAGAATATGTTCAATAGAGGTATAGGCATGTGAATGTAATGATTGGACAGGGAGAGGATCCAAGTGTGGGAGGTCCAAGATCATTTCCAGAATCCTAGTCTGCAAAGCAGGCAAAGGGTCAGCAAGGCAGCGAAGATAGATAAATACCCAAACTGTGATCCAAATCTGTAGTACAAACATAGGCCAAAGTCACAAAGTTGATAACGGTATTACAGGGAAAACAAGCGAATGCAAAACGCAAGGGAAAAATAAAGCAGTGAGAACTTGAAAAAATAGATCATGAAACCAAATACTTAGTATGGTAGGACAGAGTTTCCTGATGGAGCCAGGTGCTTTGAATCCCTGCCAATTAAACAAGTACTTGAGCTACAAATGTGCATAGTATTCAGGTGAGCCAGCGTGAGAATCACCTGGGCTAGATGGGCACTGTGTTTAATGCAGGTGTGACGGGTACAGGTCTTTGGGAGTATAGTGGGAACAAATATTTTAAACATTCAATGAAATTAGTTCTGTATGATTGCATTCTATTCAATGCTGGTCGATAAACATTTTGAATAACACAGTTAAGGTAGTTTTAAGAGACAGAATACCCCCTGACCTCATGTCTACTGTCTTGAGACAGTAGACAAGCTTCTGGGATTTTTGTATTTCCTGTGCTGTAGAACTAGGAAAATAGAAGCTATTTAAGGAAGGAAGTATTCATTTACACAAAATATTCATTGCAATTCTGAATTATTAAGACATTAGTTCACAGACAAAGCCAGTCACTTTTAACTGTACTTCATTTTTAATATACGTTATTTTATGAAAAAAACCAAACACAACAAATGTAATAAAAGCTGCAGGCTTGCTAAAACCAGAGAAAATTCTTCAGTGCTGTCCTATAAAATGAGGAAACCATATGGATGTAATTGAGCCATTTTTCCAGTGGAAAAGGTAAACGATGATTCACATTGGAAAGTATTTTGGTGTTAAAAACAAAACAGGCACATGCTCTTAGTTTTCTGTGCAAAACTCAGTTTGAGATAGTCTTGAGACCAGATGGCAAACACAACCATGCAACATACTGTAGCAACTTGGCAACAAGGAGAAGGTTTCTTATAAATTTTGCAGTTAACTGGGGTAGACTGGGGTACAGCAGAACGAGGACAACTGATATACACAAAATACAGGTTAAACAAACTCAACTCATTTCCCTTATGTGCTTTTGGCCTGCTCTCAACTGTGGATTCTAGGTTAATGTTTTTTTTTTACACTAAAACCAAGTTACAACATTAATATAGTGTTTCTCAGTCCTCTAGTACTATAGGCAGTTCTCTAATTTCACACTCTGCATACCCTGGTTGGGATGCCAGTCCAGGGCAGAGCACAGACAATCACACACTATGGGCAATTTATAGATGCCACTTTGGCCAACCCCATTTTCGAAGTGCGGGTACCTGGAGGGCATCCACATAAACAAAGAAAATGCAAACTGCAGTTGTGCTGAGATTCTATCATCCACAATTTAACGACGGGTTTGTTTTTACCCAGCATAACATACTTATCACCTACTAATCAAGTTAGCTTCCATTTTCACAAATTTGCAGGTGTATATGGTTTTTGCGCCGTGATAAAATATCACTTTTAACTGCATTGAGTTATTCAGAAGTATTGATATACTGTAAGAAATGGATGTGAGTACGGAGTTCCTGGACGGCCATGGAGTTGTGGGTAGCCAGTGTTGTTATTTTGTCATTTCCATTACAGCTGGGTACAAGCTAGCATGCAGCCACCATATCTTAATTAAATCATTACCAAGTGGCTGAAAATGCTGCTTCTACCAACCAAAGAACACTTAGTTGTTTTTCTTATGCTATGTAACAGTTTGCAGGGGCGTTGCTAAAGATTTTGGGTCTCATGCAGGCATATCATATTGGGCCCCCAAGTCCAGACCAATCTGGTTATTTTCTATTATATTTTCTAGGCCCCCTGTCACTCAGGGGCCCTTGGAATTGTCCTAACTTTCACCTGTCTTATAGCCCCCCTGTCTGTTTGTCCTCTGTTTTTATTGATAAATATTTAGAAACCAATACTACTCTGCCTTTTGTCACATTAAAAAGATGTGTAAGGCACACTGAAGCATGTGTTTAAAGCAGGGTTAGGCAACCCTCCTTATGGAGAGCCAGTATCCAGCAAGTTTTCTGTCCTACCTGGTCTCTAATGAAGCACACCTGATCTCAGGCAGGTAGTAACTCATCATGCAGGATAGGAAACCTGCTGGATACCACCACTCCAGAATTAGGGCTGTCTACCCTTGGTTTGAAGTATTATAGTGAAGATATATGGTAAACTGCAAAACAGCAGATGTAGTAATTGTTACCAATTGGCAACTACAATTTTATGTTTATATTAGGTTTTGGTTAAGTCATAAGGTTAAGTATCCTAAGGAACAACAAAACCAAGGTAGAACAGCAGAGTCTGACTTTAACTTGAAGTGTCTTCATCCACCTTTTGTTTCCTGTCTAAAGCAAATTCTCATGTTTCTTCTTGCATTGTGGTCTTATTTACTGTGTTCCCTTTCTACCATAGGCAGTGAACTTCTGGCAGGTATTGGTGATGAATGACGAACACACAGAGCGCCGCTATCTGCTGTACTTCCTGCTCAGCTGGGGCACGCCTGCTTTGGTCATCATGGTGCTGGTCATTGTCCTGCTTGGTGGCTATGCCTGGAATATCCACAGCGTCTATGGGCTGGTGCATGAAGATGTGTAAGTATCAGATGGCAGACCTGCCTAAGGGAAAACTTTTAGTAGTCTCTCTGGTTTTATTTTTTTATCTTTCTCTGGAATGAAACATGCCAACCGCAACATAACGATGAAATAGTCAGATCTATTGCATGTTTCTTGGGAAAAGTCATCTTTGAAATTTCCTGGAAGATTCAGCTGGTTCTTGGGGAGTTTTCTCATTTTAGCTTTATTGTACATATCTCAGTTTTTCTGTGAGAAGTGACCCTGCCAAATACAACATCATCTCATTATGCCGATATCCGTCGTGTCACAACAAAATATTACTTTTTTCTCACCCAGTTTTCCCACAGCCAAAAAGAAGAGTTTACTTTCTTACTTGCATGGTTGCAGAATAACAGGAACATCCTGTTGATGAAAATAAATTCCTTAGATTAAGAAAAAACTGTTTTCTGAAATTCCCAGCATCACAACACAAAGGTAGAGGCCTGTGGGAAAGCTTGTCACAGACCAAAGATCACTTCAATTAATCCTGCCAAGATTTCAGTTTTAACCATCCATTACTATACCTAATACTGCAAAACACCAGCAACTTTAAAGACACAACAGTAAATAAAATACACTACAATAAATGATAAATTGCAGTATTTTTTACAGGAATTTACCTGATCACATTCCATACTACCATTCTCTAAAATGAGTTCATAGGTCATCTGTTCATGTCTTCTCAGTTTAAGTTTGTAGGCTGATTTTCTTTAACACTGCATTTGAATGTGAAAATGTGAAAATATCACTGTCAATTCCATAAAATTGGTTACTGCCTACTTTTAACTCGTGCTAAGTTGTATTGCTGCCAAGATAAACTTCCTTGGTTAACATGGACTCCATTTGAGTTCCCCAGAATGCTTGGAATGACTGAGATTGAGAAGTTCATAGAAGAAAGTAAAACATTAACCATGAGTGAAATAACATTCAATATCATTTTCTACGCCATGTATTGAAATAATAATAGATACTTTTAATGATCCCTGTGGGGAAATTTTCTTTTCACCTCCCTCATCATGATCATAAGAGGCAGCCACCCGTAGCAGCGCCTAGGGAGCTGGGGGTTAAGGGCCTTTCTCAAAAGGACCCACAGACGTGCTGAGGCCGGGTTTCAATTGGCAAGCTCCTGATCACAGGCACAGAGACGTGGGCCCACTGACCCACACACTGACCCCTAGGGCAAGGTCCAACAGTGCAAGATCTCGAATATCAACAGACATTTGGCCAATCTATGTAGCAATGTGCATTTCCAAAGCAATATTACTGAAGTATGGTGGTACTACTTTTAATAATCATTCATGGAAACTACAACAAATTTAAGGCTTTAAAAATATACCAAATTCAAAATATATTTCTATTTACTGGGAGATTCTGTATTCTGGTGTCCCATGTGCTTTCCAGTCCCAAATAGTAAATATGGTGGAGGCTTCATTGCTTAGAGATATACTATTCATCATCTGTTTTTCAATGATGAATGAAAATGACCAGATTGAGTCCCACATGAAGATGAATGTTCAAATTATTTTCCCTTTACAGTAATCAAGCATTGTTTATCAGTCTATATAGCTGTTAAAGGGTCAAGTTACGTTACCTACTGGTGGATTGCAGATGCAGTGTTTTGAGTGACGACAGAAGAAATGTCTTGCAGCAGAGTGATTCAGTGGCTGGTGTGTGGTATTTTTGCTCCACAGGTGTTTCATCCCCAGTGTGTATGCAGCCCTTTGTACAGCAGCACTTGTGCCCTTGATCTGCCTGGTGGGTGTGCTTGTGGTGTTCATACACGCCTATCAAGTCACCCACCAGTGGAAGGCCTATGATGACGTCTTTCGAGGGCGAACCAACAGCGCAGGTAGGTGTCCATCATGAACTCCAGTGCCAAATCATGGCTAATATATTTTATACAGGAATGCCTTTACAGTTTTATGGCATTTAGGTGGGTGTGTGTGTGTGTGGGGGGGGGAGTTTGCATAGATCACATTTGAGGACCAAATTGTCCCCAAAGTGCAATAAAACCTGCCATTTCCCTACTTCTGGGGACATCTTTTGAGGTCCCCATTTGAATAACCTGAGTTTTATAAAAATGTGTGAATGCAATCAAAAAAGTAAAATTGCCAAAACTCTTGTATTTTGCTTGGTTACTTATGGTTATGGTTAAGGCTGGGTGGGGGTTAAGGTTGTCATAGTTAGCATTAGCATTTTTCCCCTAGAAAAGAATGAGCGCCCCCCAAAAAGATATGATTACACGACTGTGTGTGTGTGTGTGTGTGTGTGTGTGTGTGTGTGTGTGTGTGTGTGAGCAGGACAGTCAACAACTGATGAATGATGTATGCTGGTTATGTCCTTACTGTAAATAACGGGCAGTATGGGATGCTGCCAGGTATTCACCACTCAGCAGTACGAATTTCAAAAAGTCAAGCATAGTGTGAATATGTTCCCCAGATAACAGCACTAAGAATGACTTAGCAGATATTTTTCATGGACATTTCCAGTACAAACCGTATTGCATTCAAACCAGATCACAACCCCATCAGTATAGAGACATTCACAAAATATGCCTCCAAAAATATGATCTGCCAGGTCATATTTTTGTTTTTTGCTTGTGGGAGTGGTTTCCATTTTGTTTTACAGCCAGACTATAAATATCCTGTGTACTTAAATCAAAATTTCAGGGCTCTGATAGAAGGTTATTTTTTAAAGTCTACAGAAATCTGTGCTATTTCCAAACCAAAATGTTCATTCCTTTTAAGGAAGTGTTTAGGATACAGAATTTACCATATATCTAATGTAGAGTTTAGCTCTGTGTGTGTGTGTGTGTGTGTGTGTGTGTGTGTGTGTGTGTGTGTGTGTGTGTGTACGTAATTGTCCTGTCAGGCTTCAGGCACCCTGTGACCCTAATCAGTATAAGCAGTTAGTAAATGGATGGATGGATGGATGGATGGATGGATGGATGGATGGATGGATGGATACTTTAACTTATTTAGTTAGCACCAATCAATCCTGTTATTTGAAGGAAACTTTAAGGTTAATAAGTCAATGCATTTTAGACCAGGTTTACTTATAATGTAAACACCTGTGCATAATGCATATGTTTATGTACTTGTAGATGTGTAATAGTAAATGCACCTGAAAGTAAATACTTATATGGAAGCTCTTTTTTGTAATGTACTGCAAATTACTTCCTGTAGCTTAAATAAAACTACTAATAAATCGAACCAATTCTGTCAAATGGCAAAGGGGATAATTTGCACAATGCATGTAACTACATTCATCTACTGCATATTTCCAATAGTCAGCTGGCAGTGAACATAATGACACTAAAAATAAAATATGCTGAGTCACCAACAAACCCTAGAACATTTCGTCATGAGCAGAATAGTATGCACCTTCACTCCCATTGGTCCTTGGAGATTTCTATTTAACTCAGTACAGTAACTACTGTTAGGTGTTGTAGATCATAATTTCATTTGCAAAGGCCACATCCAGCCATAAACCATAAACCAAAAAAACACCTTAAAACCCATTTATGGTTTAATTATTAACCATAAAAATAATCAGGACTATGGTACACATGCTGATACAGTGGATATTCATTGTGACATTAATGTGGGCTCAGTTGGTAGCACTGTTGCCTCACTCCGGAGTTGGGGGTTTGGGTGGATTGGAAAATGGATGAATGAATGCATAAATGAAGAATAACCATGTGTACAGTAGTCTTACTGCTTTCTTACAGTATACAGATATAAGTATGGAATATGTCATACATCCACCCTCTGATCACTTATCCCCATCAGGGTTACAGACGGGCCTGGAGCCTGTAGCATATAGCACAAGGCTGCTTGTCCACCACATGGCACATACAGTATAAGATGTTTATAAACACCAATGCAGACAACGACAAAGAACCGGAATACCTAGAGAAAATCCACATGCCACCGAGGGAAGATGCAAAATCCATCCACAGTGCCGAAGCCCCCAGTCATGCAGGTGTAAACCCCCCCAATCAGGCAGCCCCCCCTCCTCCTTTTGTGTGTAAGCTGTAGTGCATGCCCCATCACTATGATAAACTTATTATCAGCACAGGAATTTATAAAACACAACATATTTGCTGCATTTTTTTATGGACAGCAATATGAAGTGGCTTTATGGTTTTAACTGTTTCTGCAGTGAATGTCAAACCCAAACAGTTAATATCTTGCACACGGCAAGTTTTCCAGTATCCACTTTATTTAATTGTTTTTGGGCCTGCAGCAATTTCCTCTTGCTCACTAGAAAGAAAAACATTGCAACACAATTTAACTAGACAGGGCTGGGATGACCTAAGACATTAATAAGCACAGATGCATTTCAGTCTGTTATTGAAAGTAACGGTTAACTCCTCAGAATATAAATTTGTTCCCTGTGTGAAGATCTATGTCATTATAAGTTAAATATCAGTTCTGTGAATTAAATCAGGTCCATGTAGGCATTTAAACAACTCAATTTCTATTATGTACAGATTTAATATCATATGGATAGGCTTGTGAAACACGGGATTAGAGATGATTTTGTTTTAGTTATCGTGAACTCATAACATTTAAGACAACAGAGTTCATAACACTTAAGATTTAATATTGGTCTTGGTGTTAAGCTGATTCCTTGTAGGAATTCGGGTTCTTATACTGAGATCTGCATAAATGCAAAAAATTGGATTCACCCCAAGGAATACAGCTGTTTTATATAATCTTATAAATCTACAAATTAACCTGAAACATGCTCTGAATAGTCATTTTATAAATACCGATATCCATGGTATTTGTGCAGTCTGTGTCAACACAGAGTCTGAAAAACCTGTCTGGTGTGAACTCATTCCCAAGCCAAAGTCAGGAATGTGCTTACATAGGTAGGGAAGGGAGAAGACGAACCATCTGCATGCAGAGCTGGGTGCAGAGAGCAAACCTGGGCCTGCTGCCTGGAGTATTCACTCTCTCTCTGCAATGCATGGCCTGTTTTTCATTGCAGTCCCATCCGATAACCAGTCTGGCTGTTGTTTGTCATCAGCAGCTGTTTTATTCCGATCACACACTCCTGGTCTTCGCTTTTTGTTTTTTTTAGTAACTTGGTGTCCTATGATATTAAAAAAGAGTCTCTGATTACTAATGAAAAAAGGGATTTCAGAGCTGCTTTGACTCCGTTTGTAGGAAAGCTTAGCACTACAAAAGCTGGCGTAACCTATTCCAAGAGCCACATGGCGATAATCCCTGTTTATACCTCAGGCTGTTGCTTAAGCACTGTGTTGTTTTTAAAGTGTGCTTAACCCTGTGGGAGCAGCAGCTGCAGACGGGCATTCGGGCATGTAGCCAGCCCTGTGACCGGGCTTCTCATCAGTCCTTTTCCCCTCTCTTTGTTTTTCGGAGAAGCCGACGGAGAAGCATGTCCTCTCGTGGGAAGTGGGCCAGACAACTCCTGGCCTCAACCACTCATTTCATCACTCTGACCTTTTATTGTTTGTACTCTTTTACCTGACCTAAAGCACTAAAGTCAATATACAGTCTTAAATGTTATATTTCCAATAAATAATATATTTATTGTAAAAGCTAATGATTGATAAATCGATAGTGGTGCAGATTTAGTAAGAAACTAATATGTCATTTTCATAAAAATTTTAATTAATCTTTAATGAATAACTGAAAAATGTATTTTTGTTACTCGTTTGCTATACGGGTGAATAGCGGAGATGGTCATGCCTGGATGTTCGACGTTCCATAATGATTGTAGACATTTTCTAGCTACTGTAGATAGAAGAGAG
This sequence comes from Mormyrus proboscirostris, assembly GCA_026779585.1. NCBI lineage: Eukaryota > Metazoa > Chordata > Actinopteri > Osteoglossiformes > Mormyridae > Mormyrus > Mormyrus proboscirostris. The sequence continues at coordinate 24,053,435 of JAODKF010000046.1, read as the reverse complement.
CAATGGCCCTTGCAAAGACAGTCCCTCAAACCAGTGATGATCTTGCATGTTTCCAGCAGAATTAAAAACGACCTTTTACTTTCCTCATGTGGTTTCTACATGCTCACAAAGATATAACAGGTCTCTCTTACAGCAACTGTTTTCTGGAAACGCTGAAGCCTTGTTGCCTAGCAAACGGGAGGGGGGGGGGGGCGGATTTGACTATATCGTTCACTTAGCATGTCAGGCACTGGTACCCTTGTGAGTTTCTGTGCTGTTGGAATAGCCATGCCGTGGGGCGAGCTGTTCCTGATCCCAGCTCTTTAATGATCTTGTCTTGTGCAGTATTCCTTTGATTTCTGTCATACTTTAATATTATCTAAACAGAGACTGTATGAGAAGCCCGTTACTGTAGCAGTCTGTTACTTTTACAACCGGCAGCCCAGTAGCATGCCATTCCAAATATGGGGAGCTCTGCTCTATAATAATACATATAGCATGGGCAAAAGTATTGGGACACCTGGCTATTATACCCACAGGAACTTTTATGGCATCCCATTCTAAATCCATAGGCATCAATATGAAGCTGGTCCTCCTTTGCAGCTGTAACAGCTGCCACTCTTCTGGGAAGGCCTTCCACACTTTTGGAGTATATCTGTGGGAGTGCATACCAAGACATTTTGGACAATTCTATGCTTCCAACTTTGTGGGGACGGTTTGTGGAAGGCCATTTTCTGTTCCAGCATGACTGTGCCCCAGTGCAGAAAGCAAGGTCCATAAAGACATGGTTATAGGTGAATTTGGTGTAGAAGAACTTGAGTGGCCCACACTGAGCCCTGACCTCAACCCCACTGAACACCTTTGCGATGGACTAGAATGGAGACTGCGAGTCAGGCCTTCACATCCAACATCAGTGCCTGACCTCACAAATGCTCTTCTGGATGAATGGGCAAATATTCCCACAGATACACTCCAAAATGTTGTGGAAGCCTCCTCAGAAGAGTGGCAGCTATTATAGCTGCAAAGGGGGGACCAACTCCATATACATGCTGATGGCTTTAGAATGGCTTGTCATAGAATTTCCTGTGGGTGTAATGGCCAGATGTCCCAATACTTTTGTCCATAGAGTGTAAATATTAAGTAGTATATATTAATCTTAATTAGTATATACGTATGGAGATGACAACAAGACAAAGCATAAGAATAAGCCTTAGAATACATGTCAAATTAATCTTCATTAGTACCACTAGTCAATAAGAGTAAAACAACGCTAACAACAATGCAAGCACCAAGGAGAATGTGCGTGGGAGTATGAACGGGACATGGTTTATATACATCAGCACAATCGGCATGCAGGGAAAAACACAAGGCAAGAATGCACTAAATTTGCTAAACTAAACAAAAAACTGAGGGGGAAGGCCCAAAACATCTAATAGCTACAGTAGTCACCTTATCCAGTCATTGCCAGATGTGCGAGTTGGTGTCAGGCTTACGTCACCAACCCACGTCACAGCTGGCGGTCAACGATGCTACATTAAACATATATGCCTTTATGTCGCTGCCTTTTCGATTACTTCTGATACCATCATTTTACAGAACATTTCTGGAATGTTCTCCCTTGGCCATGATCTGTGTGAGATGCCCTGTGTGTTTTGTTACAGAGGTTCCAATGGTGCTGACATTGTTTGCTCTGGTGTCCCTGGTCTGGCTTTGGGGAGGACTGCACATGGCTTACAGACACCAGTGGATGCTCATCCTCTATGTCATTTTCAACTGCCTGCTGGTAAGACTTTCAAGCAACTGATTTGTTACAGGCAGCCTTCCATTCAATATGCTCGCTCTCTGGTTCTCATGAATTGCATTTACAGTCCTTTCCCATAACCCATCTCTTTCTTCAGAATCTTTAAAAGTTTAAGTTTCGCTTACTGCACAGTTACAGTGCACTACTGAGGTATCACAGAATATGCCATTGCTTAACCCTAAGCTAATTCAGTTATTATATGAATACTAATCTGTCTGCAAAGGCCAGCAGATGACATGTAATTTATAGTAATTCATAAATGCATAAAATATGTGTGCAGTGCTGGTCTGGAGAACGCCGTCTTGTTTACATGATATTTCACTGTGATCTCACAGTGAACTGTGTATCTGAGTTTCTTATACCTTTTCGCTTCACTCAGCAATGGGACCAGTTCATTTTACGCAGTTATTTCTAGATAGCAGGGAACCTGTAAAAATAATAATATCAAAACTGCTTCATAATTTGCATTTATTTAAAAAAAATCAAGAATTAAGGCTGATATGATTAACTTGATATTGAGTAAAAAACACTATAATTATGATTAAATAACTAGAATTGAATTATATAGCATCATTCATAAATTCTCAACCCCAGCACCAGATTTCTTTTGGCGCTGGCACTGAATTTTGGTTGTCAAAAATAAGGAAAAAAAATTGGTCTGTTTTATGATTAGCCATATTTGTTTTCCAGAAACACGTTCTCTCACCTGCAACTGGTCATTAACCATCAATCCCTTTCGCTTCCAGGGCCTCTATGTTTTTGCAGTGTACTTCATCATGCATAACCAGCTGTGCTGGCCAGTGAAAGCTAGTTACACAGTGGAGATGAATGGTCACGGCAGCCCAGACTCCACCTTCCAGGGTAGCAGCACTCCTGCTGTCGGTGAAGAGATCAGCAAATCCACACAAAACCTTATCAGTGCCATGGAAGAGGTATCAATACCATACCCCTCTTAGTCTTCACCTATCTATTCACCATTTGTTATCAATACCATATACCCCTCATAGTCTTCACCTATCTATTCACCATTTGGTATCAATACCATACCCCTCATAGTCT
>JAODKF010000046.1:24028719-24046554 GCA_026779585.1 Mormyrus proboscirostris | reverse complement strand
AACTGCAAGATGCTATCCTATCAATATGAGCCAACATTTCTAAAGAATGCTTTCAGCACCTTGTTGAATCAATGCCATGTAGAATTAAGGCAGTTCTGAAGGCAAAAGGGGGTCAAACACTGTATTAGTATGGTGTTCCTAATAATCCTTTAGGTGAGTGTAGTTTAGGTGTGTTCATAGATTAAAGATGACAAGAGTCGTCAACAGCATTTTAAACTGAATTATAGGGCCAGAAATTCTGTATTTATGACTGAATATAAAATAAATGTTAAATGCCTACAGACTATAAATATATTTAAAAATTATATAAAATAATATATAAAAAATTACTAATAAAGACATGAACATGCCTCAAGTCAGTGATAAGATCAGTATTAGATATGGTTTGTTCATATACAAGTCAGTCAGCTATTAAAGACATTCTTGAAGTAAATATTTATCTTGTAAATTTTTAGGTGTAAACCTAACAAACAACAGACCAGATCATTAAAAAATGTTTATCACATCTTCCTGTAGTTCCCAGAGAAATGCGTTCTGGCTTTTCTGAGGTAGAACCAGTAGAGCTCAGCAGGGCTTCTTCTCAGTGGAACCACAGACTGAGCAGAAGGCTACAGGGCTTGCAAGTAATATCAGATACACTGGAGCGATAAATGGTAAATACAGAGATAAATCATATCACAGGGTCCTCAGACATCGGGTGCTTCTCAATGAGGTGCCTTTTCTTGTTATGTATTTCATTTTCAAAGAGAGGATGGAAGTGCACTGCTTATCCACTGCAGTCAAAGAAGGATATTGCATAAACATTGCTACAGTAGATGGGTCCTATTGGTGTAAAATGTTTCAGACATTAATCGAGCTTGTAATATGAAGCAGCTCGCTGCTCAATCTGAAAATTATCAACCAGATGCCTTGGAGGATCAACCATCAATCAGCTTCCATAACTTGATAACTTCATTTCAACCGACAGTTGTCCTGGTCTGCTTAGTATCACGGCATAGCAATGACCAATATTTTACAGAACATACTGCTTAGAATCAATAGTAGACAAAGCTGTGAAGTTAGCAACTTGCCATATATCCTCATCATTATTCCATATTCTATTAGTATCAGTATCATAAAATAACTTTTACACCTGGCAAAATTGCAGTACATTGTACCATGGGCAGGATGGCTTCCGCATAGCGGAGCTCATTAACATTTTGCAGCATGCTCCCTGGTATCGTAAACCACCCTGGTCTGAGTATTTGTTGTAATGAGCTGTTCTGGGTACCCACTTATTGTCTGTGGCCTTACCCATGTTTGTACGTGTCATTGCCTGATCTTTTACAGTCATTAGCCACTTTGAAGTTACTGTGTGCAATGAGACCCTATATTTCCCTGTCATGTGTGGTGATATAATATTGCTGGTATAGTTTTGGTGCATGGATAGATTTGCTGTTGCTTGTGTGTTGTATTAGAGTTCGTGTAAGGGCAATACCCTAATAGTGGAATAATCAGTATCAAGTTATTTATTCCATTTGGTACTGCTTTCAATTGGCAATGTGTATTATGAAAATGTTTATACATTATTACAAACTCATTACTTGTTATTACTTGCTGGCAGCTTATCTAATGTACTTCAGTAAATAACATAATCTGCAAATTAAATGTCCATTTAAAATCGCTATTAAAAGGTACATGAATCTGTATGTCAGATACTGGCAGGCAGAGCAGGGCAGAGAGCTGTCTCCATGACGACAGCACTTCTTGTGCTGTTTATCTGTGGGCTCTGCATTCTTATAAGATTAACAATAATCCTGTTACTAGCAGGCTGTAAAGTCATACAAAACATATAGAAAACAAGAAATAAAATAAGAAACAAAGATAAATAGCAAATGAAAGTATCAATTACATTTCTGTATGCTAGTGTATTATAAAATATCATCATCATTATTATTATTATAAGTTTTAACTGCTACAGTTAAAACAGACCATTATAATTAGAATAATCAGCATTTGATTGAAACATAGATTCAATTTAATAATAAATCATGTGAATTAGTCAAATAAGTGAATTAGTCAAATAAGTTTAGCTGTACCGCAATGCAAATGAAAGTGTGAAGTAACAGCAGATGAAAGCTCCTGATTCATGCTAAGTAAGGGGCTGTGCTTAGGCATACACAGATACACAGAGCACAGACAGCCTGCTAAATGGCCCATATACTTTGGAGAGGCAGGATCAATCCATTCAGCAGATGCACATCAGAATGTGGCCATTAATTTATTCAGCAATGCTGAAAGAAGGCCTTTCTGGAGATTACATGAATCAGCACTGGCTCATCCTTCAGTGAGAGAGACAGGGAGAGAGAATGAGAGGGAGGTGGGGGAGGACAAACCAGTGACTCGGGCTCTGCTGTGACACAGGGAACCACGTGCGATGTGGAAACCCTGCTTTGCTGACTCACAAAACAACCTTTCTGATTCTCCACCAAGTAAACACAAAATACAAAAACATATTTACCAAACTATCCAAAATAAAAAAGATGCCATATATCAGTATATAGTCTATCAGAACTGGAAACCATTACAGTTCCTCATATCAGGATCGCAGCTGGAGTTTCTGGGATAAATGTCACCTTGGACCCACCGCATAATTTTACAGATAATTTTACACATATAAGAGCCACTGTAAAGTGCTGAGTCTCCTGAGTCTGGGAGGGTATCCAGATTGCTACAGTACTGCACCTGTGCCTCAGATTAAGATGCCTGAAATCTGCCTGGTCTCCTCCTAGGTCTGTCACTATATACATTTTTAAGATACACAATAAAAAATATAATGTACATCTAAAGAGGGATTGAATTAAACATACGTATGCCTTGTTTGCATTCTAAGAATGTTTTTCTTATGGTCTTAGTGAGAAGAAGAAAATCCTGAGACACTGGACATAAACATAAAGGCAAGACAACCCTGAAAATCCTGACATTCAAACATTCAAACCTCAAGAGAGCCCATGGTCAGTTTATGCAACACTCTGTTATCCTAGAACACTTGGGTAGAAAAATGTATGAGTACATGAGTATATCAATTGAATACAGCCTGTTTGGGATGCATACCAATTCTGTCAGGAGAGAAAAGCCTGGATGTGCTTTCTATGAATGGGATGTACAAGAAACAATGTCAGGTTTGGATTTGTAAATAAAATTTTCCGGTGATCCAAAACATTATAGTTTCTCTTTTCTACAGACTACAATGTGCAAGCATGTGTTTAAGTAAACAGTAAACTAGGAGCAAAGAAAACTACTTTGATATGTAATAGAGGCAGTGTGAACTTCCGAAAACTCCAGATCCTCAGCTCCTGTGGTATCTTGATAGATAGTGCAACCAGTGGAAGCGATGCAACGAAGAGAAATTCCAGGAAGGCCAAATGGGAGGCAGCGAGCTGGACTACTGCTATCATGCTCTCAACCCCATTCTTCCCTGCTGGTGATTCTGCACTGTCTAGCTGATTCAGGACCCATTGTGACTCAGGGGGAAATAAATCAACCAAATTAAACCGTCACATGAATCAGCTAAAGTCTAAAAATAGACACACAGAGGGATTGGTTTTTAATAAAGCTGTAAATGATACTAAGAGCCTTTGAATATATGGGACAAAGGTGTAAGTGAATAAATTTTGGAATATCTGTATTTTCTAGCCTCTTGTATAGTACCCCATAAGGAAAAGTCACTATGGCAATATTTTGTTCCAAAAAAAGGTTTCCAGCAGCCCGGAGAGAACCAAGGTTATTATCCCCCAAACACAAAACAATATAGACACTGAAAGCCTTCTGTTTTATAGCATTCAGTGATGAGCAGCGTTTATTCATATATTGCTTAGTAATATTTTTCATATAGGACAAAATCTGAAATCAATTAAAAACATCCATCCATTCATCCATCTATTCATCCATCCATTCATTTTCCTTCCAGCCACTATCCAAGTACAAATATTGGTGAAATAAAAGATAACAGAAAACCATTCTCGATAGAAGCCCACAACCAAAAACAATATAATTAGAATTACTTCACTTATTTAGCTATCTACTTTACAGACTTGTTAGGTATTTATAGAAATAGATATGCAGGGATCAATGTGATTGGCAAGTAAGATAGAAACAGAGTGTACCTTGTCTGAAGAAAATCAGGTCTGTTAAGTCTCTGGACTCCTCAGTGCCTATTGTTAGCATTTCCATGACAACCCCTCTACTGCGCATGCATGTTACCCTTTGTCATCAATTCCACTGTAGGTAAACAGCTGGTGTGATCTTTCAGTATGAAACCCAGACTCCAAGTAAAGAGGTTGCACATGTACATGGAAATTAACCTCATCCTTTCCACCTTGTCTGGTCACTTCAGTATCATTATATACTTAGTCTACCTTAGTCTGCTCATCTTATAGTAATATCAATATAGAATAATATTGTGACATAGCCTAGAAATTGAGGAACTTCTTTTGTTACCTGAGCATAGAACTTGGAAGCAAGGACAGAGCAGGTGAGCTCTTGAATAGCAAACAAATCTTGGCTCTTGGGTAACAAGCCAATCAAAATGACGAAAAAAACATAAACCAGGACACTGTTTTGAGCCCTGTGACCTGTATCACAAAGCAGGATTTCATGCTTCCGCGGATACTTTGTTGGATTTACAGTACCCCAGTTTAAATAGACTTTATTTTCATGAAATTACATTTAGCCCTGACTACCTTAAATCTGACAAGTTATCTGATTAAGCAAGAAATCCTGCATCATGACCCGATCCCATGCTCTCTCTGAGGGAAGTCTGAGGGAAGTGAGAGGTGTTGGGTACAGAAAAACAATCTATTTTTTTTTTTTTTTTTTAAATTTTAAAATTTAAACCTAAACGGAACCTAGAGCCTGGCAGGATAGTGCATAAGACTGGGTTAGACCTGGGATGGGATGCCAGTCCATTGCCAAGCACATACACACATGCAACACAGATAGTTTGGAGACACAATGGGCTAGAGAACTTCCTGTGAGCTGGTGACTGTGTCCGCAGGATTCGCAGGAGGAAGGAAACAGCTGAGCCTTGTGTAATGTCAGCACTCCCAAATCGCCAGCCCGCTCACCTCAATAATACCGTGTTACTCCTTTCCTTCTCCAAACGTAAGTAGCCCTCAGGGACCTGGCCTTGCAAGCATAAAAGACAAGATGGCCAAGAAGTAAGCATTCATCAGTCATGGACCCTAAGCCAGGCAGCATCGTACACAAGGCTGCGATACATCCTGAATGGGATGCCAGTCCACCACAGGGACCTGCAAGCACTCACACACACAATTATACTCAATTTTAGTGCTAATTAACCTAACTGCATGGGCTTTGAATGGAAAAGAAGTAAACATCTTTGTCAAATTTGTATAACATGCAGACTGCATTTAGTGATCGCCAGATAAGGTTACATTACACGTAATGAAATGTAATCCTTTGCTTTTCTAATTTCATGTTTAGCAACACTCCATCATGGCAAATGAGACTCATTCTGTTGCTGATATAATAATGTAGCACATTATGAGTGAGAGTTAATTCTCAATTGAGTTTTACTCAACTGCCTTAGATGTTAGGCATCATCTGAGGATTCTTTTTTCCATTGTTATGCTGAATCTGTTCTGGGCTCTGTTATGATATGAATAATAATAACATAATAATATAAAACGCAATTTTTGCGCAAACATACAATACTTCAGTTATCTCTGAGATGCAGAGCTTAACTATAGAATATCTACTACTGTAACACCTCCCAATGATGTGCAACCTAGGAAATTAATTACAGTACTTGTTATAGTATAGCTCCCATCTGGCTTGGGGTAAGACAATTTGACATGAAGATAATTCACCATTTTCACCCTGCTGTGAAAGCATTACCCACTGAGTGCCAGAATGATCATAGAGTATCACTGCGGCACTTTAATGCATATCAAACTAAGTTAATACATGGACCAAAATTGGGTTTGGAACTTGTATACTTTTAACTAGTAGTTGCAAATCTTTCCTAAGATCACCTTATACATACACATAGTTTTCAACTTTACAAGCTAATTCGTTCCAAATAATTGCTCGTTAATTGAGAACTCTAAAGCTGGAGCTATTTTCCCATTGAAACGTTAAAAAACTTAAGACTTTGGTTACAGCCAAAAAATCCTTAGCATAAATTTTTGCCAAATAAACAAAGGAGACACAAGCATATTAGAATTAACATTTCATAAAAATATTTGCCCATTTAAACAAATAAACCTTTGGAGAAAAAACAGAAACACTTCTTTGTTAAAATCGTAACATTCACAGTCAGTTGTGGTCACTTTGATTTCCAGCAGATGGGGTGTTTTTCTACATGTATCCCTTATGCAGCTGGTGGAGATTGATCACAAACCATACGTGAAATGAACCTCAAGTATTAACGGGATCAGGCTGGGTCATGAAACAAAGTGGTATAAATCGGGCACCGTCGTAAAATATTCTGTAAAGTGTAATTCTGCGCATGAACAGATGCACAAGTACAAAAACGGGCATGCGCAGTCAGATAACTCACACAGCAGGGTTATCTGAAAACTGTCGGGTGACAGATAGCTCTCTTTTAGCAGTGTGTGTTGAGTAACATACATTTTTATTATAACACACATTTTTAAGAAATTATGAAAAATTTCATTTTAATTTTTGGCGCAGAAAATATAGATAGATACAGAATATATAGACTCGTATATCAGGTGCCTGGAAAGTAAAAACTACCTGTACACAATGTACAGGGTTTTTCGGTTATTGGAATATGACTAAAGCCAGTACACTATTTGCATTATAGATGGCAGAAAGTATGTGGACACCACTATTAATTAGAGGAATTGACTAATTAAGTCACTGTAATTACAGACACAATTTGAATAATTAAGCACACAGCCACAGAATCTCCAGCGTTAGCCAGCAGAATGAGGTTAGTGACTTTCAACTTGGCACCATCATGGGACATCATCTTTTCAACAAATCAGCTCCCCAAATTTCTGCCCTGGTAGAGCGGCATGGTCAACCTCAAGCAAAGTGATTATTAAATGGAAATGCCTGGGGACAGTTTCAGCTGTGAAGTGGCAGCCACACAAACTCACTGAAAGGGACCTGATCACCCAACATCAACACCCAATCTTCAAGTCAACAACTCCCAGCAGCATATGTTGAAAAATTTAACGGAAAGCCTTTCCGGAAGTGCAGAGGCTACGGAAACAGAGGGTGGGCAAATTTCTTTTTAATATCTTTGGTTTCAAAATGAGATATTGGACCGGCTGGTGTCATTTTGAAGTATAATGCATACTTTTGCTGTATCAGAAGACAGAACCTGCTGTTAAAAACATTGCAAAATCATTGCAAGATGACTTTACATATTGTTCCAAAATTCCACAAGATATATAACAGTAAAATATTGCAATGAGTGCATGTTTTTACACTTACTTAAATACGTCATGTATAATAGATTTGTTCGACAGTTTCCTAACACTTGTCACAATTTTTGGAAACTTATTTCAAATTTACAAAACTATATTAACAAAAACTCCAGAGAAAAAAATCAGAGAAATTATAAATATATTTTCAACATTTTAACTTTATTTCAGACAGAAAAACAATTAAAATCATTCAGGACAATAATGCATCCAAACAGAATCTACTGTCAATTAACATCAACAAACTAAAAAGGTAAAAAAATATATATTGCACTTATTTCTACATTTTTAAGATCCCACTCTCCAGCATCCAAACATTATGGCTCCCAAAGGAAATCAGATGCCTAGCTATAATAACTGACTGCAGTGGAAGCCTAAGGACTATGGAACTGGCAAATGTGAAACAGAAAATGTGTCTGATATACTTTTGCAGCCTTTCCGACCTAAAACCTAAAGTCACTAACATAAACACGGAAAACACAATTCTGTCTCAAAATGGCAGTTATTTCCTGTGGAGATGAAATCTGAATAACTATAGCTACTGTTGTTCCCAAGATCTAAAATAGACAAACATAAAAGGTGTTTCACTGGAAATAAACACCAAATCCCTAATAACTATTCTGTAGACAAAACTGAAACAAATTAAAGAAAAACAATACCAGGAAAACTCAAATACTCTCCCAGGAATTTTCTTTAAAACTTTCTTTGTAGGACTATTTTTCCCTTTTTGTCACTATTTTACAAGATTTATAGAAGCAGCAGCACAAAGAAAAGCTGAGCTGTAAATCATCTTAAGTATGCATTTTTGAATAATTATACCAGACATTTGTCAAGGCCATATATTGTCAGAAGCTGAATACTTAAAGCTTGCTGGCCTCAGGTACAAAGATACATGTATAATGATTAAAATGGTTAGTTAAACTTACTTTTAACTGATGCGTTTCATTTTAGAACTGCACTGACAGAGGACTTTCCCTTGTGAAAAGTTCTGTGATTCCCAAACCTTGTTCAAGCCATCACCATTAATAACTTTTACTTTAAAGTGCTTTACAGTTAAGGCTCTCCAAAACCATTCTCAAACTGGTTGTCATTATATGAGTTTGAAAACAAATGTAGCACTCATTTAAAACTACAACTACTTGACCAGTTTAAAAGGTGGTTTTGCGTTTTGCAACATTTCATTTCTCTACAAACGTCTGCTGTGTCTATATGGCCTCTGTGGCCTGTGACACTGCTCTCTTCTTTCATGCTTTAACCTATTCCTTGAAGTTATTTTTTGGTTTCATTGGCTTGGGTTGGTGTCTGGATTCTGCAGGTGCAGCAGGACAAAAAGGGAATGTCGTCAGCCTTAAAAGCTGCCTTAAAACTGCGCGTATCCCATCTTGTTTATTTTTCCTTCCTTCAAATCACACAGTGCAACTGAAACAAGAGTGTCTTACGAACCGTTTGGCAAGTGACATCACCTGAGATTGAGTGCTTTTTTAGGCAGTACGGAACAGCATTACTCTTTAACACGAGTCGACAGGCAACAAATGTTCTACATTGTCTGGCCTTGTCTACCAGGTGCCAGTCCTACCCATGTCTATCTAAGTTTGTTTTCCGACACAGAATAACACACATCTGCATGCACATACACATGTACGTGCGCACATACACAAAGCTTGTGCCTTATCTCTTGCTCTTCTACAATAAAGTCTATACAATAAAAATGCAAAGCAAACGAAATCTGGATCGAAGGTAATTTGGAACAAAAAAGCAAACACTTAAATCTGAGTCAATGAAGCAACAGGTAAAGAGCCTGAGAAAATGTACGTGTGCTATGTGGACTCATGCAAACTGAGTGACTTCACAAAAAAAAAGCTTATAGAAATTAACAGTTTTCACTTGGTCAGTGCATTTTTTTTCTGTTTCTGCATTACTAATAGATGTGCAGACGAGGAAATTTTAGTACAGTCTGCAGTCTCCTAGCCCAACATATGTAAGTCATTAGTGATTTTAACAGAACCACACAACACAAGCAAACAATATAATGTGCAAATGTCCGTATGAGGCAGGATGAGGCCTGGCTCCACATCTCTCTTCTTGAAATGAGTGCTTCAGGTTGCTAGTTTTCTCCTGCTTGCATTCCAACACATGTCCTGACTACAGGGCAGACAATCACCAATCCCAGACAAAAAAAAAAACAAACAAAATAAAAAACAGCTTCTTCAGTTGTGGGCAGCTACATGAATTCTGCTAGGTTAATCTTCTCTCTGTCCATTCTAGTGGACAGAATGTTATTCACCAGGGAATTCTTACATGTCATTCCTGGAGGAGCTTGTGCAGCTTCATAACTTTTGTATCTGTTCCCTTTCTCTTGATTTACGAAAGGGGAAGGATGCCAGATGTGGAAAACTCTAATTCTGGGCATCGTCTAGGTTTTCTTCACCGTGATGGACAGCTGTTGGGCCTCCCTTCCTCGACTCCACGAACTTGATCTGGATTTGGGTCGATCTGATAAAGGAAGAAATTAACTGAATTTCCAAGGCTACAGATGTACAGCTATATTAAAAGTGAAACTTAATTACGTCATTAGGGGTCAGGGATCTGAAATCATTTGACACAGAAAAAAATATTCCAATCTGGAAATTGGTATACATGGCAAAAAGAAAGGTTTAGAACTGTATGTATCTTTTAAAATGTAATACTGACATCCTCAATGAACTTAAGGTAATAAACTTCTGTGTGAGCTGCTGCTGAGTTGCTCACCTCAGAGTAGAGTGGAGGGGGCTGGAAGCGGAACTCCTGGACATAAGCAAACAGTGGTCCATCAAACTCATCTCTACTCATGGGCACCTCCAGGCTGCTCCGTCCCTGCTCCTCGGTCACTATGTCTGTGTAGCTTGGAGGTGCTACAGATAAAGAGGACAAGGTGTCAGTATCATATCCAACCTGAATAAGGGTTTTGTGTTATTTCTCAGACTATCTGTTCTACGTACTGCTTGACATTCTTTTGTTTCTTTATGTTGGGTTCACCTCCTTTCAGGATAGTTACATAAAACTAACCTGGGCAAAGACTTTAAAGTACTGTGATGTCTGCATTTAAAAATGGATAATTGTTTCCTCCTTAATATGAACATAATGTAATTGAACCTTTAAATGCCTTTTATGATGTTACACACACACACACACACACAGTCTGAAAGTGTGTCACGCCAGAGGTGTGAGAGTTGGAAACCCTATACATATAAACATTAAGTACAGTCTACAATTTCACTATGCCATCACCACACAGCCAGTTAATATGATGTCAAACATAGTATTTCCATGTTATAAAGGAGATGTGTTTTATTTGGCTTATATTTTCATTTACAGTTAACTTTCAAATGCTGAACACGAATAAAAGATCTGCAGTTTATGAAAAAAATGGAAAAGTGGTAAAAAACGGTGGTATTCAAAAACTTTTCACTGGTAGGGTGTGTGCCTACACACATGCACACACATGCACACACATGCACACACATGCAGGATTGTAAGTATATCTTTGTGGGGTCTCTCCATTCCTATTTATGGGGAAACCTCTAATCCCAACCAAACAAAAATGCAAGACTTTTGGCATTTTTAGTTTTTCGATTCAATTCACAGGTCTTTGTGAGGACCTGAAAAATTGTCACCCTAACATCAAAATAACAGGTTCCTGTTACATTGTGGGGAACATTTTATTTATATTTTAATTATATGACCCGCAACATGTTCATGATTCTTATTTATTAAATCTGGCCAGCATATCGATTTTTCATTTTCCACAGAATAAAAACAATGCAATGTTATACTGCTAATAAGCCCTATCAAGTTTTACCATGGAAGTATTTCGGTTAGTGATAAAATGTTCTTTTCGACATAAAGTTAGTCTCAGTGCTTATGGTCAACCAATCACAAGCGATCACTGTAAGCTCCTCCCCATTAGTTCCTGTTACAACAAAAAGTCTGGAGTAGGTATTTAAAAAGGGCTTGGTACTGCCACTGGAGCTACAACTGGGCCAAATCCCTGCAGTGTGAATATGACAAAAGTCCCTGATTCTGGAAAAAGCTACTGGTTCCAGAAAAAAGTTCCGGCATGCGTGAAAGCGCCTTATATAAAATCTGCTATAATGCACACGTCACATTCTGTGGAACTACCCTACCTTCGGGCCTTTCCGGAAGTGCCAAGCCAAGCCAGGTCATGGCCATGCTGCACTGACTGCTGACGCTGGAGGTCCGGCTACCAAAGGGATGTAGGGGGATAGTCCCAATGACCAGGGGTAGGTTGAGGGACAAGTTTATGGCTCCTGGGATGTCAACATACATCTGCAAGAAGTAGAACAGAGAAAATTTAAAAAAAGAAAAAAAAACACTGGGCTTTGTTCATTCCAAAAATAACAGAAATGTATTGATAAAAAAAATAATAAAAATTTAGCACTGCAATGCAACAAGTAGCATCAGGATTAAGGATGGAGATCATCCGATTTCAAAGCCATGCAACAGCATCCTTAAGAAAGAGATGTGTGTATTTCTGCCTTTCATCCAGATGCAATCCCAGAATATGATTGTATTAACTAACTAACCTAAAATAATTTATTTATGCTCTGTCCTGGTCCTCCTTTGTTTTTTTTCCATTCTCCACAGCAGCTCATTTAACTTACAATGACATCAACAGGTGCCATCAATTCTCCAAATTCAATATAATCTAATTTAGACTTTTCCGATTCCATGGGGAAATTGCTGTAGCATTAAAAATTATTTAAAAAATTGAAAATAATAAAAATAACCTGAACAGGGGCTTGTTGATCAGAAAAATTAATAATAATAATAATTATTATTATTATTATTATTGTTGTTCATTTTTATGATCACCAAGCCCCTGTTCAGGTTATTTTTATTATTTATGCTTGTATTAGAAACAATATAAGACACAATAATAGTGTAAAGAAGTCACTAAACACATTTATCACCTGTTTAACAACAGGCATTAAAAGCTGATCTGATCAGAAATGAGAACACTGTGCATATAATCATTACACTGCTACATTTTTTCAGCTTCTACAGAAATTAAATGTTCTAAAGGCAAACGAGTGGTCACGTCATGAATAAAGATATTAATTTCTGCATAGTGTCCCTGCTCACCATAAACAGGTTTTGTACTATTAAGATATTCAGAGCCAGTCAGAGAGCCTCACTCACCATCACTGAATACTCCACTCTGATGATGGTGCAGTCCAGGATAGAGGGGGACACAGGGGGGATTTTCAGCATCTTGCCGTTCCAGGTTTCCGTCTTTCCTGAAGACAATGACTCTCCTCGAAGGTTGGCGACCAACTGCTTGACTTCCTTCATCTTCCCTTTGGCATAGAAGGTCTGTGTTTGGTAAATCGCTGCTTTTGGCACAACCATACGAGAGGAGCAGTTTTCAATTTCAGCAAAGATCTGGATAGATTCTCCTGCAAGACCAAAAAAAAAAAAACATAAATTTACTTACAAGTTTATCCCAAAGAACAGAGAAGTTTCGGATGGATAATTTAAGAGAGTAATTAAGTTTCATACCCTTCTCATTGGTAATTATAACAAGGCCTTCCCTGGGACCAATAATCTTTCAGTTAATATATTTACCCACTTGACTTACAAGTCTAAGGCACAATACAGCTGAATTTAAATTAATTTAAAAGGAGATTGAAAATAGAAGGTGGTTTTGAAAAGGCAGCACGCTAACACTGATAAATCAACGATAAAGTGAAAATTCTGTTACATTTGGCACCAATGAGCAACGCCAACTGATGACGATACTGTGTCAGTCCCGCTTCCGTGGCCTTACCTGGCGTGTAACCCTTTCTGTCAATTTTGGCACTTAAGGAAATAGGACCTGAGGTGCAAAACCAGCAACATAAAGTCTTTTCTTTTGTGCTCGCCTGGGGTGACTGCAAGGGACAGAAGAGATCACTTCAACATGAGAACATGGGATAACAATTAGAGCTTCTTCAATTACTTCATTGTGTAACTCCAAAAAAAAATTACAGTGTATTTTATTGAAAAAAAAATTAAAAGCATATATAAAAAGACACAAACAATGATGGTTTTGTAAAAACATTAATAAAAATCAATTGAACTTCAAATGATGTCTTAGTGACTACTCAAGTATACGTACACACACACACACACACACACACACATAAAATCTACAACAAATACCACTCCAAAAAAGTAATCTACAGAAGGACTTCATACAATCCATTCAGATCTTTGCAATACACGTTTAGAAGGCAGCCAATGTCATCAGAAATCTATTATTGATTAGATTATCAGGTCACAAAAATTAAACTATAAGAAGCATTTACTGAAACAAGTAGCTTAATTTAACTGAGGCAAACTTTTATAATCACTCCAGAGTTACAAATATTGTAGTGGCATTCATTTTTACAGCCATCCGCCGCTAGTGACCAATTATTTGTAAATGTTGATGGTTTTTTAAAAACATACCAGCAATAAAGGAGTGTTGATGTCAATGTGTTCAAAGACTGTGAACTCCTTCTTCACTTTCACAGGCAGCAGCCATGGTCTGTGAAGCTCAGCTTTCATCCAGTACCGCACACTGCCATGTTTGCCTTCAAAGGAGGTAGCCAGAGGTCTGCAGATAATATAGGGATGCAGAGTAACAATATGCTCAAAATCACCCAGCAGAATCTGACAAGTATTATTTTTCCTCTGATGACATTACTGCATCTTTCGTCCTTTTTTTCCGTAACTTATAATTTAACATGATTAACCAAAAGCACATAATATTAAGCGGCTACTCACATTTGTGGAAGCTCAAAACTGAATGCATACTCATGTCTTCCTGAATGGATAGTGGTCAGACTTTCTTCTGAGTTATCATCATCTGAAGAAAAAGCACAAAATACAGTCAGAATGCACCCTAGGGTGTATCATACCCTATCTATGTGTTAATTATTGTTGTTTTATTATACAGTGTTATTCTTTTGATTTATTTTCTATATTTACTGTATTAACCCGTATATCATTGCTTTTAAATTTATTTATTTATTCTCTTTTATTGTATTACACTTTCTGATTTGCCTTGCTTTGTAAAGCACATTGAATGACTTCTTGTGTGTGATAATGTGCTATATAAATAAATATAAAAGAATATGTTTCTTCAGGATTTATAAAACTGGAGCACTTCTGATAGTTTTAGTTTATTCATTTATAATCATATTCATTAAGAAAAAAATGTGAAATGCAGGAGACCCGGACATATATGTAGCAAATGGCTATAGTACATTTCATTATTGTATGTATACACAGAAACTATTACCTTAAAACAAAACATTCTGTAAATCATGTGCCTTCTGTTTCAGTTCTCAGACAAAACATGGGGGAGGGGCAGATATAGGTCCTTAAATAGATGTTTCAGCCTTAAAAGTGAAACTATCCAGCCTTAAAAATAAAACACCACTGAGTTTTATAAAGTACTTTTTTCTCCTTATATCTCATTTATCGCTGCCTGATCAGTCCTGCCATTTACTGGCGCGGCCGCAGCGGCTCCGCCGTAGTAAACAAGCTGCCAATCACAGGCGGAGGCGAGCAGGAGCGGACCGGCCTGAACCGGAACAGGCAGCCGCGCCGCCGCTCCGTCATACCGCCGCAAAGCGGTGCGCTGCAGCTTAACCCTCCTCATACGTAAAACACCCGTAAAAACCTGACTTATTTCATCGGTTTACTGTTTTATTTTCCTGCAAAATATGTTGCAAATTTAGCGTATAAACGCCCGACTCTACTTAAAAACGCAACAAAAATGCAGGTATATTTTTCCTGGTGAACAGTAAAGTTGCAAAGGTGCAACGTCAATAACACGCAGCCATGAACTTCTAACATACCCAGAAAGTCTTTAGGCTGCTGTCTAATACTTTCTCTGCAGTTATTTCTCAGGCAACACTTTGAAATTACTGTCATGGCAACAGGCTTACAGGCAAACTCCACCAAAACCATCCGCAAAGTGACAAGGCTCATAAATGACATACAGTATGCTACATAAAACAATACAGTAGAGTCTTTGTACTTTAACCACGAACACTTCCAGCTCGGATTCAGCCTTGCATTTTTGCTACAAGGTAATGTAATGGGAACTTTTCTTGAAATAGACTTGCAGCATGCCCTTGATTAAAGGTATGTGCATTTATTAATTATTGTCGTCGTTTCTACACTCCAGATACCGCTAAAGACTGATGGGAATCCTAACCAATCTGGAGGCAGGAAAGCAAGTCTCCCCCCCCCCTCCCCGCCCCCAGTTTCTGAACAGGATTAAACCGCTTTTGACAAAGGCTAGAATCACCTTAACAAGTGTTTATATATATATTACATATACATAAATACTAAAATAGGAATTGCAAGATATAGCTACTACCATTACTGACTGGCTGTTAGTTAACCTTATCATATCGCTTATATCATTACTATACTTTTGCACTGTTACAGAGAATGTTACCCAATTACTTATTAACTGTGTACTTGGTCAAATAATTAATGTACGTACTAGGATTATTATTTTGTGATTATTGCAAACATCCACACACTTTCTTAAAATCGTTAAAGAACAGAACTGGAAAAGACTATTTGCATACGTACTGTACCCATCCATCAAGTTTGCATACCTCGGCACTGTTACTTATATCAGGATTCCCCTAATATAGTACTATTCGAAATAATGGCATTTTACCAAAAAATTGTTATATTGTTTAACGGTTGTTAAATACAAAATTGTTAAGGCAGGCTGGTGTTTAAATCATTGGGGAGTGCCAATATCTCATAGCAAAACGGGCTTAATCCTGTGCATTTGAAAACTTAGTATGGTTGAGTATGTTTCAAGAATGCCTATTCTCGCAGGTTACTGCAGAGCATCGTAGATATTTCATTCTAAAAACATACAGGCTGGTTTAACAACTATAAATAAAAAGAAAAGCAAGCTACAACCTAAAGACAGACCCTTTACCTTACCTCGTTCATGCCCAATTAAGATATCTTTGTAGTTTAAGTATTCCACTTCTTCAGAATAATTCTGAGTATAAGCGGTGTTGGATCCGGCATTTCGAGATTCTGTCCAACGGACTTTTGCACATCCCTTTGCGTGCAGTTTGAGCGATTTCACTCGGATTTCACCGGTCACATCAATGATCACCCTCCCTGAGATTGAATCCCCACTTGAGAAAACGGGGACATTACTGTCATTGAGACAATCATAGCTTACTGTGAAGCTTTTCACCTTTCCTAGCACCATGGTAATAAGAAACTATTACAAACTGATATTAACAAAAATCTATGAATATAAATGTAAAGGTCACTGATCAGTGCCTCCGCCTTGCAGAAGCTGCAGGCACGATCAGTGCTTTTCTAGCAAGCAATTCATTGAGATCTGAAGGCTGAATAACAGCAATAGATGCTGTTACCGTCGCCCATGCAGCTGCGTGGTCTCTGCTCGAAGACAAGCTGCTCCCGTCGTTCAGGTCTCTTTAAGCAGGGGAGCTTTATGAAAAACAACCTCACTGGGCATGTGCGGTAATTCATCTACTCTATGCTGCCGCCTGGTGCTAAGGCATGGAAAGTGTTTTTGTCAGAAATGTTGGCCACCTCAAATCACAAAGAAAAGACTAGTCGGAAATTAATGTCCATTAATAAACATACTACGAAATAAATTAAGTGAAATGTGTGGCTGAAAAATGAGTTTCAGACTCTCTTAACCTAGGTTAATTATCACAAACATGCTCGCACGCTTCATACAGACGTTTTGGCATCAGATATATGGTCTTAATGACGGGACATCATTTTGGTATTTCAGTTCACTGGCAGTTTTGCATGTGGAAATTTTATACAACAGAGTTTTAAACATAAATTTTACACTTAAACGAATTCAGGGTTTCAGTTAAATTCTATGTATCAAAACGACTTAATGTGGTTATTGTACATGTTACTCACTGAAAAGAGAGGTTGGTCCAAAACACTACCAATTTCCAATTAAATTAAAGCATTTCCAGGAGGATATATTGCATGTATGAGAACATAGTCCATCTATAGTAACTGAAGTAGAACAGTCTTTCACAAGAAACTTTCCATAGCAACAACAAAATAAGTACTAAAGTGTACTCTTGCCCGCCATCTCGTGGTGGGTTTAATATTAAACAGTGCGTTGGTGGTTTCAGAGCAGTATATCTACAGTATCTATCTATCTATCTATCTATCTATCTATCTATCTATCTATCTATCTATCTATCTACATGTAGAGGTCACCCTGCTAAGGGTATTATTATTATTATTATTATTATTATTATTATTATTATTATTATTAGTAGTAGTAGTAGTAGTAGTAGTAGTAGTA
>JAODKF010000046.1:23986021-23998721 GCA_026779585.1 Mormyrus proboscirostris | reverse complement strand
ACCCAGATCATTTAGTATTTCCTGTTTGCACACATTTGACCTAATTAGTTTTCTAAGAAGCTGACATCATTTTAGAGAATGTACGGAGGCACTGAAATTTAGCGTGGTTTTGTCTAATCATACTGTCCACACAACTGTACAGTTTAGCAAAAGCCACTTTAGCTTTAATTAGAAGTGGAATCAAAAATCAGTCAAAATCAAATGCAGGAAATAAAAGTTGCATAGACATTTGTTGCGAGACACATATTTTTGTTAACACAATTACTTGTATTGCTTTAAATGCTAACTACTATAAAATCATTGTTAATCCTAGCACAAAGTGAATAGGATTCATCATTTTCTAGATATATTGAGGAAATTTGATTGCATGTTTTGATCTGTTGACTCTGTAAGTCTGAAAAGAAAAAAAAAACATATAACCCCTTTCTTTCCATGTATGCTCAATGTCTGGATTAAGCGATGTTTTACGGAGTTCCTTTCATTGGGAAGGATAATCCAAACTTCATACTCTTACTAAAATCACTGCCACGACTTACACACAGCCCTATTCCTAAGCATGAATGACACTGCCATTCCAAGATGAGCCCAGACTCTCTGTTGGATAATATGGAGTTAAATTTGGTCTGGAACTGTTGCGAAGAGTAAGGGAGGCTTAGGATAACGAAATACACATTCTGCTCTGTGGCCCTTAGAATTAGGATGTCTTTCTCTCCTCTCTGTGAACTATTCCACCCTTGCTTCTGCCCCTGACAAAGCATTGAGCTCAGCTTAGAAGTCTAGAAGAAGGAATCAAGCCACAAGAATACTCGGTGATGGGCTTTCAAGACCATTGAGGTTGATTCCAGGAACTGTCACATGCTGTGTTTTCAGGCTCACTGTGAAAAGTGATAGAATGGCACTTACTGTTTCATTCCTTGCAAGTTTTTACTATCAGAGGATGCCCCATAATTTACTGTATCTAAAGCTGATCGCACATGCTATTGAAATTGATGGAGCTGTACCAAAAAAAGGGGGGCATGGCAGTACAAAGGCCTTGTCCATTTTTCAACATTAAATATTCCTGCTAAAGCAATGTCCATGAGGTCTGGGAAGGACCCCCTGTCTCACATAGAGCTCCAGATTTTGCCCTTGCTCTCCTCTGGGGTTTGTGTCAAAGGTTCAGTCTAGGGAGCCCCTTTTTATTTGAGCCTTAAAAAATATCGTAAAGTTACAACCAGGGGAAAAATCCCCAGTAGGCACAGATGACTGCTTCCCTCATTAGAGTCATCGGAACTCTTTTAAAATGTTCATCCTCTGCTTCACAGTTACCAGTAATTAGTTTGCTTTGTAAGGTTAGAAGTGCGGACGGAGCAACTTTGGAAATATTGGCCTGCCATCTGGGTGCACCGGGTGCTAACTACGTACAGATGGTCTGTACTTAGGGACAGGTTGCTTCTCGGGGAAAAAAAAAAAAAAAAAGAGACGATTGGAGTTATTTTAACAAGATTTATTACTGCACTCACAGTTAACTGTTTGAGCTGTAATGATGATTGTTAGTCATCCGTCATAAAGCTGTGATTAAAAACAGACAAAACTTTTAGCTCTGAAATCCATCACCGAAAAACATCACTCGGCTGTGAAACAGTCCTCGTCCTGCATGGCAGCTGTTATTATTTAAAACATTTTGCTGCAAACTGAATTAACTTCATGGGTACTACTTTAGCAAAATGTTTCATGTTTACTTGAAACTGCAAAATTTTAATTCGGTTGAGTTAAAATTACATTAGTCAGTGAACCAGGTAACACAGCGAATAATTGAGAAGGCCACAACATTAATAAATATAATCAGACTGTAGAATAGACAGGAGTTTTTTGTTTTACTATATTTTGCTTAATAATCCTGATACTAAATTATTTTGGTATTTTATGCAAGTATTCTGTAAATATTTAAGGCAGTTATATCAAGTGATATTGATTTAACTTTTTTTTTTCAAAGAAAGATGTTTAATTGCAAAGGAATTGCAAGATGTGAATGTATTACCACCAATGATTTCTATTATATTACAAAAAATGTATAATCAAAAATACTTTACTTTAATGCTGGGAGCTGGACTGCTGGAGAAAAAAAAAACTTTCAGCACCTGGAAAAGTTATATAAATAATATGTTTTAATGCCTTGGGAGACAAAATAAGAATTTTAAAAGTGGCATTTTTTAGGAAAATTGTCACAATGAATATTACGGTATACATCCATTTAGTTTACTTGCAGGACAGGGAAGAAATTCTCACTGCGGAGTGTCTGTTTATGTTATTGGGCACTTTATTTGAGGTAACATATTTTATTTTATTTTGTTGGCAGCTATGAACAGCGTGTGTTCATCCCTCTTCACGGTATACTGGCATTTCTTCATATTGTAGGGTCTTCAGGGTGGTTTGTGGAACAGCACGAAAATCAAATAAAAAGCATATATATATATATTTTAATTGTATAAAACTATTTCTTGAGGGAAAACAGGTGTTTGAAGGCATCTGAGTGTTCTGGACAGACTGTCCTTGTTAACTCATTTAGCTAAAGAGTGAAACAATTTGACCAGATGCTTGTTGTCCTCCTTATTTTCAGAATAGTGCATGCTAATTTACCGAACTACAGTATAGAAATGTATACTGCAAGAATTGTTGTTTGTGCTTTTGTAACGCATATATTTTGAAAAAAAACATGGAAAAATACAATATTATATCTATACATTCTTCATGTCAATTCATAAAAACTGTAATTTTAAAAAAATATCTAGACTACGTCAGAAAAAATCAGTGGAAAAGTAAGTCCTTGAGTTCTTATTATAGAACTTCAACAAGGCCCATTGAAATGTATTTTAAAAATATAATGCATAGTTACATCAAGCAAAAAATGCTTTGTTTCTTAATTTTCTTTTTTCAAAATATCTTCTGATGAATATTTGTTTTATATTCTTGGTTCATAGATATGTATATGTGCACGTTTAAATATGTAAACAATTTCTGTTCCATGTAAAATTTCTGTTCATTGCTTATGATTTTTTTTTCTTTAAAAGCATGTAATAAACATAATAAAAAATGCAATTTAAAACATTAATTCTGTGGGATAATATATTTTATTTGGCTCTCTGTAATGTTTAACATAATTATGTCCCCTCATGTAGAAATGAAAATAGGCATACCTCACACCCCACAGAAACAGTCGATATTTGAAGTGTTCTCCCTCCAGACAGTGGATCATTAGAGAGCACGTACTGTAAAGCTTAGAGAAAACGCAAATTCCATTTTAGAATTGTTCTCTGCTGCACCAGCCCTAGGTTTCCACCTAGCCAGTGTACGGTATTGTTTAAACTCACACCCCCTAACCCCATTAGTAAGAGCCTACAGAATGGAGTGTTAATTGTCACCATGCACTGAGCTGGCATACCAATAAATCACAGTGCTAATTGCAACAAATTGTGGGCTTACATTAAGCTATGATTCGGAACCTGCGGATATTCATCAACATCCAAACCACAGTCCATAAAACATAGAGGCAGTGATTTCTCAGTCTGTACATATCTTGGAACACGTGGCCACTTATTTATGTGTTTTGCTTGTACTCAGCATTTTAAATGGTACAAGCAGCAGAAAGAATCAGCAGTCTTCCTCTGATTGTTAGTATATCAGCAGGAAAAGGCCTATGCTGTGTTCTTAATACGGAAAAATATTTCAGCATTAATATCCTCACAAATTTTAGCACATCAAAATATGGCTAGTATTCAAGCTTTAAATAAATACAATAAAGAATGACATGTCCCAGGACCTAAGCATAGTTTACTCTTTTTGTAAAATATTTAGGACTGGGACGTCAGTAATAAAAATTTCCTCAGTATTATTGCGCACGTCACTAATAACTTTAAAATTTAAAAAATTAGAAATATATTAGTACATAGTTTCCAGGCAGCACCTTGTGGTCACATGTCCTGTTAATTTGCACTTACTATTCATTTCAATGCTGAACTGAAATATTCTTCTTCTTATTATTAGTTTTCTTTGTGTTATTTTTAATATTATTATTATTATTATTATTATTATTATTGCTATTGTTGAATAAATGAAGGTTGTTATAACTGGCTAGTAGTATTTTCCTCGAGTGCCTACTCAGAGCTAAATATGTCTAAATATGTTATATGGGTGTCTGCGGTGAATTTTGATGTGCATTGATCAGTTCTGCAGTCTTTGCACCATAAATCAAGGCTCTATCAGGAGAAGCTGTCTTACTGTACAGTAGATAATAAATCCACTTCTCAGTTTGTCTTCCCTCTATTTTTATCCACCTTTCTGTTCTTCCATGTAAACTGTTGAGATACCAACCAGCTGATAGATTACATTGGCAGGCGGGCCTGTTTGAAAGGGAAAGAATCTCTTTTGACACCCTTTAATGTTGACAGCTTATTGCAGCGCTTTCAGATTCAGCTGGATGCGCTCAAGGATCTTCCTCTGGTGGAAAAGGTCAGTTGCTTTTAGTTGTGCACTGGTGGAATACTAATACTGTCCTTATTCAAATGATCTAATGCAGCACTTATTAAACTGATGTCCTGGCATTCTAATTTAATAGTATGCCAGCCAAGGCAAGGGCCACAGCTGTAGTCAGCCGTGAATTAGGTGTTTCTGAGCCAAAGTTCAAATGGGAGCCGTGCTTTTGGGCTGTATTTTCCCACCAAATTAGCAGTCAGTTGCAATGCACAATTAATTAGGGGAAACCAGGGAAAGCTTGTCATTAATAAGGTGCTTTTTTCCATGGCTCTCACTCTTTGCCCACCCCCTCGCACTCCCCCTCCACTTTACACAAACAGTGGGAATTGATCTATTAAGTGCTTAGCTATTAATGCTGTTTAATGTATGTCTGCATGTTAAATTGAGAGTTCTGGTTACATACGTCGGCCATTTAAAAGCTCCTGGTGGATTTTGCAGTGTTTGCAGAGATAGACCCCGTCCGGTGATCTCACCCAATCAATACAGGGCTTCATTAATGAACACGTAAGACGGCTGATTCAGAGGATCGCCAACCGCTTGTCCGTAGCGGGGTGGGAACAGATGGGCTTGGTGTCAACTCGTCTCCCAGGTCTTTCTGTTTTATTGTAATCTTACCACTAAAGATAATTAATAGGAGTTAATGCGCTGCCCTCTTTCAGGTGACCCTACCGTAAGTCAATGCTGATTCCCTCCGCACTCATCACCAGGCGTCCCCTCAGCCAGCCACTCTGATCCATTTAAGCCATCGTGATTCAGAAAACATGACTGATAGCTGGAAGCAAGACCAAATACTGTCATACACCTTGAGAAATGCACTGCCGGAAGATTCTGGAAATTCTGGAAATGTATCATAGTCGACTGACTAGTTGCTGGCTAATCATTTTGCTGGCAGAACACCCATAGATGGTATTATAATTAACGTGTGCATCTAGTCTCTCTTGACACCTGGCAGTTAAATAAACTGCAGTTCTCGAGGACGACTGTTGGTGTCCTTGGACTTCTCCGCTGCATCTACACTTTAATTCGCACTAAAGTGAAATGACACAGCCTTTGCCACCTTACCAGCCGTTACCTCTGTTTCACCACCTGGTATTTAGCTGCACAAGACAGAATGTGAGGTACCCCATACCTACCGTATGCAAAATATAACAAATAAGTGAAGGCTGGTCTACCTGCACTGACAAGCTCCTTTCTCCCAGAATTACAGTATTACATTCATTCCCTTTCGTAATAGACTTCTGTTCTACTGTTGTCCGTAGATTTATGTGACTTTGATTCAACTCAGCATGGCGATTTGTTTATTGGCACTTATTGTGATGCACGTGTAAGCAAGTGATAAAAACCTGAAGATGGATTATATAATATGTACTCATCATGCATTTTTCCCCTGGCTGCAGTCCGCCGGCCTCCCGTTTCAACCAACCGAAAGTCACGTACAAACAGGCCACGCCTTGCACTTCCCTGCAGCACAGACTGTCTGGACATCTGGACATTTAACAGAATCACCTCCAAAACACTCACTGCAGTTATAATCCAGCTGTGATGCTTTATCAATGCTTCAATGCTGCAATTTGAAGGGGGTCACTTGAGATTTGGGAGGGGGGGGAGGGGGGTGAGGTGAGTTGAGTGCAGGCGGCAGTTCTGTTCCGGAAACTTGGTCTTTTTGGAAATGGAGATGCGAGTGTGCTCAGGGTGAAGCTCATGGCGTGGAGTCCCATGTGCCGCTAACACTAGCTAACAAAGACTCAGTCCTTCTCATCAGCAGTCAGGATTTCACTCCTTTTTTTTGCTTGAGGTGACTTCAGGCAGCCTTTAATATATGCAGGAAAACTGTTAAAACTACCAATATGTAACGGTACAATAATCCTAAGCACTGAAATAAAACGTTTGAAGCTATTTATCTCAGTTGTAAGTATATATTTGTTCTGGAAAAAAAAACACAATTTAGTATACGAACATGTGCTAATTAACAATAACGCAATAAAAATCTAACAGGAATTTCTTTTGTTCTCCAAGAAGTTATGGATGTCTTGTTGGAGGGGTAGAAGAGCACTACTCTGGGTCCCTAACCTCTCCTCAGGGGCGCCCCAACCATTACATTTGTTAGCTTGAATTCAACAGCAGCTCAAATTAATTCATTAATTAAATCAGTCAAACGACTCAGTGAGGTATTGATTAGCCAATCATGTTATGTTAGTGGTCAAGTCAACAAATACATGCATATATCGAATGGTTGCTGGAAATACTGGGCTGACTCTAGGAAAGGTTTTGAAATGGCTGACACAGTTCGACCGACAGACCATAGTTTTACACCAACATGAAGATTATTTATACATGATTTTCTACGACTGCCTAAGACTTCTCAGCACTGAATGTATAGCTTTTCCGTGGAAATGTTTATAATACAACTAGCATTATATAATTACAATAATAATTATAATAATAACTATACAGCTATAAAAATAATGGCATTAAGATTAAGATTTCCTTGATCCCAGGAAGAAATTCTGTTGCATACAGCAGCAAGAAGTGCAGAGACAAACATACATACAGTTCCAAAGAGACAAGGTGCAAAGACAGGGCACATAGTGCAAACAGAGTAAATGTAGTGCAAACAGTGCACAAATAAATCAAATATTCTGAAAACCAGAATGTGACACCAAAAATAAATATTTAAAGATTGAGATATACTGAGGGAAAATCTCACAAATTTATTATTGGACTGTTGTTTAAAAAAAGCAGAAGGCCAGGCCTGTAATTATTATGCTTCTGAGCCATCGATTTGTACTGCAATTTTCAATCTTGAAGGCCAGACTGCGATGACATGCCCAGCTGTACTATAATTACCTCTGTTACATACTATGCAGGTATTCATTTTAACACCACATAAGTCATTTAAAGGAATTAATTGAAATAATATTTATAATACGTTCCATCATGGAACATTAGAGCAACTGGTTTACACGAATAAAAAACATGTAATATATATTTTTTCATGCACGCCACAAAAATAAATAAATTTATACACACCACATTTTGATTCCATACGCTTCCAATGCATGAAAAACAAAAGCGGAAAAACAGCTTCTCCGAATGCCAAAGGGAGGGCAAGAGTAGAACTGCATACACAGAAAAGACCTAATGAAAAACAAGATGGATGCACTCTAAAGCAGATTGCCATATTATTAATTGCTTGCCCTCCTCTCCTACTGATAATGATGGGATGTATCCTGTCGAATGTGTGGGATTTATTTTATTTTGCTGGTTATTTATTGTTCTGTCCATCAGCAGGGTGGTGTGTTTGGAATAGTGAGATTTTAAATAATGACTCCTGTATTAATGTCTTCCTATTAATTCCTCTCACACTGTTTTGCTGCTGACACCTTCCCACTAGTCTCCTTTTATTTCAAACATACACCTAATAATGGAAGTAAACCATTTTTGTAATCTCAGTGTAAAGTGTATAAAATATGAATGTCATTTGGTGAGGCTTCTACAGTGTATACGCACTTTTTAATGCATAATCGTTTGTAAATTCAAACATATGGATTTTCAGCCACGGTTCATGTAATCCTTAAACTCTTTTTCTACTCTTTATGTGGAGCTCTGTACTGAACACTTTAGTGCTTATTTATAAAACCCTGGCTCAATGTTAAATTTGGCTGAGACTTAAGGTCATGCATATATTAAATTGGATTTTATAAATATTTACAATGCATATTTGAAGAGAGAGAGAAAAAAAGCATTTTACACATATCTTTGGAAAAATCCAAATAAAAGGGCAAACATGCACATATCTTTCCTGCTTGACCCTAGGTGTTGGCGTGCCATTACCATAAGATAACTTTAAAACCTAAACCTCACAGGCCATAAATCAGATGGTCTGAGTCATCATTGTCCGAGACTGCGGAACAGCAAAACTGCTGAGGATCACGATGCGGGTGTGAAATCACTTGACCCCCAACATTAACCTTTCCAGAGTGAGTGAACCCCCTTGCTCCACAACAAGCAACAAAAGAAGGGCAGTTCTGATAAAATGCTGTGCTCACAGTGGATATTAAACACTAGCTTGGCAGTGGCAAGCATTCCGCACCTTACACTGGCGATGTAAGCAGGCGTAGAGTAGGGGGTTTGGGGGGTAGGAGAGAGCTTTGGGTCACAAGGGTCCACAGGGGTGATAGTCCAAGCCTCATGGGATCGATGTTTTGTCATCTGGAGCTGTGTTTATCCACGGGGCCTGCTGCACACCACTTTGCTCCAGATCGATAAGTAACGGCCATGATTCGCCTTGAGCGTGCGACATTGCTGTTGACCTGCATGCCTCATCTGCTGAAGTGTAGTCAGGTTGCCGGCACTCTGCGGGCCAAACCGTGCCGCCCGCTGGCCCTCAATCTGTGGTTCGCTGCACAGGACAGCAGGTGTCCACCCTGACCTGCGGTTCTTTTTGGGTCGCCCCATCATTTGGTACGCTTTGCATAGAAATAGATTATTTTAATTCGGGAATCTTGACAAATGATTGATTTCCATGTATAACAACAATAAATGGTTAAAACAAAAAAAGTGAGCAACGTGTATTGGCTATTTCATACGCACTGCAAGCACACTGAAAAATAATGTTTCGCTTCAGATTATGCTGGTAAATTAGAAACCACTTAATAGCATTGGCTTGTAACACTCACGTAACTTACTTTCCAGTGAGAGAAATTTAATTAAAAAAATAATTCACTAAAAAGATGCTTCGGGTTAATTCACTTAATTGACCATCTTGGTAATAAAAACTGTTAATTAAAATTTAAAGTCAAGCTAAAATTTAAAGTTTGAAGTATGTTGGACTAAGCATGCAATTTCAATACATTGTTTAATACAAATTATTTTTTGAAGGATAAGAAAGAACTTGAAAAGAATTTGAATGTTTCTAAAATAAACTAATAAACTTTATAAACTAGCAATATTAAAATTTGCCATTTTATGTGGGAAATTACAAGAATACTGTATAGTACATAAATGTTTCTGATGTATTTGAAACAGAAATTGTACCTTCGATTTCATTAATGTCTATACCTCAAATTTCCCATTCTGTCCATCCTGTGTTTTTATGTATCCTCTGAATTTTGTCTCAGGTCATTAAAGACTAACATCATGCTGTTAACCACGATTGTCATCAGTGTTTCTCATGTATAGCTTTACTGGGGATACACAGGACATTTTTAATATGCATGTTGTTTCTTGCAGGTGCCTCTTGACTTTTCTTTACAAAAATGCATGTCAGGTATAACCGACTTTTTTTTTTTATTTCAGCAGCTGATTAGAAACAAAAAAATCAATGTACGTCTTCCCAGTTGTTTTTGTTGTAATAAATAACGTACAAAATAAAAATTACACACCCTTTACTTTACAGTACCACAATTAATAGAGCATGAACCCCTGTCTGTGATAGTAAAATGCTTTTTCTCATTTTGCATTTTCTTTCTCCTAAGTCTCTGTTCAGGCCTCTTTCAGGTCTTGTTTTTATCTCTGGTTTGTCATCTCTTTCACTTGACTAGAAAATAATTAATTACAACATTCAGTGATGATTTATGATATTGCTGACATAATTAATGATACACATCAATTTTCCTGCTTAACTGACAGAGGCACAAACTCTCCAAGTGTTCTGAAAGGCAGCGGCCGGGTGAGTTTGAATGCGCATCCCAAATGATCTCCTTTGTCTCCTGTCTTTTCTTTACGAACAGTGATGCTCTGTAGTGGAAGGGACACCAGTGGCCAATTATAAAAGATCGATCATCCATTGACAATTTATTACTAAACTAACTACAAAACATCCTTGTATGAAAAATCCACACAAAATTTTAAGCATGGTTATAACTAAGCATTAAATTATATTTTAGCTAGTTCTATATTCCAGACTGGCGGTAAACTGTTTTTAGTACTTGCAGAAATTATTTGATATAGGTTCATACCCTGCGTTGATTTATACAGTGTAATAATGTCATTGCTGAACATATATAGAAAGGTGGAATTATGTAATTTTGTAGAAGTAGATTAATTTAAGTTTGAGTAATATTTTGAGATATGGGAACATTTTCAGTTTTTCAGCAATTAAGATAGCATGGAATAGTTTGACATACCAACTCAACTGAATCTAAGTGTCCACATTCATTCCCACATAGACACTTTATCACTGCACTTCTGCACATGAAAAGCTGTTAACGGATAAGACAAAAATCAATACATCAACAGAGAGAAAAAACTTACAACCTCATTAAATCCTCCATGTTTTAATGATGAAGTACAGGACCAGAACTACAGGCGGAGGAGGAAAGTGTCGCCTTTAAGTATTGCAAACTTGATTTGAGCTTTTCACGGTTCTTCACACGCTGCCCATTGAACGTATGATCAGGTAGTTTAGACAGACCGCCTGTGTCAACAGAGGGAAAGTGGAGGGGATTAGTCTCCATGGCAACTGCAAAGTATCCCTGTTTGTAGACAGACAAATTCTGCTACATGAGAAACTGATTGACAGGTCTATTCCTTTGCAACTGACCCCGAGAAATTAGCAAGTAAGAGTTATTATACTCCACTTTATTGAGGGTTCTCAACATCTTAAAGTGACCTTGTAAATTTTTTACGGCATTTGCATACGAAACTTGGCATGGGTTGTTATTGGGGGGGGGGGGTGATCATATCCACGGATTGATGGCTTCTTTGTAAGTTGGGTCATAGGCAGTTGAGAATAATCCTGGTCTCTTCAATGACTATTGCAGGTAGAAGTATGGAAAACATTGCAAAAAAAATGATGTGCAATATATAGTGAGATATGAGGAGCTGTATCTCTTGTGGTTATTGAACCTCCATACTCTTGTGTAGCATAGCTATTTGCAAACAGTACAAAGGAGCAAAGTATTTGCAGAGAAAGGTTGCAGCATGTAGAAGCTTTCTAACATTTTTACTGATGACATTTTTTCTTAACGGGCACAGTTCTGTCATGTTCAGAGAGAAAAGTTGCTGATTTTATTTTCCTGAAAATGTTGTGGTATTTTTGGCGTCAGAAAAAAATGATAATTACATGATAGCTATACCTTACATTTCTTTTAATGCATCTTGGCTTATAAAGCATGCATCTAGACAGCACCCTGCACTACATGGAACTGTTGACAGTCTAACATCATTTTCTTGTAAATGATTGTTTTGGAAGATGATCTCAAAAAGATAAGGGCAAAACTCCCTCTCCGATCATCACCACAAGTTCCGAAGCAAGAAATATATTAAATTTTAGGAAAAGAAAGTAAAAGGCAAACGTTTCGCTGAAAGAGGAATACGAGGGAATGATAAAAATTCACATATATTTGTTCTTTGTCAATGCAGCCATTTTGGGTTTGACCAGTAAATTCAATTATGCTGTAAACACTTGCATTTCTTGTAAATCTGACACAATAGACATAGAATTGCAAAATTTATATTGCATATTATATTTTTTCCTTTTGTCCTTTTAGTTGTATAATTGCTAAAGCATTCAGATAAACTTAGTGATGAATTAGTTTTTGGCTCTTATTTATTTTTGTTTGTTTCATGATTTTCCAATTAGGACGTTTAATGGTTAATATTAATATTCCTCAACGTTGACCTGAATTCTAGCGGTAGGGGGCAGCGTTGTTCCATTATTTAAGGAAAAAAATACTGTCTTCCAAGTGGCCCCTTTTAGGAAGAAGCAGAGCTGCGTCTCCATTTCTCATAGCTGTCTTAAACTGCTTCGAAGTAGGTATAGAACAAAATATATATATAGAATTTTGTTTTACTGTGCTACCCTTCTAAAAACAAAATAATAAATTATAACTCAAAGCACACTGTGCTTTCAAGCACTGCCTTGTAAAAAATTGCTGTATGAAATATTTGCATATTGCTAATTGCGGGAAAGTCTCAGTTTTATTTTAGCCAAAGCATATTTTAACACAGAAGCCTCATTCTTTCTGAAGTTGTTAATTTTTTCTGTTTAATTAAAAAAAAAAGTTTTTGAGAGATTTCTAGGCCACATTGAATTAGCAAGTAACTTATCATCTTCCAATATTTATTTGTCATAAACTTACTAATAATTAGTATATATACCAGTGTTGATAATAATAATAATAATAATAATAATAATAATAATAGTAATAATTTTGTGATTGTAACACACATTCATTATATTTAT
>JAODKF010000046.1:23938126-23954984 GCA_026779585.1 Mormyrus proboscirostris | reverse complement strand
TATATAGCGGTCTTATACATTACCGTTACTCATTGTTTCAATATAAATTTACATACTACTGCTATTCATAGGCCCTTGGGAAGCATTTTCCAGCACATTCTGCCATTCTGCTGTGTTGAAAACCGTTTGATGAAAGGTGGCATTCACATATTGAGAGAGGATTTACTTTGCTCCCATTTATGGTTGTAGCTGCTCTTCAGGTTGAGCCGTCCTATTTCCAGGAGAGCCTGCTGCCGAACATGACTGCCATCACATGACAGTCCCTGGGACGTCATCCAGGCATGGGCGTCACACCTGGCTCAGGTATATACACTAGACACCAAACTTCAGCAAAAAAGAGCTATTCAGAACAGTGAAACAGCTTAGATATGTGCGTCTTTTTACTCTTCATGCATTACTGATTTGATGTGACAATTCACTTTGTTTTCTTATTTATAGGACATGCCAGGTAAATGGCTAGATATAATTCATTTAAATTCGGCATTGTATAAATAATAATAATAATAATAATAATAATAATAATAAGAATAATGATGATGAACTGTTATGGGTTTCCAAAGTGGGCATATAAGTCGAAATTCCACACATACCAGTGTCCTTCTAAAGCGATTACTATCCACTGCGGCAGAACTGTGTGTTCTAACTAGATCCATAATTAGTTTTGTCAATGTCATGTGAGTGTGTTGACATTACTTGTGATTTTGAAGCCCAGAGGTAATGACTGCCCTGCGGGACATCGCAGGTTAGACCTCTGCAGGTATCCTGTTTTTTTAATGCCAGATTTCTGTTTATTTAATTCTACCCGTGAATATCACATAACAAAGAATGCTAAAAAAAAAAATCACCTTCATGTCACATAATTGTGAATTATGTTAATGAACAATAGCTTATTTTATTAAAATAATAAACCAAATCACATTTGCATATTTGTACATAAAATTCAATTCTTCAAACAACCTGCACTCTGTAACTCTTTGTACTTTGCAATTTAGATCACAATCCCATATATTCCTGTTAGAACTCGTTAATTAAAAGACTGGTTGAAACCCAGCGGTTCCCCTGGGCTAGTTTGAAAACTTAGGAGTTGTGGTTGATAGTCACTGCAGTTTTGCCTCCCCTTGGAGTTATGCTTTGACTCTGGTGACATGATATCTGCAGTGATTCGCACACTGAAGTCACTGGGAAGAAAATGACCTGAATGAAAAGTGAATCTGTGTGACAGATGCAGTTCTAATTATACAGTTGTTTCAAGACTGTCAAGTTGTAGCGTGGAGGAAGTAATCCGAGGGGGTGTGTGTGTGATGGACGGTGTCTGCAGCAGGGGCATCTGGTGTGTGCTGCAGCTGCTCTACCAGCTTGCAGCTGCCAGCTCCCCTGCTAAATAAATATTGCCACAATCCATCTCGTAATGGCAAGTGTAAATTACTTTAACACATCAATAAGGGCTTTACAATGATATTCATTCCTGCCATTTCAAACTGTATATCGATTTTAAATTGTTGTTAAATGGTAGGAGTCCGTTTTCGCTTTGTTACTGGAGCATCACACAATGTGAGGGGATGTGTATTGTTTTAACATTAACGAACTGGACCCACAGTGTGATGTCTGATATTTAAGCCTTCGGGTTAGATGGCAGCTAGACTGAAAGCGGGTTCAGAAGAAGGAGGGCAGGGCTGAGCGTGTGTGGCAGATTCGGAGCAGGGTGGCTAAGCCCTATGGCAGACCATGTTTTAAACATGCCACAGCGCTGCTCTGTTTCTGGTGATGGGCAACCACTGCTGACCCCCAGCGGGTGCTCTGACAGCCCAGAGCCGCAGAGGGCCACACTACAGCCGCTTCCACCCCTGCCCACTCAGCAGGCCGTCCTGCCTGTGGAAATTGCCTGCCATTCACATGAACCACACAGCTTCTCACTGCGATATGAGTCTGTGTGGCTCTTCAGAATGCTTGGACCTGCGTCGCCGTTTAAAATAGCGGCAGAAGACAGCACCTTTTCTGCGCTTTTATCCATAGCTATTTTATACTTTACAGAAAAGTATATATTATTTGTTTTTTTGTTTGTTTTAATTCGTGTCTAAGCGTATCATAGTGTCAGCAAGGTAGCATTTGATGATCTTATGATAAGGCCCCTTGATAACATGAGAGACTGTCAATGTAACTTGAACACGAATCATGTATAACAAACAGTACAGGACTGGTGTTATAGACCGTAAAATTAAGAGAACATATATTTTAAAAGATGATGAATTCCTTTCCTACTCCATTATCAAGGTGTTTTTTAATCAAAATGTTTCTTTTATCCTCACAGGCAGGTGATTGCTGACTGCCATTGTAAAAACACACAGCACAATTAACCTTCCAGTTGTATATATGCCATATAACTATAAAACAAAGGACTGTAATTAAACATAATATATTGCCAAGTCGCTTTTTCCATTCATTTTTTCTGTTTGTTATTGTTTGTTTAGAGGAAGTTAGAGCAAAAAAACAATGCATTCTGGAAGCAAGCAATAGCTTTAATTTAACACGGATATTTAGAATTAATAGCATCCAACTGTAAATAATATGCAGATATGCATGGAGAATTATGTCAGTCTGGCTGATAATGAGATTTCAAAACATAAATGAAGCCCTTAGGTCTGATATGAATCAGTAGGAATGGAGTAGCGTGTCTCCAGTGTTAATGCATTCTACATTTTTACTTCTTAGAGACAAAGGAATCACGACTGCGTTGCCTCTTAAATAGGAAGGCTATTTCAGACCAGCATACTGTAAACACAAGTTTAGATTACTTTTCCAATTTATATGAATTTGGAAAAGGTATAATTATTTGTTATTCTCCTTCCTGCTATAAATGGGAATATTTACAATGTAAAAATGTACTTGTTGGATGTGATGAAATTATGCTGATGTAAACTGACAAAAGTTTACCATAAAAACTACAAAAAAAATTAGCATAAAAACTGCATCTACAATTTTGGAAAGACACATATTTATTTATTTACCTGTTTGTTGCTTGAACTTACTTGTGGCACAGCCAAAATTTTTGGTTCGCTTACAATGAATATGCTTCATATTATAATATGAAAATTATTGAATAATAATAATTGATGATTATTATTATTATTGTTATTAGGCTGTCACACACTAAAAGAAAACTTGCATAGTGAAATTATTTAATTGTTATTAAGATATGGGTACCCTATTTAATTTAGTTTCCAAGGCATGTTGTATTACCTCATCCCATCAGAACAGGGCTGGACTGCATGCCAAGTTCTGCTCCTCATGCTTAAATAAAAAGTTCACAGGGGGCATTATTTTGTCTCTCGGTGATCTGTTTGAGAGCTCACTTGTTTTTATGCATCAGCAGTATTCTGAAATAAACAGATGTATTTGGCATTAAGTAGGGCTGTTTTCATTGAAAATCAATGGTATTATGTAGTATTCATATTATATCACTTATAATATTATGCTGTATAGTTCTCAAACGCATGAGAACAAAATTACAGTTACCCAGTCTTGTGACAGACAGACAGACAGATATTGTGCCTTCTTCTTGAGCAACCACTCATTCAACACAAAGTCAAACTAGCAGTACCCAAGAATTCTTCAAAGAGACACAGTATCAAAGGAATCCAGTCTTCATCTCAGGTCAGTAGATAGCATTCACGTGAGCATCCATGTCTCGCAGCATACAGCAAAACAGGGAGTGCCAGGACTCTAAAGACTTGGACCTTCATCCTCTTACAAAGATATTGGGAGCACCACACACTCCTTTCCAGAGACCTCATACCCAATTAAAGGCTTGGATCTTGGATTTTATCCAGGATACTCGCAAGCCCAGACACTCAGACTCCTCACTTAGTCTCTAGATTGCCCCTATCAGAGCCTCCATTGGCTCTGCAAACATCATAGCATCGTCGGCAAAGTCAAGATTAGTGAATCTTTCTTCACCAACAGATGCCCCTCAGCCATTGAACTCCATGACCCTGTCCAACACCCAGTCCATGCAAGCACTGAACAGAATAGGAGCAAGAACACACCCATGATTAACCACAGAATCCACTGGGAAGAACACAGAGGTTCTGCCTCCACTCTGCATAGCACTCACAGTACCGGCAAACAGGCTGGCCATAACATCCAGCAACTTCAGGGAATCCCACAAGGTCTAATGATGTCCTACAGGGCAGCTTGATCAAGTGATTTGAACACTACAAAAATTGACAAAAGCTGCAAAGACACCCTGTGTTTGCACTCGATGAGAACCCTCAGTGTCAGGATGCAGTTGATCGTAGTCTACTTAGGCCACAGGTGTTAAACTCAAGACCTGGAGGGCCGGAGCCCTGCATATTTTTGGGTTTCCCCTCATTTAAAATACCTGTTTCCTTGTGCTAATTACCACACAGCTCTTGAGCTGAATCATTTGTGATGGAACAGGGAAAGAACTAAGCTACACAGGGCTCTGGCCTTCCAGGACTGCAGTTTGACACCCCTGTCTTAGGCATAAAACCAGATTGCTCCATTCGCTGACAGGCGAGTAAGTCATTACGAAAGTATGACATTAGCAAGAACTTACCCTGCACTGAAAGCAGTGCTACCCCCCTGTAGGTACCGCAATCCAAGCAATCACCCTTCCCTTTTCAGATCAGGACAATAAGTCCCATTTTCCATTGAGTTGGGACCCCTGTCTCCAAAATGGAAGAATGCCTGCACTGCAGGGAGGACAGCCGTACCTCCAACCTGAAGCAGTTTACTCTGGATATCATAGATCCCTGCAGCCTTACCTGCCCTCAGCTGGTTTAGCACCTTTGCAATCTCAATGAGATTGGGTGGTTCACGGTTAATCAAAGGATCAGCCTCAAAAACTGTGGACCCAGAGATATTGAACGTCCTAGCTGGAGGAAGAGCTTTAAACAACTGCTTAAAGTAGCCGGCCCAACATGTCCAAACTGCAGTGACATCCGTAAGGACCATTCCATCAATCGTCCTGACTGTGTCTCTCTAAGGAACAGACTCAGATGTACATAAGTGCTTTGATTCCACTGTAAGCAGGACATGGGTCGCTAGACTATAGATGGTGTGTGACTTGTTCACAGATTCCACTCACAAATGCCTCCTTCTCTGCCCTGAGTGCCCTCGCAGTCATCCTTCTTGGTTCCTGGTACAGAGCGGATTTGCCATCAAACCATGCGGTGCATTTCCTCTTGAAACACCTTCTTCTGGGAGCACCAGCAACACCAACACAACATTCTGCAACCTTCGAGGCCTTCTCATGGAAGGTCTCCGAGATCACATTAGAATCAGCAGTCGCACCATACTCTGCATGTTCCTCACACAAACTGCATGCATTCTTATTAGAGTCAGCAGTAACACTTTACTTAAAGTAGTCATCATAATGCATTATAAATACCATTATAATGCATTATGATGCATTCATAAAGTATTATAAACGCAGCTATGAGTATTTATAAAATGGCATATAATATAGCCACATTTATAATGCATTATGAATGCTCTATGAAGCTCTCATCTATAATGCACTATACAGTAGATACCTTCATAATGTATCATAATGGTCATTGATGTCAGCCATAACCAGAGGAGTGTCACCTCATGGACATCAATCAACAATCGATCAAAATTGTGATTAAAATGTCTCCCAAATCGAGACTTCACTCACCGTGGTTGGACCATAAATTGAAACAGTCTAGAGAGTGTCTTAGCCTGAGTATTATAACACGCTCATTGTAAGGAGTGACATCGGATACCATCGGGAGGAGCCGATCCACCACAGCAACAGTTACTCCCTGATTATAGCAGCCATCAGGGCGACCAGACCAATAATATGAGTACCTACCTAGAGAGATCTGGCCTCTCTCCGGTCTGCGTACCTCAGAGTGCTGCCACTGAAATGCAGAATTTAGGAAGCTCCTCCAACAGCAGAGGAAGATGGTCATCATGTTGGAGAAATAAGACGTTTCATGCATCTACCTGAATGGGCTGCCTCAGATTAGGACCCGAATGCAGCCGGTGAACCCTCAGCACCCCACCAGTCACGATCCCCAACAGGGCTGCCCCCATTGGCTCTCCAGTGATTTCATCTCTTCCAGGGATGAGGCTTGTGAAGGTTTTCCCCCTTGCCCTTCATCATGCATGCAGCGTTCCTGTGGACGGCTACAGCACAGCTACTTCCATGTAGAACAGAAAAGAATCCTGTCTGCTTTGTCAAGTCAGGTCAAGTGGCTTTTATT
This sequence comes from Mormyrus proboscirostris, assembly GCA_026779585.1. Classification (NCBI taxonomy): domain Eukaryota; kingdom Metazoa; phylum Chordata; class Actinopteri; order Osteoglossiformes; family Mormyridae; genus Mormyrus; species Mormyrus proboscirostris. The sequence continues at coordinate 23,948,733 of JAODKF010000046.1, read as the reverse complement.
GTCGTTTCAACCATATACAATAATACAGTACATAGTGAAATGAGACAATGTTCCTCCAGGACCATGGTGCTACACATAACACTACATCAACACATAACACTACATCTACACATAACACTACATCTACATATAACACTACATCAATACAGGACTACATAAAGTGCACAAGTGTGTGTGTGTGTGTGTGTGTGTATCAGTCCAATCTCTGATTGTTCAGGAGTCTGACAGTCTGGCAGTGTGGGCCCAAATGCTCCGGTACCACTTACCAGAAGGCAGGAGGGTGAAGAGAGTGTGTGAGGGGTGTGTGGGGTCCCCCACAATGCTGGTGGCTATGTGAATGCAGCGGGTGCAATAGGTGTCTGTAATAGAGGGAAGAGAGGCTTCAATGATCTTCTCAGCTGTTCTCAGTATCCGCTATAGGGTCTTGCGATCCGATACGGTGCAGTTTCCATACCAGACAGTGATGCAGCTGTTCAGGATGATCTTGAAAGTCCCTAGAAGGTGGTGGGAGATGGGCTTGTTGGAGTTGTATGAAGTTTTTACAGCGACTGGAGTGGCAATCCCACCATCCACCCCCAAATTTTCCCCTGAAAGTTGGAGGACCGCTTGCAGGGCCAGATGCAGTTTAACGTCATAATTTTCAGAAAATATTAACAAAACGTCAGTGGTGTAAGGACTTGCCTTTTGGACTGTGGGGAGGTGGGATGCTCAGGGGAAATCTACTGACAACCCAGGGACAACATGCAAAGTCCACACACATGGAACCATGACGGAGACTCAAGGTCCTGTCCCAGAAGTGTGAGGCAACAGTGCTAACCACTGTGCCACCATGCTATGCACTAAGAGACTTCATTTATTCTAAAGTTTGGACCCTCCATATCATTAGACCTATTATGCACACTTGAACCAATTCCAAGCATTAATGAACGGATCAGGTGGTGAATTGATCTTTATTTAAGGACGGGAACATACATATGATTAGTATATCCAATATGACTAAATGTGTAATTTCAATATGAACTGGGCCCACAAAATGCTGATGAGTTATTTAAGTTAATATTGTGTTGTGTCACTTTTTACAATTACAGAATTTTTTAACTTTATTATTCATGTTTTTTTTCTGTGTGATGCAGAACAAGTATTTGTGTTTGCTTAGCTAGTTGAAGAAATATTTTCCTTTGCAAATCTCATAAGATCGTCCTGGAGCTGATTCAGCTGCTATCATGGCACTCTACACTTTTTATTCCAGACCTCGGAGACCCCAAACTGCCAAATGAGGTGAATTATGGCCGGTTATATAGAGTGGACTCTAAGCCACAGGGGAGAGGCCAGAGTCAGTGGATCTAACCATATTCCTGACCATTAAAAGCCATCCTGACACTAGCTGTTCATCTTTCCTCCTCTCAAAGGCTGCACTCAAGCCCATGTCCCCAGAGGAGGACTGATGGAGGCAACTCTTGCTCTCTCCCAATCATTAAATGTTAAGTTCCTCACCTCATGCCTTGGTGTACCTCATCCCCTGCCTTCTGGCTATAGGAGCCCTATCAGACAAGGTTAATTGCATTAGCTAAAACAACCGTGCTGTCTTGCCCTGCTGACTGCTGAAGGAGGTCATATTAAACAGATGACCCTCAAAAGCCTCTTTTGCCACAGGACTCTATTGACATTAAGATATCTCAACAAATCCGAGGCACCGAACACAGTTGTATAGTTATAAATTGTTCTGTGTACTTCAAAATTGCACATAATATGAATATGCTGTCTACAAATCCAGTCATGACATATATGTATTTCCTAATCGTGGAAAAGTTGAATGACACAATGGAGAAGCTTGCAATACAGCTGGATCCTGCATTAAAAGTCTTGGTTCAGGATTGTTCAATGATAAAAGAAAATCGCATGTCCTCTTAACTGCTGCATATAGTAAAACAATGCAAAGTAAAAGGATAAATTGTATGCTGCACATTGCTGCAGGAGACTGTATATATACGGAAAGATCAAACAAGTCCTATATCTTGGAAGGGTCCACGTTGTCTTGGGAGTCTTTGGCTATGACATGGTATAGTGAGAAAGTGGGGTGTTATAATGACAGTGGATGGTCATATCTGAAAAGCCATGGAGATGGACCACAGAGCTGAGCTTGTGAGAATGTAAAATGTGCTGCTCCAAGGAACATCAGCTAGTTATCAGGTCATTGTAAAGACCAGAGCACCACTAAATCCAGCTCTTTCTTGTGGTTTGGGGCAGTGCAGTGTCCTAGCTATTGTGTTGGGGTCAAAGCAAAGCAGGAACTGGATTGTTGAAGTTCTAGGCAGCCATTCATCACATATAGACTGCATGCCTGGGAAATCTAGACAATGCATTCACACTGTACTTCAACATATAGTATCTTAAAGCCATGTGCAATGCATTTCCCTTAAATGCTGGAAAAAGATCATACTAATTTACTAACCACAATGTTAAGTGTTTCGACTGTTAGCTACCTCATTTAGCCCATTGCTTATTTACTACGTGTTCATAATTATGTCTACTCGGTCTTACATTGCATTGTTAATTCCCACCCCCAACTTTGGAACTGTGTTCCTGATTTTGAGAGGAAAAGAAAGATAGATTTTCTTCTGTAAAATGTGGTGGATGTGAACTGTAGTCATTTATAAATTTCAAAGAGGCAGAGTGGCTTCCCAGATATTTATCAGTATGAATTTTAACAGACTGTATTACTACCCATAAATAGGGCAAACTAATGGTAGACTAATATATAAATGCTATTTAAGGTCTGCAGCCTGAATAAATTTTTTGTGCAATCTTGTTTGTTATAGTGTAAATTGGTTTATTTTGTGCTTTTGGCTATTAAAAAGTACATACAATGGAGGATATTTTTCTCCCCAATATAAACATCTGGCAGCATTCCATGCATGCACAAGTAATTGGCATTTAATTGGCAATGATCATTTGTATTTCAGCATCAAAGTGAGGGTTTCCCCTGGAAGAAACAGCTGTCGCTGGAACATTAGCGCCATTTTGGAAAGACTAGGTGTTCCTTGTTAAAATGTAACTAAATGTAAATTATGGAACTCTCACAAATCTCTTTCATTTGAAATGATAATTTAAACTAATTTTCACATCTAGTATTTTACTGCTACTGTTGATTATAGGCAGTGCTTTGCAAAAGCACATTCAATTGCGAGGTTTTCGCAGTGCTGTACAGTACTGTTGCTGAAATAATCTAATTCAATTTACTGATAGGATTTGGGATGCAAATTGTGGGCATATTATGCAAAACGGTGATATTATTCCCTTATTGTTTTTAATATGCCATGAGGTACACTATTTGATCAAATAAGCTTTCAGTTAATCCATGTGCCCCGATTCCATTAGAACTCGATGAGATGATTTACGGTGGGTGATTCTGGGCATTTTCCATAGCTGTGGTTGATGATTTGTCTTGTAAAATTGGGTCACTATATATCACTATTAAAATCTGCACCTTTGTCCATAACAATGGCAAAAAGAAGCTTAAGCTAAATGATTCTGTATCAGTTATCTAGGCTTTACCTCATGTCATTGGTTTGAAAACAAGGATGCAGTGTCAATGGGTATAGTACAGTACAGTACTTAAACATACTGTATGAAGCCTGAAGACCTTGCTTCATAAGTTCAGAATAATATAAACATGTTAAGTAGCAAATTTAACATTTAATAATTTTGCACTATAGTAAGCCTAGCTTAGTACACTTTTGATACTGTAACTATGGATTTTGAAATTCTGTCAGGGCGTTGCTTTGGTGACTTGGACAGCTGCAGTGAGTAGTGAGTTGGAAAGCTTCATAAACTCTGCATTTCAATGGCGGTACTCTATGAAGTAACAGGGAATGGCCAGATGTCTTTAGGTGGGTAACCTATTACTGGTCTGGTCACTTTGATGGTTGACATACTTAGGAAGTAGCTGTTGCTGTGGTGGATCGGCTTCTCCCAATGGTGTTAAATGTTACTCCTTTCATATTATGAGACTCAGATTAAGTCACTCTCTGTGTGTCTTCTCAGTGTATGCTCCAAATGCGGTGAGTGATGTCATCGTGAGGGACACATTTTATTCACAGTTTTGCTCAGTGGTTGATGGGTGCCCATGAGGTGACAGTCCTCTGGTCATGGGTGACTTCAGTGCGACCATTTGCACTGACAAGGCTGGCTATGAGAATTGTGTCCATCCCTTCTCTTTGCAAAAGGTCAGGGTCTGTGAGTTGCTGGATCCTGGTTCAAACACCCTGAGCCGCATCATTGAACTTGGTACTCCAATAATGGTGATGTAGTGAAGGAGATCCATCACATCCTCGTGGGCAGACGCTGGAGGCTCAAACAGATCTGCAATGCCTACAGAGGAGCCCAGTTTGTGAAATCTGACGGCAGACTTATTGTTGCTACTCTGAAAATCCAGCTTAGGTTCAGCAGACTATCACCTACTAGGAGAACGAGTCTTTTTGAGGCTGATCCTTCAATTAGCCGTGAACCACCTAATGTCACTGAGATTTCACAAGTGATGAACCAGCTAAGGGGAGGAAAGGCCATAGATATCTGTATTTTCCAGGACGACTTCTCCCGGCTGGTGGTAAGACTGTCCTCCTGGCATTACAAGCAATCTTTGCTTCCATTTGGGAGATAGGCATCATCCTAACTGACTGGAAAACGGGACTTGTCGTCCCTTTCTGGAAAGGGAAGGGTGATTGTCTGGAATGAGGCAACTACTGAGGAATATCACTGCTCTCTATGCCGGGTAAGGTCTTTGCTAATGTCATCCTTAACAGGATTCATGATTACTACCTTGCCTACTGGAGCAGCTGGGTTTTACAACTAAAAAGTCTACATCAACTGCATCCTGGACCTGAGGTTTCTCATCGAGTACAAACACAGGATGTCTTTACAGCTCTTGTCGATTTTCGTAAAGTGTTCAGCTCACTTGATCAAGCTGCCCTGTGGGATATCCTGAGACTTCGTGGGATCCCCTTGAAATTGCTGGATGTTATGGCTGGCCTGTATGCCAGTACTGTGAGTACTGTGCAAAATGAAGACAGAATCTCTGCATTCTTCCCAGTGGTTTCTGTGGTTAACCAGGGGTATATTCTTGCTTCTACTCTGCTCCATGCTTGCATGGACTAGGGTGGTGGGGTCTAGTGTTACAGACTCGGGGCATTGTGTAGATGGGAAATGAGGGTGATGATCTACTTATGGTTCTAAGACAAAGGGGTTTATAAAACAAAACAGAATACCACAAAATAAAAAGACCACATGGGTTCAAAAGCAATTGGGAGAAACAAAAACTATCCATAAAAACATCAAAAGGTAGCAACTAGCTAAAAAGAGAAACACAGAGAGCAGAACTAAAAGAACCGAACAGAGCAACAACATACAGTACTTGAACACACAGAGTAACATCTCACACAATGCCTGACAAAGGCAGGCACTTAAATACCAAAGTAACGAGGACTAAGAAAGGGCAGGTGTGAGTCAAGAAACATTCATCAGTCAACAAGGCACAGCACAACAAGCAATGACCAATACATGGCACATGGGCTGACCTAATCTGACATCACATTACAGCCCCGACCCAGCCCTAACCTTAACTATAAATAATCAACCAAAATACAAAACTCTTGGCATTTTAATTTTTTTGATCACATTTTTAGAAAAATGTCAAATTAAGAGGTTTTTATCACATTGTGGGGGAATTTGGTCAACATAATGTAATATATACATGCACACACACACACACACACAAACATCAAAAATTACAGCAAAGATAACCTACAATAAATTAGCTAAGGTAGCTAGCCAGTTTTTTGGGTGTATAGCTAGCTGACCTGAGGAAGAGAGAGAGAGAGAGAGACTATGTCAACTTGTTGCGCTGTAGTGCAACGTTGGCTTTCGAAGACTTGCCATAATAAAAGCTGTAGGACAGGGGTAGGCAATCTTACAAAGAAAGGGCCGTTGGGTATGCCCTTTTTTGTTGAAACTCCTTAATTAGATTACTAATTAGAGGACTGATTGGTTTGAATATCTGACCTAAAGGTTATCTCAAAACCTGCACACACAGTGGCCCTTTGCTGGTACGGTTGGCCAGCCCTGCTGTAGGAACACACATTTTGAATAGATCTATAATATAGTTTATCGTTCTTTTGATTTTCAGATGTTACACTGGCATTAAACAATGTGTGAGTTACCTTTGTAAATTAGAGTGATGCAGGGACACAATTCAAAAGTACTAAAAACTGAGCATTTTTTAAAGAAAATCCTCTTTATTTCTTATTTGACTCTTCAATAGTTTCTAGAAGAGGTGGTTTTACTCTACTTAAGAGTTATTCTTTGGAAGTACTCTTTCAGTACTCTTTTTACTCTTATTAACCTATTGTATAAGGGTAAGATGCTTTAAATGAAAAAAATTGCTAACTTCAAAATAAGCCTTCTGGCACATTTTACATACAGTTCTTACACAGCAAGGAAAGGTATGGAATTTGTTTTTGGTGTTTTTCAAGTCTGGATAAGTACGTAAAAAGTAAAGTATGGAAATATTTCTGTATTTCCAGACTATTGCAAGGCATTAACCTAATATGTATTCTAAGAACAATCTGAACTTACTTACTAATGTTTTTGATGATGTCATTGATATGAGCTGGATGTCAGTGCCTGAATGTGTACAGAGCGAACACTGAAGAGCAACATCCCAAAGCAAGGGGTAGGGGTATGTCTGTGGAGTGCTTCATTAACCTCCAGAAAGAAATACTGATGTAGGCTACCTTGTAATTTATATCACTCACAACGAAATGTGAACAGAAAGCAATTTTGAACAAAGGTGATTTGGCATGGTGAGTACTTGACGAGAGTGGTCCAAAGAGAGAAAGATCACAAACCATGGACAGGATGTTGGGTAGCTAGCTTATCAATCTGGGATGTGAAGGATGGGTATTGGTATGAACAAACAGAAGGGCTACTGTGGCACAAAAGGATGCTAATTTTGATGACAGTCATAGTATTAATGTGTCATGACACACAGGGCATCATGCCCTGTTGTTTATGGGGCTTTGTAGTCGCAGGTCGATCAGAATGTCCATGGTGTCCTCTGCCTGCAGTCAAACATGCCTACAATAGGAACTCAAGCATCAGAACTGGACCCCAGAGCTACGGAAGAAGGCTGTCTGGTCTGTTGAATTTCGTTTTCTGTTGCATCATATTGACAAATGGGAACGTATCAACAAGTGGGATCCATGGATACATAGCCCATAACGCAGCAGGGCTTCATGCACCTTGTGTCCTTTTGTACAATACTGTGTATATACACAATGGCCACTTTATTTCCCTTTTGGTCTGCAGGACATCAAGGGTTGGTAAGTTGTGAGAGATACCTTTCTGCACACGGTTGTTTTACTGAGCTGTTATTTAGTATTTGTAGTCTCTTTCATTATTAAATTCTTTTCAGCAGCAGAACTGCCTATATTTTATTGTACCATTCTCTGAAAACTCTACACACTGTGTTTGTGAGAATCTCAGGAAGATGGCTCTTTCTGAGATGCTGGAACCACTACATCTGGCACCAAAAATCATACCATGTTTAAAAAGATTTATGACACACTCTAGCAATTCCAATGTTTAGCCACATAGTAAATGAGACCCTTGATCCAGTCTGCATGCCGCATATATTCTGGTGCAATCATGTTATTTGCCCACGCTATAGCAAAAGAATAATACTTGCAGATTCTTTGTGTTCAGGGAGGAGTTCGGTTTAGTTTACCTGCGATGTATTAGATATAACCTTAGGTACATTTTCCCCCAGTTACACCCAGAACACTTAACAGTAACTGTTTTGGTTTTGTCGACATTTAAAGTAAAAATAAGAGCTGCAATGTCACACATATTCCATTTAGTTACATCATTCTGGAATGCACAGTGAGTCTAATGAATGCTTTTATTTACATAGGCAAAACCTAAATTCACAAGTAGATGTTCAGCATGGATAACATTATGCAATTGTGGGTGTGAGTTTGGTTATGGCGAGTGCTAGACAGCTCCGGAACCCTCCCATGTCAGGTAAATCAGTAGCCTCAGTAGTCTGGGAACATTTTGGTTTCCCAATAAATTACATCAACACCAGAAAGACATTACTTGACTCTCAGTTCTGTTATGCTGAACTCAGATAGGTTGCTGGAAACAAATCCAACATACTAACTCATTTGAGACGACGACAGCTAAGTGTGTCCACTACCGCAGCAAGGCAGAAACAGTTAAAAACAAGGTAGCCTCTTCATGACATTTAAGGCGCTTTTGTCAGGAAATTCAGATCAGGCCGAAGAAAAATAACTAAGGCTGCATCAGTGTTTACTTCTACAGATATGTGACCATGTGAGAATACAGGACTTCATTATGGTTGTTATGATGTAGTTTTATGTTTGAATTTTTATTCGATTTACATATTTATTTTTGGTGTGCAAATGAGCATCTCCTTAGGTTTGGTTTACATCTGCTCCTAATTGTTTGTAGTTTTAATTATGAACCATTTCAAAACAAATTCTGGTGTAACGAAACTGCACCAATCCATGAACCCAAGAAGACAGCTGTACTGTAGGTGTTTGTTTACTTTTCAGAATCCAAAGTTTGCTCAGATCTTAGACTTAGATTGAAATGGTCCTACATTTAAATTTATATTTGATTGCTTCCTAACTATTGTGACATTCTATAAATCGCTGCTCATAAGAATTGTGATTTATAACTGATCAATAAATTTTTCCTCTATTCCTATTGTCTAACAAAGATCTGAATTTTATGGAATCTAAGTCTAAATAAGGTGAGTTACCAATGAAACGTGTTATGTATACTGAGAACAGCAATGCAAATAAATAATGACTAGTCGCTACCACTAAACATACCATTCAAGTCATTATTAGCTGTATTTTCTATACATATATATATATATACATATATGGCTATTTTTAAAAGTACTTATGGAACTTTTAAAAGATTGCTACTTTATAAAAAATATGCATGCACAGGAGTGTCCATATTACTGCATGCCTGCAGATGTAAACATTTGTTATCCCATTTTGATTTCAGATGTCTCAAGAAATAGAAAGGGAATATTTTTATGTCTAAAGTCTATATGCTTGCAGCCAAAAGCAAACCACAAATACCAGTATTCCATATAAAGGCCACATTTGAAATGTTGCTTTATGTTGTGCCTTCAATCCCCCAACTTCATTCTTTGCCTGACAGGCTAATTCCTCCACGCATCACAGATATCAGGCATTTTCCGCTTGCAAAGTTCCAGCTGCCGGGTTGTGTACTTGACTTTAAATGCCATTCTTTTCTGGGAATTGTGACATTCAGTAGATGCTAAGACATTTACTCCACTAAGGAAATCCAGCCTACTGGAAGCAGACTTTTGCTAGGTACAGGTACAGTAGGCGAGTCACAGGCTTAAGCTTTGCCTGCAGAGGACATGCAAAGCAAATTTTGCCTGTGACCAACCTTTGGTGGAACAACTAGTGAATGTAATGTAATGAAAATGTCACCGCGATTCCACCAGACTTACTTATACTGCACCCCCAAGAGGCATGATTTTGTTTGATAAATAAATCTAGTAATTATCCTGCTGTTAGGGCTGTGCAGCAAATGTCACACACAGATAAACTGTGATTTAGCTTTGCTGGATGCTAATAGTCTGCATAGCATTAATGAACATATATATATATATATATATATATATAAAAACATTTTTGAGTTTCCTTTCTGTTTGAATTCAAGGATACACATAATTAGTGAACAATATGTTTTCAACAGATATCTAGGTCAGTTACAGTATTATTGGAGATCTGAGCTCCAATGTACGCTGCTGCAAATACCATACTTGAAATCTATTTTAAAAATAGATAATAAATACTACAGATTAGCTTTTTAATATTTTGGTTAGCTTTCACAATGTCAGCCAGAGCCAACCACAAGCTTACCACTGTTGTATTTTTAACATTTACAGAATACTTCCGTACCAGTACCCAAAACTATTTTCTTGCCTATTTCCATAATACATACCAATATATATACTTTTGGTTTGATCATTGATGTCTGAATATATAAATAGACAGTTACTGTTCACTGTTAAGGATTTTAATAATAATTGTTTTGTGTTTTATTGCTAAGTGTGATAATATATTTATTTTCTTCAATTCAATATTATCCCAGATAATGATCATAACAAAGTATGATAATTGAGCTACCAAGTAAAAGTTACTTCTTTATTCATCTGTGTTGTTAAAAAAAATTATATTACCGTTTTACATTTCTGGCCTTCAGAGAAGTGACCATTTTGTTTTTAAGTGAAAGCTCATTATACGGACTGAATTATGTGCCATTTATTGATCCCTATGGTGGATGATGGGCTTTAAGTTTGTCTAGACAGAATAGTTAGTGTGATGACAGGAGGAAACATATCAGGCCCCTGGGAAGAATCCCTGCGCTCCATAAGCAATTAATGCTTGCCAGGTAATGGAATTTCCGTTTACACTATATCCACCACTGCACTGACATTTCAAGTACCTCATAGAAAACATTAGCCTAATGAGTAAGGG
>JAODKF010000046.1:23924588-23938026 GCA_026779585.1 Mormyrus proboscirostris | reverse complement strand
CCCCCCCCCCCCCCCCCCCCCCCCCCCCCCCCCCCCCCCCCCCCCCCACTCTCTCTCTTCACTTTGGATCTTCCTTGGCTATAATAACATACTCAACCACCCCACCCCACGCCCAGCTAAGAGTCTATATTTAAGCCTCCCAGAATGGAAAATATTGATACCTATACTGTATATGATTCCTATTTACCGCACAGGTGTACACCTATATACATGGAATGAGAGTGAAAGGGTAATAATGAACTTCAGATTTTTTTGTTCTTGATGATCATGTCAACACATATTGTATAAGTTCAGAAGTCCGGGGGTGTTTTTTGCAACCACTGAAAAATGGTAATTTTGCTACCCTATAAACCGGTGAGAAGAGGTGAGTAACTGTATGATGCCAATGCCTGCATAAAAGCATAGCGCCAATAAAACACAATCCACAGTTCTGTGGTGGAAACCTGCTGATTTTTAATTTTTTTTTTATTTTATTTTTTAAGGACAGTAAACCCAAAATAAAGAACAGCCCTGACCTAGCATAACAGATCCCTGGCACATCTAATGATCTACATGAGCATTACTGATACAGAGTGCTCCCTGATGCACACATCCAAAGGACACAGTCAGCATTTTGGCCCAAGAGTCTAGTAAATGAGCTGTCCAATGGAAATGGAGAAGAGAGCACTGCATGTTTCATAAGTGCTGCAATAGCAGGAGAAATGTGAAAAATATGACTAGAATGTGTGAAAAAACAGGAGGTTCTCCTGCTTGATATCTAACAAGCTTATTTCCATGTGTAAAAATTGAAATCCTTAATTTTAGTGTCCCTGGAATATGCAAATCAGTAACTTGTAATGTAGCCGACTCTTTTGCAAACTCATTCGAAATATTACTGACATTGACAATCGATTATTACAGGTATTATTTATACATACTAGAGTGGCTTGATTCTATTCACTCTATCTGTTAATCTGTCTCTAACTGTTTATCTGAAAAAACAAATCTTTATTAGGTTATATGAGAGGTGTAATGTTCACAACAACTGGAAAGTGAGGGGACTCTTTCCTGTTCTTTAAAATTTCTACTATGATATCCCCTGTAAACTTGCAAGAAAGTAATTAAGACACAACTCGGAAATGAATTGGAATGTTACGAATTTTAGTTATCACCGTATTAGCCCCTGTGCACACTGAACATGACCCATGATGTTCTGCTGCTTGTGACACAGCCAGCCTCTCGTGTGCTTCCCCAGAATCCTCATTACATTCATTTGTCATGGGGCTGCTGGCCAGGGTGAGTGAGTGCAGATAAGTTCTCTTTGCATTCATAATTGTATGCTCGTGAAGAGGAATTTGTAAAGCAAGTCAGGTTCATTGTTTAGTGGTGCAAGTCTGGTGGAGTATGCAGGGAGCCCAAAGGTAATTTAATCTTGACTATTAGAGAGGGTTAATTAGTTGGTGATCTGGAGCCGGACGAGGAAGCCAGCAGGAAGGACTATGCGGAGAGCTGCTGGCCTACTGGGATCCATTAAGGGAATCTTCTTGCAATACAGTCTTGCAGTCAGTCATGCGGTTGAAAAAGTATACATTTTTTTACAAGAATATCCTGCTGCTTAGAAGTTATGTTACGCACAGTATTGCATTGTACTGTTTACTGTACTGTATATGCTACATTGAACCATTTAAACTCTACATTAAAAAGTTGTAATTTGTTTTTGTTTTTTATTTTGTTGTTGGAATGTGTAAATCTTAAAACAATTTATAAAGCTAAAACATTCTACTTTTTTGGCACTGGTGATTGATTTGTGCTGCCTTTTGTCTTTTTCCCCCATTTGTTTGTAATATACTGCTTCCTTTTAGATGTAAAAACAGTATGATACTCCAGTGTTTATAATAAGAGGGGAAAGAATGTGAAAGACCAAAAAAAGCCTGTGATATAAACACGTTTGATAGGCATGAAGAAAAAACTGGCAACCCGCAATTAACAGGCTTTTACTAGAATGCCACATATCAATGAGTGTTATCACAGAAAAACAATGTGTGATTTGTATGAAGAAGCCCAATGATGAAACCTATTTGCGAAGTTCCTTCATAGAAAAAAAATATTTTATTGCATATATTCACATGCATGTGGTTGTTAATTTTTTTGGTGATCATACGTAGAAAAAGCATATGCCGGTAGATGTTTACCTTTAATAAGGTGTTTGCTTTTATTACGGCTAGAAATGCAGCTCCATGAATGTAAAGGAAAAAGTGAGAATCTCAAGAGGCACAGATTTAATTTTAAGCTTATGACTATCACAGATACTAGATTGCAGTGGTCAGAGTGGAATAGCGGAAGGCAGAATAAAACATCATATCAGACTGGCTTGGGGTGACACAATATTTCTGTCCCTTTTTACAAAAAGCTGTATTGTAACCACATCAGAAATGATCTGTATTTAGCAGCAATAAGTATAATAAAAGAGCACAGTAAACCATGCAAGATATGTACTGTACATTTTGTTCCTCACAATAATCCTTTTTTCCCCTCATAATACCTTTGAAGAAACACTTTTGAGCAACAAATCATTTTAAACAAATCAACACTGCAGCAGCCTTCTCCATTAAAAATCTGCATAAATTACTTTTTTTTTTTACTTCCAACAAACTTAGAACTTGTACCATTTTTTATATATTTCATCTTAAGCATATATTAATACTTGACATGTTGATAGTGTCTATTTTAGATGATTATCTTAACTTAAACTAAGCAGTTTGTTTTTTTTTTTACTCTCCTTTATTTAGCTTGTTTGACTTCGAGTTGGCAGTTTAAAAAAAGAGACTTATTGCCTCAATTTAATACCAGTCTGAAGTGTTTCTCCTGCATCATCAGATCAATGAAAAGTAAATAGGCTACACTTCTTGTTTCACAGTGCAGTATTGATCTTTCTTCAGCTTCAGCGTCCCTTTTCCCCCGCATGTTGTGTCTTTCAACCCCTGGGACTGTACTGATTGCCATAGATTGGACAAGCTAACAAGCGCATGATGAGCAACTATGCTTTCTTCACTCTTTCATGCCTTCATTTTTTAGTTGTGCTTGTAGACACACAGGCACACATCCCAACAAATGGCTTGTGGAGCTCTACATCAAAGCAGGCCCCTTTTCTACAATGAGGGTGTCTTACTGGGGGCTTTGCACGAAGTAATGGAATACCAAACAGCATTCGGTCCTCAGCTTATCTTTAACTTTGAGCCTTTCCATTTGGAGTCTGCTGTTCTGGGGGATACCAAAGGTGCGATGCGGAGGATAGGAAGCTGTGGCTTCCTGCAGGTGAGTCTGCCATTCACTTCAGTCTGTCAACTCCACCCCCCCATCCCCCCAAGTTTGCAAATTTTATGACTATAAGGATGAACATTACATACTTGTGATGCATGTATCGGGCTGAAGAAGGGTTGAGCTGCGATTGAAGGTGAAAAAAATAGATGTTTTTGTCTTGTGAAACTTAGTAATCTCAGCAAAAATTTGCCTGCAGTTGACTGCTGTGGGTTCAATACTAGTGTGTCTGTTCAACTTCTTTGTTCACTAAAAAAATTAAGTTTGTGAAGCTTCCACTTATTTTTAATAATTAATGATAAAAAACTTTCTACTTGGGCTTAAATAGAACATACTACATCACTACTATAAAACGATAAAAAATAAACAGTTTAAAACAACACTATAGCAGACCTGTATTAGAAATTGAAATTGTGTTTGAAATAAACAGTAATCTTTCACATATGTCATATTTCAGTAGACTGACATAACATCCTATCTGTAAAATATATGCATGCAAACATAAAAAAGACATGTTTATTGAGTGTTGGTGGACAACATTAGTATGTTAATGTGAAAAGTTTTGCACCCCAGTTAATAAGCTTTAGGCCTATTCATAAATTTAAATGATTTTCAGTTTATATATAGTATGTAATTTTAAATTTTTTTCAAAGTGACTTTTCTTTATCGGTAAGATGTAGCTATCGTATGCTTTGGAAGACACGTGTAATAAACAATAATTTTGTATGTTACTTATAAGATGTTGCTTAGTAGACAAGTAAGAAGTGTTGGCTTACATGTTTAGGGTTTATTTCAATCATTGTTTGTCCATTATTATTTTTGTATATTACTAATGTGCCTTGAAATATGTGGCATGGGACAATAATGATTTAGTATGAAAACTGATTAGTGCTTTTCAACTAAACGTGACTGTACTTAGCTACAGATGACATGCATGCAGACATAATGTGTAATAGCAATCACTGCGTGACAGAGTGAATGTTACACTGCACATGTATATTTCTAAATAGCACTTATTATTATTAACAATAACGATAACTACTACTGCTACTATTGTCAATACAGAACTTGTACTTATAGTAGTAGCATGAATATTCAGAGACCATCTGTCCAAATAGTTCTTTATCTTTATACATTATTACATTTTTGTCAAGTAAATATAAAGTTTATATTTCAATTTTTTTTTTCCATTTGCATGTTGATAGTGAAAATTCACTCTCAGCTTCCATCCAAACATGTGCCTACTGCATATCCTACTCAGGGTTATGGAATTACTGGCTTTGGGGGGGGGGCTTTATGCATACAATGCATAAATAGAAACATTAGAAAGTTTAGCTCATTATTATTTTACTTCTGAGAGCTAGATAACATTTCACACATACTGGTGATGCTTACATACACACACACACACACACACACACACACATATATTTTTACTTTCCCCCTTTTAGTTTAGATGAGTGCTTGGTCACACCATCAGAATACATTTTAAATATTAACCTTTATCTTTTACAATTTGCTTTATTTGCTTTTCATATTCTGTTTCATTTTAATTGAATTTTATTTGTAATATTTATTTGTATTTTAAACTGTTTTGCCATTTTTTATTCACCAAGAACATGCCTTTATCTAAAGGTAAATCCATCAGTAATTTCACCTATTAAGTAAGTGAATAACATTTCCTGACAGAAATCTTTTTCTTGCTAACTGCAAAATGCTTGGTCAGAAATCCCATTGAAATTAAGTCATATTAGTATAATAGGTTTGTTGAATCAAGGTGAAGTGAAAAAAACATCTACAGAATTCTATCTGCCCTGTTGTCATCACTTTACAGTGAAATAAAACTGATGAAAAACGGTCGTAAGGAAATGTATTCTTTTACAATGACAGTTTATACATTTTAAAAAACGTAGACAGCATTCATCATGTTGTGTACCTGAGCAGTAAATAATCACGACAAAGGGTTCAGCAGCTGCTACAACAGGATACCTGCCAGGGAAGATCATGTTTATTGCTTCCTGAATTAGTCATTGTGCATGGATGTCACAACGCCAAGCCACCTGTGGCAAGATTTATTTTTAGACGGTGCAAAGGGTATGCATTCAGAAAAATCAATCTATTTGGATTTGACCCAGTTTGTGTTCACAAATATGCAGGTCATCTTGCTGGTTGTCTTCCTTAATTGAGTCTCTTGATTTTTTTTAACAACTGCTACTGTGCTGTTCTCTGTTAAGCTACTGGAGGTGTCCTGTGTTGTCTTGGACAGGCCCTCAGGTGAACCTGATCAGCATTAGATTTTCGAAGATGGGTGGATGCATGCTGGTAGAGAACTTTAATTAAAATTAATGATGGGCATACGTAAGCCATTATATAACTGAAAACTAAAAGGGTTAAACAATTAAAAGGTTAAAGGTTAAACAATAAAAAATTATTAATATTATTTCAGGTACCTGCCTTCTTAGTTGCTACCTGTTGTAGATGCCTTGTGAAATGTATTGGTCTAGCCCACTTCTACTAACCATGCAGAATATCCGTCCAATTGTCAATTGTCAGAAATGATTTAATTCATTTAATTATTTAACATAGTCGTTTTTGCTTATTTTCAATTCATGTTGCTGGCAGAAAAAGTCAAATATTTAAAATAACGGTAATGCAACCAAGATGCACACACATAATAAATGTGATCCTTAAGTAAATGAACCTACTGTAATGTTGAAGTAGATGCATCCTTGCCCTGGCATCAGGGGACCAATGAACACCTTCCCATGGGTGTCCTGTTAACTCCTTCTACATCCATATCTACTATTAGTGCAATCTGATCCTAATTGGCATTAAATGGGTTGTCTGGGCCCAGAAAGGGCAGACACTGGGGAAGGCAGAGAACAGAGGGACAGAGGCACAAGAAAAAGCACGTTCAGATCAAAGCTGAGGGACTCGACAAAACGACTGGGAATTCCTGACATTTGGAAATACTAAAGTACCATTTTCCTTTCAAAAGCAATCCGGGATTGCTATGCTGACTTTAATGCTCATGTTCAAAGAACAGCAAGCCATAATAACAGAACACACATAACAGAAAGGAAACCTGTGGTATGACCGTAATCCTTTCAAAAATGTATGCACACAATCCTATGTATTATAGAAGAGAACAATAATGACATTTTCAGGGTTGGTGGTCTTGCCAGAAAATGCAATATATATTAAAGTTTAGGCTGTTTACTCAATGACTCAACTTGCATCTACATTATTCAGAATCTTCAGATATTTGTCTTTTCCTTACACCATAGCCTATTGTTCAACTACATACTCTACATTGTGTTTTATATTTGTGAATTCTTAGGATAGCTTAATCTGCTGGCCCCCCACTTAACATAAAAAAGGAAGATTATGCATTTAGTAATATAAGAAATCCAAAAACAAAGAGTCTTCACATTTTTGTACACAGAATGTGAGACCTAAACACGTATAATTTTTCCATTCATCCAACTGATAGTGCTTATCATGGTTAGTGTTGCGTAGGGCAGCAAAGCACTATTATTTTGATAATCGTTTAATCATGTGATCAGGCAATCAACTAATTGATTAGTTGGGCCCAAGGGTTCACAGAATAATGCAAAGGCAAGAGTCACTGCTAAAATAAAAATTTACACGTATACAGAATCGCAGTTTAAGTGCCATAGAAACAAAGATCCACTGTGTCCGCCATGTTTAGCTTGCTAATGATTGCACTTTAAACCGCAGTACACAGTATTTTGTCCACAAGCTATGGAGATGCTGCAGCGAAACTACAATCAGCGCTTTGAGACAATGTACTGCTGTGAAGATGCGCTATATTAATAAAGCTGAATTGAATTTTATGTACATACTGTACTGTATTATAGCATATTAGAATTATACACAGTTCAGTAGTTTAATTTGTACAGTACTGTAATTTGAAAAGTGTTTGAAACAGTACTATATTATGAAATCGGCAATAAAATTAAATAGATAGCAATGCTGTCCTCTTTATGACCATATACTTATGTGATAAATTAAAGTTATATCATTAATGCACTAATCTATCTCTCCATCTAGCTATCTGGGTGATTCTCATGAAATCTTGGCTTCGAAGATTTCAAGCATTAAGTATTTAAAAAGACTTGCATCAACAAATTTCTTTCTTAGCCATTAATAACCAGGTCTAAAGTGTTCATAAGGGTAAATTTAAAATCAGAAAAATTTACATGCTTTTTACCATTTGCCAAAACAAATCCTTAAATCTCATTACCACGACAGTATGAAAACATCAAGACCATTAAGAAAACCAATACAGACATTTACACACATTTTTAAAAATTGCTTATTGACAGTCCTGCTCATTAAGTCATGCTGAGTTACTTGAAAGTCTGAAATAATGTATATTTTTAAATTAATGTTTTAATCTGATTTTGACTTATTTCTGTCATTACTGCAACACCAATTTACAACCTAATATTTTCCCTGAAACTTGATATACTTTTGAAGTTAATGTCAATTAGATGATAATTTGCTTGAGACACCAAGAAGAAAAAAAATAAGTTATAATGATCATCCGCTTATGGCGATCAGTTTCACCAAGACATATGTGATCACTATAGGGTTTCCACTGTATTTTCAAAAGTACTGATATCACACCATTTTGAACTCTTGGCCATAAATTTTGTCACTGGTGTTCTCGTGCTCCTATCCTTCTGTGCCATGATATGATCGGTGTGTGGGGTTCGGTAGAAGAAAAGAGTTCCTACATTAACCTGCTCACTACAAAGTCCGTAGATTATCTTGAGTAACCAGGTCCTGATTTCTGGTAAGAGATGTTGCTGTTGGATTTTTCAAATGTACGTTTCTGCTTCTTTAATCACCAGAGACAGAATGCCATTCACTGCCATTATATTCCAGAGAATCCCTACAGTACAGCCAATATCTCTAAAACTAGTAGGGGTGCCAACTGTCATGCATCTGACAGGAAATTCACGTCTTTTTGACTCTCACACTCACGCAAAAAAATGGCAAATCTGTATTATTCCATTATAAATCCAAAATTAGCTAGATCAAAAGCATTGGGGTAGTTTGCAAACAGACTATTTACAAGGTAATAAAACTCTTACATATATGTAAATTAGGATGAAGACTTGTCTTGAATTTGAAATCTCAAGCCTTCCAGCTGACTAAAATAGGCAACTCCTAGCAGAACACACAGCACTAAAGCCCCTCATCTTTTTCAGTTTTAAGGAGAACTACCCCATTAATATACTTCAATAACAAAAATTATAGGATTATACGATTATAATGTTTGTTGTAATAAGGTTTGTTATTATCGTATGTTAAAGCTGTTAAAGTATGTTAGAATGTTAAGGTATACTTACATGTTGCTTACTGTACGAATATTCTACGAATGCATAATGATTGCATTTTGAAGATGCACTGAATGTTCTATGAATGCATCACAAAGGCATTATGAAGGTGCAGTTCATGTAATGTGTTACCAAAATCTACGTCATTTTCCTGGCACATAGTAAGGAAATTTCCAGATTTATTAGCTGGTAAAAGGAAAATATATCATGAATAATTTCCTAGCATTACTGGTGCTGTCAAGCATCAGTCTGTCTGTGCTCCTGTCTGTAGCTCTGCGAATCTGTTTAACAAAAAAAAGTAGAAAAACAAAATGTCCATTAACATCTCTCTTTTCATCTTCAGTGTGTTTTGTAAAGGGAAAACAAATCATGTTTTGTTAGTAAATTTGATGGCGGATGTGTAGAACTGATATGACAGCTGCTTCGATATGCTGTGATGGAAGTCAGCACTTTGCATGAGTTGTTCGAACACTAATTGGACTACACATTATTCAGCTCTCTTGTGATATCAATCTAGTTCAGGTAGCAACATCAGCTTAATTGTATGTGTGTGTTTGTCATGAATAGAAAACAGCCATGAAAGAATGTCTCAATTCACATCCATTATCTGCTACTGCTATCATCTTTAATTTTCCTTAAATTATCCTAAATTGATAATCATGATTATTTATAAACTAGTCAAAGTCTTAGGTTCCAGGCTGCCAGTACCCTAACTAGGATAAACACAGATGGATGGATAATCAAACACTTTTCAGTGTCCAATATGAAATTATAGTATCATAATACAACAGATTTTAACATATGACCTTAAAATCTGATAATATGCTAATAATAATGAACAGAATTCAGGCTGTAGTAAATGCAATAGCTTTTGATCATTTTGATTGAGACCAGTGACCACAAATATCCTTTTCAGGTTCATTGTGTGGTCAATTTCTGTCAGTCAGCTACTCCCTCCACAGTGATTTGTCCTTATTCCTCAGCTTTTATACCTCATTTGACTTTATTAGATTTTCACCTGGTTATTTGCAGTGAAGCAACAGAACAGAGTGTATCATTCAGTTTTCTGCTCAGCTTATTAATACAGGAAAACAGGACCCTTGTCTTTTTTGTCTTGTTTATCAGTCTATTATTGTGTGCTAGTTAACAGCAAGTAGTGTAGTCTTATAATAAACATCATCATATTTCAAACAAGCACAATATTTTGCTCAAAGATGAGGTTACAAAAATAAAAAAATTGAATTTATAGATCCAAGATTTATCAAGATTCAGATAAGTTTGATCTAATTTATTTAATCTTTCATTAGATGTTGAAGGTTGTGTTTTGGAAGAGTATTTCAGGTAGTTACTGTAGTTTAACCTGAAATGTGATTTAAATTCAAATTCCACAGATTAAGATTAGCCGCAGTTGAATAAACCATTGACTCTGAGATGTTCTCATTTTTGCCCATTTATATTTTTTTTCTATAAAATGCAAGAATATTATGTAAATAGACATTTCATATATGTGTGCATGATTTGAATGCCAAGCACAAAATTGGAAATTAATTGAAAATGTGGTTATTCTAACAATTATTGATACATTCAACTATAAACATCAATATTCAATACTGCACTGCTTTCATCTATAAAAGCCACGCTACATGTGAGTGTAGACACTCATTCAACTCATTCAGGTGCCTTACAGTCCTGGACTACTGGTTTAACACTACAGAAACCAGTCTGAAATTATAAGAATTATAGATTGTGCATTAAATAACAATGTTAAATTTCAGTGTTTTGTTACATTTTGCCTCTGGTAAATTTTATTTAATTTGTGAAATAGATTTACATTTATCATGCAAAACGTTATCTTGCTAAATTATCAATATTTATATTGTCTTCAAGACTGGTTAGAAAAATAGCTTAGAAGTTTTATTTTTAGGAAATGAATGCTAACGCCGATAATGTTTGCAGTGTAAGGTTTTCCAGCTATTCAAATTTCTTAACTTGATATTACCTTAACACTTGTGTACTAAAGAATACGTTTTCTGATATTTGATTTTCTGCATTGGGGCAGGTATCCAATTAGTGTGCAGTAAAACTGGTCAATATTGGCCTTTTTGGATTTGCTTTTTATCCAATTGCACCGCAGCTATTTCACCCTGTATTGTTCTCTATTTTTTGTCACATTTTGTTCCCCATGCTTTACTGTAATATCACTGCAATGCTTGTAAAATAATGATCTTGGCGGGGAATGAATGGCTGGATGGGCTACTGGTAGAGTACTATTGGTGTTCAATTCCAGGTAACTCATTTGATTCAGATCTATATAAGTTTAGAATGCTGGTTTAGTAACATTTTTGTGAATGATTTGAAAATTTGCTCAAAATTTCTTGGACTGCTAGATGCAGAAGTTTAGAAATTTGGGAGAATGTCACTCTGTTAAGTATAATCAGAATAATGACTACTACTTCCTGTTGAATGGAAAAAAATACTACACACTATATACATATATGAATATGTGTACACATGAACCAGTCTAGCTACCATAATTTGACCATTGTCAAAGTCACTCACATCATTATGCTTGCCCATTTTTCCTGATTCCAAAACATCAGCTCCAAGGTCTTACTGTTCCCCATCGTCTATAATTGGCCCCTTAACAAGTGTCATTGTAATGAGATAATCAATGTAATTCACTCCACCTGACAGTGGTTTTAATGTTATGGCTGATCGGTGTCTGTGTGTGTGTGTGTGTGTGTGTGTGTGTGTGTATACGGTACTGTGCAAAAGTCTTAGGCAGGCAAAGAAAATTATATTAAATTATGTTTTATTTGTTGTATTTGTTGGTGTAAAACTATGATATTATGCCTGTCAAAGTGTGTCAGCTTAGCCATTTCAGAACCTCTGCTAAAATCACCCCAGTATTTGCAGCAACCATCCAGTACAGCCATGTATTTTTTAACTAGGCCATTAGCACACCTCATACAGCTAGTCAATCTGTCACTGACTTTTTAAACCATTTTATTTAATTAATTAATTGAGCTGTTGGTGAAATTTAACAAAATCATGGAATGGCTGAGGTGCCCCTGAGGAGAGAACTGAAGTGGTGTTCATCTAGCCATCCAACTAGATATCAGGAACTTTTTAGAAAACAGCTTGAACCAATCTTCTTTTGTTTGATGTGAACATTAGCTAAAGCTCCTGATCTGTTCCTGCATGATCATGTATACATTATGCTGCCAACGTGATTGCCTGATTAGGTATTTGCTTCAACGAGCAGTTAAACAGATGTACCTAATAAAGTTGCCTGTGTGTGTCCCTGTGTGTATACAGTGACCCCTTCACATTCACATAGCTTAGGGGCGGAAGATCCACATGACTGTTAAAGCTCGAGAATAACTTGAACTTGAGCCCCCAACAAGTGAAGTCATAGTTGTCATTCTTGACACACCACACTACACAACAAAAAATGTGTCCTCTGCATTTAACATATATGTGACATTGTGACAAAACAGGGGGAAGCGAATTCAGCAGCCAGGAAGCAGCGCTTTGGGATAGTAACTTGCACAGGGTACCTCAGTGACACTTTGCTGGTCATGGATTTTAATCTTTCAATCACAAGTGCATTTCCTTAACCATTAACCCATAACAGTCTACCAGACTGAATGATAACATAAAAAGTCAATTTACAATTTCTGATGAAAGAGTACTGGGGTGCGTTCTTCTAAAAGACAGGTCATTAGTAAGTCCTACGTTAATACCTTAACGCTCTGATGCCTTTTCTTCAAAGCTCATTAAGTGTCATATTGGGGAAAAATATTATCGCGTAGTATTTTGTGATTTCGAGTTAGTAATTCGCACTCTCCAGTTACTAATGCGAGAGCACGGATTACTAACTCGATCGCATGGGTTAGTAACTCGAGAGCACAAATCATTAATTGGTGCACACGAATTAGTAACTCAAGAGCATGAATTACTAACTCGAGAGCACGAATAATTAAACTGAGAGCACGATTTAATAACTCGAGCACACGAATTAGTAACTCGAGAACATGAATTATTAACTTGATCGCACGGATTAGTAACTCGAGCACACAAATTAGTAACTCGAGCACACGAATTAGTAACTCAAGTGCATGAATTACTAACTCGATTGCACGGATTAGTAACTCGAGCACACAAATTAGTAACTCAAGAACATGAATTGCTACCTCGAGAGCACGAATAATTAAATCGACAGCACGAATTAGTAACTCGAGCACAAGGATGACTTCAAGAGCAGGAATTACAAGATATTTTTTTTTACCATCACACGAAAGTAGCTCCGTAGTTTCCCGTTTTGGATAGTTAAATATCTTCCGTGAGATATTCCTTCATAAGTTTTTGGTCTATGAGCATCAGAGGAAATTCAAAGCGCAGCCTAACGAAGATTGCAGTCACGTATCAGACAAAATCGTTTTATCATATGGATGAGTTATTTTATAGCTATGCGATGTTTGGCTATGAAACTGTACCCTCAACAATGATAGTCTTATTTTAAATGGGCAGTATCCACTGACAACAGCGATAAGAGTGGCTCAATCTAACCTTACGAACCAATATGTTACGCAAGAAATGCTTATTTAAGAACATTTCGGGAAATTCGTCAGAGCGTTAAGACAACTTAAGCTAGAATTTATGAGGAGAGGTGGAGTTTTCAGGTCCACAAAATACAAATCCAGACCAGGATTTTGTTTCAACCAGCTAGTTGAGTACAAAAAGTCAGTCACAGAGTACTCAACTGGTTG
>JAODKF010000046.1:23896878-23913201 GCA_026779585.1 Mormyrus proboscirostris | reverse complement strand
GATCTCCTGGCACACAGCCAGGAGAACCAAGGAGTGGCACCAAAAGAAGCATATCAAGGTTCTGGAGTGGCCTAGCCAGTCTCCAATAGAAAATCTTTGGAGGGAGCTGAAACTCCGTGTTGCTCAGCGAAAGCCCCGAAACCTGACAGATCTAGAGAAGACAAATACTTATTTGACACAGTAATTCACAAATAAATTGTTAAAAACTCATACAATGTGATTTCCGGATTTTTCTCTTTATATTCTGTCTCTCACAGTGGAAATGCACCTATGCTGAAAACTGTAGACCCCTCCATGATTTCTAAGTAAGAGAATTTGCAAAATCACAGGGTGATCAAATACTTATTGGCCTCACTGTGTGTGTGTCTCTATATATATATGTATATATATATATAATATAAATTTTGTTTGCAGTTTTTCAGTTGCCGGAAAATCATATGTTTGTTGTTTGATTTACAAAATAAAAGTTATCTGTAATGCTGAACAGGGCTCTGTAAGAAAAAAAAACGCTGTTGTTGTCGTAGAAAAGGCAGTTTCACACATTCTGACTGTAGTCGCTTTGGACAGCAGATCTCTCTGCAGGGTCATGTTTCTCCAGTGTTATTAAATCTGACCTTATCAACTCGCTAGACCAGTCCAGTTTCCTGATCTTGCCTTACAACGTACAGGGTTCATGTTAACAGATGTAGGGGTCATGTTGCCTGCAGACTTAGCTTAAATCCTCTAATAACAAGGTGAAATTGAATGCTTGAGAAAGAGGTGCTTTTGCATTTATTACTTTTATTATTACCTCCATTATTATTGAATCCTGCCCAAAATAATTATTTGCTGATATGTATTTCGCATTTTTCGTGCATTTACACAATCAGTAAAACCTGATTTATGTCACATATTCTGAATATTAGAAGGGCTTCACACTGAGTTAAACTTCATTATTGCGGAGACCTCTTAAGGGATTAGTTTTAAGACATTTCCTAACTGCAGGCATGCAGTATGTTATTAGAAAAAACTGTATCTGATCCTTCTCTAGATAAGGAGCTTTGGTTATAATTGCAGTGTTCACCCAGATGATTCCATCTGATCTCTGCAAGCACCAGGGAAATAGACAATGCAAGCACCAGGGAAATTTAAAATTACACCAATCCGAAATATCACATGAGGTAATGGACAGGTGTTGGGCTTAAATTTATTGTAGTGCAGTAAGGTAGTATTAATTAATAAATGCATGTTTGAGTTGTTAAGAATACATTTCTAAAGGTCACAGCAAAAATATCCTTAAAATAGTTTCTCAGATTCAGAGATTGTCTTCCAGTAGGTGTCCTCAATATGGATTATAGATTTCTTGGATAATTGGTTATTTAAACATTTCAAATATTTTGCCGTATTCTAAACAATGTCTGCAAACAATGTTTGTAAACAATGTTTTATATATATGCTGGCATGGGTTTGTGTGCACAAGTGCTGCTTTAAGCGTTTACTCCTTTATTTTTGAGTGATTAGGCAGCATTTAAGCCTCCTCTTCCGAAGGTCTTTAAGCTTCCCATTCAATCTGCTGTTGCCTTAAACCTAAAACAAGGCACATCTTGTTCAAGTGCACTTGAGTTTAACGGCAGGCTTCGCTCACATCCTTCCTGTTTCTCTTGGGTGGTATGAAACAGCTTCTTAGATCGAATCAAGTGTCATTGAGATTCTCTGTACACCTCCTTTCCTTCCATTTGTTCTTGATGGAAACAGAGGGTCTTTAATGAATTTGGGCTTGCTGGTCAACCTATAGCAGTCTACGTGCAGGTATGCCTGCAACCTGACTCTGTTACATCCCATTGGTGTGCACTTAAGTTACCCTGAAGTGACGTGAAAGTTATCAATCACAAAAAACAAACACCTCCCCGAGTTTCCAAACAAAGCTATACCTGTGTTTTTAAGCATGGGAAGCCCAGCTTATGCTATGGAAATGTGAGTGACATACAATATGCAGTATTTTGTTGAAGAACATAATTTCCAAAATGATTTTTCAAAACTCAAAATAGAATTTTATTATCTGAATGCAACCGTAATTGTCAGTAACTGATCCTTAGTTACATAAGAGAAAAAGTTCAAATTTGAGATTATTTATTCGGTAAAAACATAATTATACAGCTCAACAGTTGTAATGACCGCTTAATTTCATGTTATAAAAATGTCATAGTGTTCAGTAAATTCATTCATTTTCTTTGTGCATGATGTGGTTTCACGGGTCGTTTTTGCTCCAATCCTTCATTCTAATTGCTGGTGTGTGCATGTTAAACTGTAATTGGTTCTCTGATCTTGAGGGTAGGTTTGCTTATGACTGGACTGGTGAATGGGCAGCAAGAGCCGTTACATCACTTCTATCAGGTCTGATTGGTCCTGCTCTCACAGTAAGCACATGGGCCGGTCCATATGCCTTTAATACATGAACAGATGTGGAGCTTAGCCCTGATTCTGCAGTCCCTCCCTGTGCATTGCTGTAAGCTGTAAGCCAGCCGTATCAACTAAGGTCATGGTTATTACCTGCTTGTAAAAAAAAAGATCTAACCAGCATACTTAGGTGATTGGGCTGGGATCTGGGATGATTGGTATTTCAGATGCCCCGCCTCCAAATTGAGCAGTGAAACAAAAGAGAGAATGAAACGGGGGGGGGGGCATTGGATGTAGCAAGTAGCCAAATGTTACCTTTAGAATTTTGAAATGGCTTATGTAAACCGGGGTATTTCTAATATTGTTACAAAGAAATTCCATGTTTCTGAGCTTATACAGTAGAGAATGCATGATTTGCTTGATTATAAAAAGTGCCAGTGAGAGAATCCTCTCTGCCGCGAGACAGCATTACATTTGATCTTCGTTAATCTTAAAAAATTTGTTTCAGTTGCTGTACAGTTTATCTGCTTCAGGTTAACAATAAATTAATCGGTGGAAAAGCTCCGAAACTGCACCAAGAGCGGCCTACAGTTACACTTTTAATGCTCAAGTGTTATGAGATTGGGATAGCAGCCTTGTACTTTACGCACAAATGACACAGTGTGCAGTTTCATTTCTCCATGACATTTTTGATTGGGGATGTGGCAAGTCAGTGATGGGGATGTGGCTAAGCAAGCCGTGTGTGCTGCTGGGTGTGAGAAAACTGCCGTCATATTACATATGGAGTGCTGATTTATTGTAAGGGAGAGGCCAGCGATCAGCTCGCCCCAGGAATGAGACCAACAGTTGCGCCTTGTGTAACTGAGAAAACTCCACTTCTTTCATCTGAGCAATTGGCTGTTTGAGGGATCGCGGAGAAAAAGATGGGAACATTCACAATAAGACCTAAAAATACTCCAAGTGACTGTCTCTAACAATCTTACAGAATCACATGGCATCACAAGGAAATTGTAGAGATTACCTTGCAACTGCAGAAGCAGTAGTCAAGAGAGACATTTTCATCCAATATACTACAACATAACACGGGAATAACAGCACTTATCGTGGTGGGGCCTGGTCAGTCCTTCATTGTGTTTTGAACATAGGATGTGTACAGATCTGCCTTTACCAAATATATGAAAGGCAATTATTTCTATGAGCAATGCTACTTAAGAAGCTGGATTGGTGTTATGGCCTCTCTTAACAGCACAATTGCCAAAGCAATAAAGCATCTGAATCAGTGGTGCTAAAATGCATTTTTTTTCCAGGGGATTACCAGACCCTCCTATTGGGCTGGACAAGGTTTCACAGTCTGAATTCATCATGGCCAGGACTACAAGATGTAGGAAGCAGGTTAATAGACAGTCATCTGACATCTGTTGCAATGCTGCCTTCCAATAATTTTCTCCCTAGATCTTCTGCCAGCAATTGATGACCACATTTCCCCCTCCTCCCCCTCCTCACCTCATGGCAGACTTTTTCAATTTGGATTGCCACTCATGCCGGATTCTGGTGACAGATTTCTGAGCACAGTCAGGCTCAGTGTCGCTCTGTAATGACCAGGCTCCTGCCGAACAAGTGGCCACTGTAATCCTCCCAAAGACCGTGGGACGGGTCCTGGCTCTCCACTGCCCCGAGAGCCCTCCAGCCAATGAGCACGGCAGCGCCTCTTGATTTGCTGGGCAGTGGCCAGTCTTCTGGCACGTCAAAGGGAAAACGCCGCTTTCGACGACTATGTCTTTCTTGCAGACGGTAGCAAGAGTTCACAAAGTGAGTGACTGTTAAAGGCCTTTTTCTTGTCTGTCACAGACACACAGACGTCTCAATTTGTAGTTAATGTTTCCTGCACTCAAAATATCATCTGATATTTTAATTAGAAGAATACTATAGGAAATAATGTTTTTGCTAATGTTACATATTACTTAATGGCCAGTTTATTAGGTACATATGTGAGTGAATGCAAAAAGCCTGCTCCTCCACATAGAAAATAATGTGGCTGCGACTGAAAGCACACAGCAAATGGGCTCAAGAGGTTCAATTATTGACTAAGTGTTAGAATGACTGAGGTACTTTTTTAAAAGCATTTTTAAAAGTGGTTTCTTTGTTGGTGCCAGACATGGTGGTTCCGACATTTCAGAAACAACACCTCCACACCGCAGCATTAGGTAGGGGCAATTCCAAGGGCAAAAACTACTTACTAGAAGAAGTCAGAGGAGAATGGACTTCTTGAAGTTAACAGGACATCCACCAGTGCAAAGCAGCCAGCTCAGTATAACGGTGGTGTTAAGAAAGGTTACTGAGCACTAAATTTCTCCAGCCTCCAAGCGGTTCTGGAGGCGAAAATGGAGCTAGCCAGGTGTACCTAATAAAGTGGCCGATCAGTGTATACACTGACAACCAGTTTAACAAATTAAAATATATAGAAGAATGGAAAAAAGTACAACTTAATATTAGTATTTTAATATGTTTTTCATTATTTAGTATGTTTAATGTGTTTTTTATTAATTGGTTATTTACAAGTGGTTTCAGTTTAAGTTTGTTTGACTTCAGTCTAGGACAGTATGAAGAGTTTTTTGTTTTAATACAAATCAAACAAACTCAAACAAGCTTATCAATGTTTTCCAGACCACATCTGCTCTGCACTGTTTGTCATCTTTTTCAGCTGTGTTTAAAATGTGAATGGCAGAAATGTCAATTGCGTTTTTTTCTGATAAGTTATTTTTCTTCTTGTGATTGTGGAGTATACAGTCAGTCTTGGAGCCTGCTGGGTTTGTCAAGCACACCGGACGTACGCTGCTGGACTCCATCTGTAGGGTCTTCTGAGAGTCTCTCCTTTCTTTTTCAGTGTCTGATTTTCAGCTTCGCTGACTGAGACTGTCCATGTGGTCCTCACCAGGCACCAATGTAGTCGTCATTTCGGTGGGGAGGCAGAATAAAATGGAGAGGAATAAAATTGTTTCCATACTTCAGAAAACTCTATGAAGCAAGGAGAAGCACAGACTTGGAATAACCATATTCATAGCATATTTGGATATAATGGAAAAATAAGGTTTTAAAATATTGAATTGAATTGTGGTGATATTTTTGAGTTAGATAAATTTCATATTCATTTCTCTATGGCCTGGAATGTACTGTATGCAAAGAAGGTTTTGCATATGAAAGGTGTAGGCCACGCTATTTCAATTAACACTGAAAAATGCACATGTTCACTCAACCATATAAAAAACACTGGCAACTTAGACGGTATCAAAATGAATTACTTCAAAACATTTTTGGCTTTTTTAACTACATGCATTAACAGTGGCTCCAGATATTAAATTAATGTTCACAGTTAGAAATAAATAAATGCAATTAGCAGTTTTACAATGTCTGTTGCAAATTTATATGTAGAAAATACATTACAAAGCTCATTTATTACTCATTACAGGTTTTTTTTGGGCGCCATTGACAATTGCATATGAGTTTGTGATTGAGCTTTTCATTAGCTAGTCGTTAGGGGCCTATGAGGGCCGTGAGCTTGCGGTGGATGTGTACAGGAGTAGGAGCTGTGACTGAGGCTCTTCCCTCATTCATTCAAAGAATAGACAGGGGCAGACTACAATTCACACATGACCACTGGCCAGCCAAGCCGAACCCCTAGGCCACTCTGGGGAAAAGGCCCATCTTTCACACAAACTCTCACAATGAGTAATGAAGTGAGGAACATTTACTTCAGTCAGTCTCCTTTTCATGTAGACATTTATTTAACAAAGGTATTAAACTAAAATAAGGAAACTGGCTATACCTTTGACAGAAAATAAACCTCTATTACAACTTTTTAGTTTCTATTATACTTAATGATGACATATCTGTTAGCTGGGAATTCATTTTTCCTTAAAATTAGTTCTTAATTAGAAATACCATTTTAATAGTATGACTAAAATTATACTATTACGCTGTTTTCTACTATCTACTAACACGCAATGACTTATTACTTTACCCTTGCTATCATTAATATTTTTGAACATCCAATGATATGGGAATGTGTTTACTGTATGGTGGCAAATGGATTTATATAGAGTTTTGTTCCTAGAACTTCCAGTGGTCTCTGATCTTCTCTCTAGGTCAGCAGAGGGAAGCACTGAATCGGATTGCGGCAAAATGTGCTTCATTAGGTTGAGATGGTTGGACTTCTTAGGTTGTCAGGGTCTGGTCATTGTTTTGTCTTTCCTCCACAGACTCTTTGAAGTAGGTTCAAACTTTTGTTGCCAAACCACTTCTTTTGATTGGTTTGCCTGAGTTTGTGTACAGCACTGTCCCTTGAGCTGGCTTAGAGTAGAGGCAAAATCTGGGTACGGGGATCAGGTAATTTCACTGAGGAAAAAGCACATCTGTATATTGCTTTGAACATTTCCCTCCACAGCTTGTTGTGGTAATACCCTTGACTGGGATGGAGGGATCAGGCACCCTGGCAAATTTCTGACTCTTGTTGGTTTCAACCAGCTTGTAATTCCCAATATCCCAATATATCCCCCAAAGTGGAAGAGTAAGATCCAACATGCATGTCAGGGAATATGCAGCCTGTAAGGACTAAGTTAGCTTTGGTTCAAAACTTTTTTTTTTTCATAATTTAGCTTAGATTGTGATGAAACGGCTCGATTTCAAAATGTATGTATCTACCTAGGTATATATACGCACTTGTTTTACAATAGCCAATCGCATCCTTTTCGTCGTATATGGGCAAAGTAGAATGATAGATCAGAATGAACAGGTCATCCAACAGCTGAATTTAAAATGAACAAGATTATGTTGCTATTTCTTCACTTCTTGACTGGGCTTCTGTTGTACTGGCCCCTAAGAATGGCAGTGGGTGGGAGATGTGAATATGACCCCCCTCCCACATTGACTCACAGATTGGATTGGGGCGGAGCACAGTTCACACATGACCACTGCCCAACCATGCTGAACCCCCTAGACCTCGCTGTGGAATATGTCCAGCTTCCACAGGGAACACAGACACCCTCACAATGAGTAATGAAGTGAGGAACATTTAGGTCAGTTGGTTTCATTTCCATATAACCACTGTTACAGTTGTTCGGGTACCACTATGCTAATTTAATTGATGGGCCAGTGTTATACGTCAGTACAGATCTGTGTTATTAATGGCACGGAAATCCATCGTGTTCGCTTTTATGGCACTGGTTACTTTTCTTGAACTTTTTTTTTTGTTCATTGATTTGATGAAAATAATATTTCCATAGCTGTGGAGTCTGAAAAGATAAACCATAAACTGCTGTAAAGGGGGTAAAAAAAATTTCTTACATGCTGCAATTTTTAATTTATACAGTATCTCATGGGAAAAGCAAAGAAGGGGCACAGTGCTGGTGTATGGAGAAAGTTGCGTGTGCTCCGTAGGAGACTGTCAATGCAACTATACGTAAACCAGACTCACATGGAATGCATGAAATCACCAAACAAAAAAAGAGAGCACATGTGTGTGGGTTTGGGTGTGTATGTGCTTTTCTATGTATATAAACCAGATTTGTGACCTTTACACAATTACAGACCAAGAACAGAATATATGTGAAGATGTGTGCATATGTATTTGAATGTGCAAAAGACTAAGGAGACAAGCAGACTGTATGGAATTACCATACTAAAGGGAAACTGCGTGATGTAAAAATACTGGCGAGTGAAGCGCCGTAAATTTCGGGTCACGTCGTGACCCTGTGCGTGTCTGTGTGTGTGTTGTAGCTGGGAGAAGGTTTCCCTCCTCAGCCTTAACTCTCTGTCACTAGCAGAGAAGCCATTACTCCAGATAGAGGCATTACCCAGGCCAGAGCCAGCTGTGATGTATTGATCTGCTGTGAAGACGCTGAACAGAAGGACTATTTTCGTTAAAGTTCAATGGCTCTTCACTACTGTTAGTGTTGTAGCCATAGGGGCAATCGATATCTGGACAGAGTCCTGTGTCATGTTGCCCACTTTCCACTGTAGATACATCACAAGTAAGAGACGCGGTTGCTTTCTCACATTATTTTTCTTTTGCCCGCTTTTGTCATCTCGAAATGTGGTTTAACACGACACATTCTTTTGCTCTTTCTAATTGTAAATATTACCAGCGTCTGTGCCTGAGTGGAAGAGATAGAGACAAACAGAAAACTGAACAAAAGCAAAACAATCATTCGCAGACGAGGAAGGTGTCACAAGGTAACTGATTAGAAACAGGAGCCGAGGCAGAGAGCATTTATGAGGGGGAATGCGGCTTTTGTCTATGCACAAAAAAACGAGATTCCCTCTCTTTTGGCCGTTGTTCAAACAGAGGAGAAAGGAAGGCACGCTTGTGTGGTTGATTCAGTGTGTGGAATATATATGGCCATACATGCATAATGGAGTATTGTCATGAGGCTAGAGCTGGGATATTAATGCCGCCGTCCTGCAGTGCCGGTGGGCTTGAGATGTCTCCCTGAAGGGAAAAGCAAGGGCAGTCTGTCCTTTTCCCCAGCCACTAGGAAGGGTCACACTGTATTTATCACTCCTATTTCATAAACATTGAATTTCATGCCCGCATTTTCAAATCCACTCTTTGCAATTATCACAGCACACATTTTTAGTCGTTGTTTGTTTTTTATTCCAGCTGAAAATATATATTTGCAAAGTAATAATTGAGAGCCTGTTATTTGTTCCCAAACACAATGGCAAAATCAGTGATATCCATATTTTGCACTTTTACCTTTGTCTCTTGACACAGATCACAGGTCTTTGCACATTGCAGACAGTAGAACTGCCACTTGCACAAATGTCTTTGTCTTCAGCACAAACAATCCAGGTAAACCCACAACTATCTTGTTTACACTGGACATTTGATTGCGATTCGAAACAGTTCGTTTAAGTGTATGGCGGAGGCCGTTTCCTAGAAGGGTGGAAATTGAACATCTAAACATTTGACTAAGGGGTCAACTGTGGCCATATTAGACACAGACCGTAAATGTAGATGAAGCATAGCGAAAGTGTTTTTAACAGGAAGCAGCTGAGCAGACATAAGCCCTCAGCGTAGCAAGGGGGGGAGGGGCTCGAATCATGACTGTGGGTTACATTGTGCCATAATGTCCACAAGAGGGAGCTGCTGTACAGTTCATTTTCTATCATGAAAGGCAATAAAGAAGCCTAATAGACTCATGTACCTGCAAATATTTCCACCAACTCCTACACTCTTGTATCTAAAAGTAAGTCCGTTAGACGTGAGTCCAGGAAATTTGCTGTGCTGAAAGTGAAGTGACGTTTTGCAGTGAGTTCAGTGATTTTGTGTTCTTCGGGCAGTAGCTACAGAGCACTATATCATTTAAAGCAAAACTGGCTTTTTTCATATTTATTTTTATCTTTTGCAGTTCATCTTAAAAATGGACGCATATACATTTTAATGGGTGTCCTCAAAAAAGAGAAATGACTGAATATTAAAATGGCTTCAATGGCAATTTTGCTTTCTCTTGCACATTTCAAAGTTGTCAAAGGCGTAGTGTAGAGAAAATCCAACTCGCCTTGTCGTTGTATGCAATGCAGAGAAACTTCACTGTGGATTAACACCATACAGCAGGTCAATTGTCAAACTGTCTTGTTTAGTGTGTAATTATCTTTCTTGTACTCTATTGTCCAGATCGGTGTCTGATTTATAACAAAACCTAACCCTAACCCTGAAAAAGCAATTGTTTAGTTCTAAATTTAGTATTGAGAATGCTAATAGATAAACATATTTTTTTGAAATTACAATGTCTGATTAAGTATGATTTTAATACTGAGCAATTAATGTCTACCAGTAATCACAATACACGTATCAATGAATTACCAAAATGGCACGTATTGAGATTGACGAATTCTTGATGAAACTAACAATAAACAGCTTTGTTCTTAATTTTTATCATCCTAAGCTTGAGCATTACTGGGCATTTTTATTCTTCCTGCTACTACAGCAATCTGTCTACCCAGGTGTAGACTCATGGCAGTGCCTACCAGTGTTTCCCGCTTAAAAATTCCTACATTGCAATTTTCCGCATAGTTATTGTATGGCATAAAATTCTGAAATGAATTGCATAAGACATTCATTCCACATATATTTATACTTAAATAAAGAATCCTACATGAAATCACTCTGCCAGTTGCATGGGTGTACCTTCATGTAATTCATTAATAGTTTTAAAATTGATTTATATTTTATGTATATTTGACCAGAAATCTATCATATCCCATTATTTATTAAAATATAATTTCAAACTTGTGTTGAAAAACACCTTGCTGGGAGAACAGAAATCGTGACATATGTCCACGACATTTCTTTCTACAGCTGTACACTTCTGAGGACTTGGGGGAAAAAAATGTAAAAACAATGGTCTGATTCACAGTAGTGGGCTCTGTGGCTTCTGCATAATACATTTGTTACTCTGAGCTGTTTAACTAATGTTAATTATTCTCTTTGCATTTCATTCCCTCCAGTGAGAAGCTGTGCTCCTTTTTTTTAACACATATTCATGTGCTACTGGAATGTCTGTTGTAATGTCTTTCATAAACTCTACCAGATGTCATAGTTTTTGAAAGTTTTTGAAAGATGGAAAAAAAAAGAGCTTTGCTAGAGGCAATTTTGTTGTCAGTGATTTAGACAAAATACAAAGATGTTAAAATGTTAGGCTTGTTCTATGGGGCTTTTTCTAAGTATAACGTACATTTACCCTAAAGGTAAACTTTTGAAGCTAGCCTTACAAAAAACAATCCAGGTCTGACTTGAATATAGCAATTATTGTTTGTACTACAGCCATGATAGGCTGCTGCTGTTAATGTTGTGTTATAATCAGCTTTGTTGTAACTCTAATGATATTAGTAATAGCTCCAGCTGAGATTGTTATTGTAGTATTGGGGGTGGTAAGTAGGTGATTACAGACATATAATTATAACAACAGGTAAACACATAAGTCAATGTGTAAGCTAGGTTTTTATTAATAGTAGACTGTATTATAATTCTTTAAAACATGTACATAATAATTAGCTGTGTCCTCTGTTATTTCAAAAGAAAAATTTGCTTCCAAACACTGCATGGAATGTGTTAGCCTTTGATCTTACAATGTAACACTCAAAAATCACTCCATACATCTATATCTTGTACAATCTTGTAACGTACAATAAATGGCAGAATAAATGCAGTGACAAGTTTACAATCAAATGCTTTTTAACCAATATACAGTAAGTACCTGCTATCACTGTGTGTTTTATTTAAAAAAAAAAAAAATGCTGAAAACAGAATGTTAAAACTATAGT
The DNA here is from genome assembly GCA_026779585.1 of Mormyrus proboscirostris. NCBI lineage: Eukaryota > Metazoa > Chordata > Actinopteri > Osteoglossiformes > Mormyridae > Mormyrus > Mormyrus proboscirostris. The sequence goes on along the minus strand of JAODKF010000046.1, from coordinate 23,901,504 downwards.
ACTGTACTTCAATCTCAAACCTCTAAACTACTGTTATGCTCTTAAACTGCTGCTGTATTTTAATTTATAACAAGAGAATTATATATACATACATGTATTGTATATGTACAGTATTTAATAATGTAAAACTGTGTGAGTACTTGGAAATCTGATAACATAAAGCCTGAAGCTCCTTACAGAACTGGCCAAAGGTATTTTTGGAGAGAAGCAGCACATGTTAAATTAGATTGTTATGTAAGTAGAGCATGATTTCAGACATGGGCAAACTGTATGCTTTTTACTTTCAGGCGTCTGCATAATGTAGTATCTGTAAATGTTCCAGATACACCGTTTTAAAGACCTCTTGTTCTGTTGTTATTTCATTGCTCCATTTAGCTGTTCAGGACTGAAGCTTGGAAGTAATTTGTCTATTTTATGGCCATACACTTATTAATTTAGGTCCAGGATAGTTTACGTGTCTGCGTGTATAAAAATTTACATATCCAATCAATATTGTGGAGTTCTATAGTATGTATGTAGGAAATGTATAGAAACACATAATGATTTTTTTACATGTTTTCTTGATGAATATAATTACAGTTCATTGAAACTGGAGAGGGCAGTAAATTTCAAGTAACTTAATTTTACCAGCATCATGGAAGCAAAAAATTTTCTTGTATTACTGTATATCTGGATAAAGTTTGATGAAAAGACACAATGTACTAATATGGTAATTTATAGCAATGTTATACTGTATTGTGTTACCGAAAAGTTTAGTACACCATTTTATGCCTTCCAAAGCTGATAAAAGCTACATTATTATCTGTAATACTTCTGTTGTATTTCATTTGTATATCAAATGATGCAATTTTGGAATGTTGTAATGCAGTGTACAAAAATACACTTTTTATTGTAATTATTTGTTTAGATTTTTAATTATCTTTATGTATGCATACTTTGTATCAAAGAAACAGAATGAATTAGGCTGTTATGTTTAATGTTTAGGCAATGTTTCATTCAAGTTACTTTTATTAGTTTAATTTATGGATAAGTAATTTATACTACCAGCACTGCAATAAACATCATTAATCAAAATACATTATTGTAATGAAGCTGTTTTTAAATATTTAATAAAGGGTCTCAAACTTTACCCTCCTTTGCATCTTTCTATTGTTATAATAATTAAAAGTTAAGGGGAGTTTTCTGTGCTAAGACCCATTAACAACAGCAGGCCTGGTTTGAGTGTGGGTAGGGAATGTATCGGAACTGTACTACGGGCTTAGTAATGATTTAAATTAAGTGCCAGTCATAAATGAGATGCATTATTTTGCAAAGTTTCTTTTCAATGCAGTAGGTTTATATTTCGCTCAGCATAAAAATGGAACAGCCCAGTATGGGAATGTCCACTGTCACTTCATGCCAATCTGTTGTGAGGCTTTGGGTGTGTCATTCTGATAGTGATGGCTGTGATTGGTCTGCTGTGGTACCCATGCAGGTGGTTACCCTTGTCAAGCCAGATTTGTTGCTTTTATTAATATCGGAATACATTATAATATTCTGCAACTGCTTTAATTGTAGCATGCAATACGATCTTGAATTGCACATTCGCCAACATGGCAAATTTGTTTTATTTGTTTCTAACTTTTTTTCTAGTTTTTTTTTAATTACAGATCTTTTCCTATTTTCACATATATACTAACCAAATATGATGCACAAAGTAATAAGCAATCCAACCATCCATCCACTTTCCATCTGCTTATCTTGAGAAGGGTCTTGAGGAAATATAAAATAGCTCCTGTAAGGAACACTGTTTAGTCGCACAGAAATGACCTACGGAAGGAAACATAGAAAATCACAAATTTTGATTAATTTAACAATATTTTAATTTCATTAAACTAATACTTTGCTGCGTAATGTGATTTGAAAACACATTCAAAGTATCAGCACTCCTTAGCTGTCTGTAATTTCTTTCTTATATTGTCAGCTGAGGGGATCACGTTAGCTGCTGCTACATACAGGCATTAACAATGAAAAATTGTGCATTTGTGTCTAGAGTGCCATTTGTTAATCAAGGCCAAAGTGTCAGATTATAAATATAGAATAAGAAAAATGACATGTGTAAGTGATCTCATTTAAGAACATTACGTTTGAATTTATTGGGGTACTTAAAGGGGACGAAAGGCCGTGACTCAAAGTGAAGAAGCAGGATGCAAATGAAGGTGAGTTATGAAGCGCGCTTGCATCTTGCTGAGGTGCATTACCATACTTGAGTGTTCTAGGGCCATCTGCTTATGGTTCCCCAGGAGAGCTGGGCATCTACTACTGAGAGCTTCTCAGCTCAAAAAACCTATTGACTCAACATTCGTGTTTTAACTTCCCTCAGCTTTTCCTCCATGTTTCTGAGCTAGAACGCATGCAAGCAACTGCAACATTCACTCTTTGTGACCCTTATAACTGTGCAGTTTTATGAAATATAACATAGTAATGTATGGAACTTCTCAGGTGACTCTTCAAACGTAAAGGTCTTGTAGAGTGGGGGTTCCCAACCTTTTGATGTCTGTGGAATGGTTTACGTCGTACAAAAAATTTCACGGACCGATAAAATTGCCAAGGGGGTGAGGGGGGACTGGTGCATCGATTGGTGATTTCATAATTTTCCAGGCACAAACAGAACACACAATTGTGAGGGATCATAAAAAATGTAAAATATATAGTTTATTTTTCAAAACTAACTAACACCTCTGCAAAATCCCCAGCATTCCTCAGCCTGGGAACTCCTACGGTAGAACATATGAGGCCAATGGGTCCTTACTTCCCAAGCAATCTTAATACGATAAAAACCTCATTACACAATGATAAAACCTGGAGCAGGTTGTTGTGTCTGTTTTGTAAACTGTTAGAAACTAAAAGTGAACAATAGTGATGCAGATATTCTGAAGTTTCTAGATTTTTTGTCTCTGTTTAGTTGAAGAATATGATTATGAAAAAAATCATAGTTGTGGTTTTTTTTGTCAGTTTCTTGTCAGTTTTGAATCAGTTATGTCTATAAATAGCTATTTTTTAAGCAATGGCTTACTCTATTGCAAGTTACATATATATATACAGTGAATTTATTTGCTTATTTATTTACTTATTCCCCTGCAACACAGAGAAGGATAAGTTGTTAGAAGATGAGTGTTAAATTGTGAGAATATCACGATTATCACCTGATGAGAATATCGCGCAAGATGTTTCCACACCCTGAGGAATGTGCCCCATGAGCATCCCAGACATCCTAGACAACTTTGCATTTTGAAACTTACGTAGGATAATTATTAGTGGTGTAATGGTAAACCGAATTCGAGATACACACACAATGCCATGTCGCATTTCCAGAAGACGAAACTGTGATATCTCTCCCCCATATAAGTGGGTGATCCCTATTATCACTTATATATGATCACTTGTACCAGAAAGTTTAGGATAGAATCATTCCTGAACAGATACTATTCAGATAATTTGCTTATAGTAATCAAGTAGTCCACATACAGTGTTCATTTTGGAGCTTTTTATACATGACGACATATGGAAAAAATGAAAACTCCAGTAATTCTTTTTTTACTTGCCTACTTTGCCTTGCGGTAACCCGTCTGCTTCTGGCTCACTACCTAAGGCTAATACTGCATGCACAAAAAACAAAAAGAAAGTAATTTTCTCTCAATGATGAATATAGACTCATCAAAGTTTATGATAAACTGCCAAAAACAAGCCAACGAGATGCAGAAGCAAAACTACTATAAGCTTAATAATCTTTTATATGTCATATTAGTGTATTTCTATTATATACAGTTAAGTAATTTAATTTGTACACTTTTGTCATTTGAAAAGCATTTGAAACAGCTGTATTTTGAGAGTCAATAAAATTCGGTAAAGAGCGATACTGTCCCTTCTTAATATCTTGTATTCGTTTAATAAATATACGAATGTGAATTACATGATAATCTGCCAGAGACATAAAAAAGAAAAAGCAATCGGTTATAATGATCATTCACTTATACTGACCAATTTCACCCAGACAGACGTGATCACTATAAGTGAGTTCAATTGTATTGTGTTATATTGTTAAGTGTGATGTGAAAATTAGTTTTGTAACATAAGTAATGTAATGTAAGCTGAACAGGAGGCGCACCTGCAGTAGCAAGTTGCTTATAGTGATCAGTTTCACCTAGACAGGTTTGATCACTACAAATGGTTTATTTTGTTTGCAAGAAATACAAACTGTTTATTTTCTACTTTTTTAGGGAACATGCTTTTACATTAAAATTAAAATGTGAGCTTTTTCATAAGACATTTCAAGTGATTTGTGCTTTGATTTCAGTTGTTTGAAATATTCAATGAGTAACCATAAATGGTTAATTTGTTTCTTTAAATTGCTTTAAAATCATAAAGATAGGATAAACACTATTTCATCAGAAAAATATCCCAGGTTTTACTGTACAGGCATATGTACCTGTACACAGGGACGGATTATGGGTTGTGTGGGCCCCTGGGCAAAACGTTCGTGAGGGCCCCCCACCACCAGCACCAACATCACAACCACCACAATTCAAGGGCCCTTGGCAGCCAAACGCCCTCCCTCCATGTTTCCATCAGAGGCCCTATAGGGTC